>JARUPZ010000030.1:4071160-4336160 GCA_031213475.1 Nereocystis luetkeana | reverse complement strand
TCGTCATGTCGCTTTCCCCCTACTATAATGTTCGGGCAGGGGGGGCGGGGGGGGCGATGTATGCGCGTGGGTTATTAGCACGAAACGTGGTTTTATGTGTAAAGCTATCCTTGCGGAAACGTTGGAACCACGATCGGTGATGGCATAGAACAGGCAGATGGAGTGGGGTAGAGGTTTTAGTGGGTGAGATGGATGGAGGTGTGGGGGGCTCAGGCTCGGGGGTTGGTTTGTTGTGGAAGATACGGATTGATGATATATTCGCTTGCAGGCAAACCGTCTGCTGTTTTTGCGTCGCCGCCGCCGCTGCCGCCGCTGCGCAGGGCCGTGTGGCATGCGTTAGTACTTGATCGTCCCCTCAAATCTCCTCGCAGGGGACATTTTTATGCGGCCGCAGAATGGCATGCGTGTGATTCACACAAAACAAACAAGAGCTCTAGAAAAAAAAAAATGTCACTCTCAAGAAGAGATGAAGCCCTTTATGGCGGCTTTTACTTCTAGCCACTTTTGGCCGGGGAAAAAAAATGTCTCCCACGCCCACAAGAAAAAAACGTGCACGCGTGTGATATCGCAGAAGCTTCAATCCTGCATTTTTTTTCGCCGCTTAAACGAGATCCCTGACGATTGCCCCCCCCCCCCTGCCACACGGATGTCTACGGTCGGCACACACACTAACTACAAGCGGTCCGCTCCAGCCCCGGGTTTCTCGGGCACCCTGTACGACGTCAGCTAGGTAGCCTATAACCGAACACACCATCTGCGCCTGTAGCAGCTGCTGTGTGTGATGATGCGACACTCGCTCTTCGTCTCAGTTTTGCTCTATATCTACTGAAGGGCCGTAATACTATCAAAGTTCTCGTTGTCTTAAAATTTCCTGATTTTCCCGGGGTTTCCTGATCTTCACGGGGTTTTTTTCCCACCGGTTCTGTTTTTTTTTCTCACCATTATATTAAACGAGGAACGCCATAAAAAATACCTGGTAGGAAACAGACGTTCTTGATTTGGCTGGCCTCTCTACGAAGTTTCCTGATTCAGGAAACTTTCCCTGTCTCTCCTGTTTTTCTTGCGCACCAAAACAGAGCAAAATCTGGAACAAAGTTCTTTCGACAACTATTAATAATTTACCGTAGAGATGGTCCTCAATTATATCCCACGTTCCATTTTTCCAACTTTTCCAGATTTTTGTTTTCGCGGAATCTGATTTTTTTTCCAGATTATAATTTTTTCGTTTTGTTACTGCCAAAGACGTGAATGCGAAACATTCCGGATACTTGTCCCCTCTGTTAAATTCACAAATTGTGACAGAACGCCTCCGAATTTCGACACATTTTTTTCCACAAAATAATGCGAGAAAAACTGGAACATCTGGAAGTTAAAAAAAAAACTCTTCAACCATAACAAACCCTAGGACAGGACTGCCCTTGGACTGGGTAAAAGCCATAGATATTTCACCCCTCGACATGGTAGCCCAGTGTAGGTAACACCTTCACAGTCCGCAAGAGACGCTGGGGAGAGGCTGGCGGCGATAGTTTGACGATGCCATGCGCGGCGAACAGTGAGACAACATCGACAACAGCACCGTCCACCGCCCAGCAACGCACAAAAGTTGGCGACAAGTCACAAAAGTGTCCCCTGCCGCACGTGTTCTTACCGGGGCGTGCACGGAAAAAACTAGTCGATTTTTTTTCGAAGCACCCAAGTGCAGTTTTCCCCTGGCGAAGCGGGGGGGGGGGGGGGGGCGGGGGTCGAAATGCCAAGATCTCAAGGGGGAAGAGTATTTTGGGCGGATTTGTGTTTTCCGAGTGTTCTTCGCCCATTTTATCATCGTATATCATACCGCAAAATCCGTCTCTCTTTTCTCCAGGACGGTGCTTTTCTTCTCCCAATAATACCGATTTTACGACGGATTGGGACCGCTCCCGACATTTGCAGGGTAATATTTCCGCCTTCCGAAAAACGAAATAAATCAGGACGGAGGAAAAAAACTAACACTTTTACGATTTGGGACGTTTTCGTCCTTCGTTATCACGTCAAAAGTAGGCTGAAAAGGAGAGCAAGTCAACGGCCTTCGGCACCTGCCATCGGCAGTCGGCACTGTCGATGTCGATGGTGTTTTTTTCTAATGCGCCACGAGTTGCAGCGTAGACCTCCCTGGTTCTCTCCCCCTCTCTGAGAGCGAGCGGTATCACGGGAAAATGCGCAGCTCATAGCAAAGAAGCCTTCCAGAAAATGAGGAAACCTTAGTCGTCGGATCTTCGCAGTTGATTCGGCTTTAGTTAAAAAGCTGTATTCAACACCCGCTGCTCCCGAGAGCCGCGCGACACAGCAGTGCCACGGCTCCCACCACACATAGCAGCAGCCCTCGGTATCCCCGGCGAAATAGGAGGTAGGTGCCGCGGCCAAACTCGGCGGTCGGGGAACGTTGAACATTGACCTACCTCTCGGGGTGTCATATTAATAAGCATTCTTTTTGGAGTGGCGGATTATCTGAGTGTCGCTGTTGGGCGTTTTTCGCTGTTGTTGCTGGTGCCGATGTTAGCGGTCTGGTGCCGGCCATCTTGACGAGGTGGATTTTTGTGTGTCGTATCGATTCGGACTTGGCTTTGTGACCTTGCGGGCGCGGTTGGTCGGAGATAGTCAGTGGGGTTTTGATACACGGACGCGTTCCGATGGGGGGGGGGGGGGGGGGGGGGGGGAGGCTGGCGCAGGGGAGAGGGAAGGGGGGGGGGCGGAGGAGGCGAACGACTTAGTGGAGGCGTTCTACGATAGAAGTTCACCCTAATTTTTCTGAGGCTCCTCACTTTAGGAGCTCCCTACCTCACCCGAAGACTCACCTTACCAAAAATCAAATTGCATCCCGATAAATATTCCCATGGCGCTAGTACACAATTTTTTTTTTTTTCGAAACAAGATTGGCCTTCCGACGATATTGGGCTAAGGAGCCCCGTCATTCAGAAAAACATCTAGCGGAAATAAATGTGCTACCTCTATCGTAGAACGAGTCAGTGGCTCGCGGACACCGAGGCTAGCGTCTGGGAGCGTGGCTTGCTTGCTCGAACGGCTTGATTGCTCGCGCGGCTTGCCTGCACGGTGTGCCTGCCCGTCTTGCTAGCGCGGCGTACCTCGCGGCTTGCGTGCTTCCTTACCACTTTCCCCCACCCGACCCGACCCGACCCGACCCGACCCGACCCAACCCAACCTGTGCTATTTAAAAACCTTCCTGACCCGGCCCGCGATCGAATCATGACCCGTGACTGGCCTCGCAATTTTCTGAGACACTCCTCTAGCTTGAGAACCTCTATGGTATCTGGCCCAAAAACACTAGGAGTAAGACTGCAGTCCCGTTTAGGGTAAACACTACCAGGTACTTACCAGGCATGGCAGAACAAATGATAGTTTTCGTCCCCAAAACAACAGTAGTATTTCCCATTCGAGTCCGGTAGAATATTCTCGGGAAATTTCTGGGGGGAAAACTACAGTCACTAATAGTATGAGGGGGGTGGGTGTGGGGGAATCAATCGTGGTCTGCAGGTTCCGGAACCAAGAAGAAACGCAAAACGGAAGCGGCGCAGCCGCGTTTCTTGTCTGTTTTTCGGCCGGTTCGGGTCCGGTGTGAGATCAGGGTTGTAAGGGCTAGGGCTAGGGTTATTATAAGGCTAGAGGGTCAGGTTTGGAAATTGGGTTAGAGGTTTGGGTTGGGTCTACGCCCGTAGCTTGATCTCACCAGGCAGTGCCTCCTAGCCCGCAAAATAAACGAAAATGCCCGATCCCTGGAAGATCTTTTTACCGGACGATCGGTCGACGATAGAGGGACCACACCACATCTATTTCCACTGAAACGTTTTCTGAAATGACGGTGCTCCTTAACCCAAAATCATCGCAGTGCCAATCTTGGTTCGAAAATAATGCCTTTTTTTGTATACTTGGGCCATGGAAGCATCCATCGGGATACAGTTTTTTTTTTTTTCGCTGCTTTCAGTTTCGGGTGAGGTTTGGAGCTCTTCAAGTGAGGGGCCTCAGAGATGTAAGGGTGAACCTCTATCGTAGAACGCCTCTCCAGCATGTTCACATTTTCATCCGGTAGGATGATCGGCTAATGGCCCTCTCCGCCCAGAAAATAGGGACTGCTATAGTCCTGAAAGGGTCGATAAGCAAGAGAGGTGATGCTGAAAATCTGCCGAGCGACCAATCAATCCCATACGGCGCAATAATTTTGTAGGCCTATATCGTTTGTTCCTTTTTGCAAAAAAAAAAAAAAAAACAACGAAAAAAACAGGTTGGGGTATACTCACTCACTCGTAGCTCCTTTGTTCGAGAGGCCTCGTCGAAGTCTGTGAAGTAAAATTTGGCCACAAAACAGGCTATACCGCTGTTGTAGCACCAGTCCCTTTCTTTTTTTTCGAAAATCGAGGTCGAGGCTAGTTCGCCTTGAAGGATCGCGATAAATCCAGGGGTCAAGAAATCCCTTCAACTTTCCTTTTTAGTGGAGGTTTTCGGGAATCAGCGCAGACTGCGCGGAAAACCCGACAAACAGCAACCAATCAGGAGTAGTATACTTTTGTATTTTTCTTGTCGGAAGCAATATTTGTCAAAACGTTTGTCCATTACTTGAAATACCGCTGTAGCGCTTATTATTGGGAGTCACACGATTCTCTAGACCACAGCTCTGCTTCTTGTTGTTGAAGAGCGACACGTTCCGCCACTATTTTCCAGCAGACATCAGTCATAGCAGTAGGAATAGCAACAGTAGTTGTAGTAGTAGTAGTAGTA
Organism: Nereocystis luetkeana; assembly: GCA_031213475.1. Lineage (NCBI taxonomy): Eukaryota > Phaeophyceae > Laminariales > Laminariaceae > Nereocystis > Nereocystis luetkeana. The sequence goes on along the minus strand of JARUPZ010000030.1, from coordinate 4,331,393 downwards.
GTGAACGCCTTCCACGGTGATAAGGGGTCGCGCCGCTTTCCGCCAAAATATTTGTGACTGGCGGGGTGGGGCTTTTCTAAGCCTAGTAACTTCTGCTTTAGTAGTAGTAGTAGTAGTAGTAGTAGTAGTAGTAGTACTAGTAGTACTAGTAGTAGTAGGAATAGAAGTAGTACTTGTAGTACAGCAGTAACTACCCGAAACCATCGTTTCGTTTAAGTGCAACCGATCTCGTTAAATACAGACCTACTAACTGTAGCCCATGCCCTGTATTCACGGGATTTCGCTCATCCTTTAAGGGCAGACCGCAGTCCCGTTTTGGGGGGACATACCGCTTAGAATTAGAGTGGGCTGCCCCCCAAAACGGGCAAGCAATTTGCCACAAAAGGGGTAATAAGACAGCCCTTTGACATTATTAACCCCGAGACATCGACGAAAAACAAACGATAACTCTAGTGCTACCAACCGGTCATAATGCGAGCAGCGGGAGTGCCCAGTATAACACGGGTAGGAGGATCATCATGCTGCCTTGCCTTAACGCCCGTGCCGTGCGACTCCTTGCCTTCAACCATTGCCACTCGGACACCCAACCATTGTGTCACCCCCCCCCCCCACCTCCCCCAATCACGCAAGTTTTCGCCGTTGCTGTGATCACCCCCGTTTTTAATGGTCAATTTTCGCGTTCTGAAAAGTCCCCTAGAGGGCTATCAAGCGTGCCCTTTATTAAAACAGCCTCCTTTTCGGCGGTTACAGAGCTCTCTCCCTCTCTCTCTCTAAAAAAAAAGTCAGGAGCTTCAGAAATTTTGCAAAAGAAGAGGTGCACGGCCACGTCCCTCCCTGCTGCAACATGCGTACGTGGTCGCCCTGCGATACTTTCGAAGAATGCCATAAAATGTTGCATGTTCATACACGACGACGACGACCCTGCGCTGGCAATGGGTACGCCACGTGGCCCTCGCCTGGATGCCCTCGCTTTTGCCCGCATCCTTCCAATCGTTGTGGTGCGGGCGGGCAGGCAGGCAGGTATTATAACCTCGTACAAAACCAGGCCTTAATTATAGCAGCAGCGGACGAATCTGGACCAGGCCCCCTATTTTTACCGCCTCTCTTCCCGAACGAAAAACCGAAAATCGTCGTCCGAATGTAGCAGCCAGCAGACACATAGATCTGCGCACCAACCGATCAACTAACGGACCAACTAACTAACCAATCGAAAACCGAAGCGCAACCATTGCGCAACAGCCAAAACCGACAAAAACAACAACCGTGAACAAAAACATGGCCTCTCGCGGGTCATGCCTTAAAACAAAAACATAGAACACCGAAACAGCCGAAACAGCAGTGTGCACATGGGGGCGGATCACGATGTATTAGACTACAGTGGGCCATTTGCATCATCGAAATCCTATACGAAGCTGTGCAAAAGAGAGCCGCATCATGAAAATACCTCGCTCGGCAGAGACCCGCAGGTGCCACCCGGCCAAAACGAAGTCTCCACGGCAGACCTATAGCTCAGGAAAAAAAAAATGTCCTAGGAAAGGACTACAATAGATCATGCAATGGGGATATGCTCTGGCAGATGAGAGAAAAAAGGTGCGACACTCTCGGCGCCGCCGCCGCCGCGTGTCATATCATACTGATATAAAATTATTCCTGCTCAGGACGCGCCTTCGATGACCACGGCCAATCGGCCGCCGCGTGTCAGACAATAAAAAAAATATTCCCGCTCAGGAAACGCCTTCGCTGGCCACGGCCAGTTTTCCATGATATATAGTCGTGCCCTGAGCGGGGGGGAAAAAAAATTGAACTGTCCTACGACCACGAAAGAGAGAGGTTATCGTCAGTCTGTCCGTGGTCTGTGACGTACTCTCAAAACCACGGCACAAAACTTACGTATGAAAAATAGAAAGCCGTCCACGAAAAACTCAACGAATCCGGGAAATTTCCTTGAGCATCCCCCCCCCCCCCCCCCCCCCCCCCCAGCGCGCCTCTGCCTCTACAACTCCGTCTTCCTCGCCCCTTTTGGCGCACGGTTTTGCGCGGGAAAAACACTTGGAGTTCGTGTGGGATAATAGTTCCAGCTGAAGAAAATCGCGGGTGGTACGTATGTAGCGGCGCCGGTCTTTGCATGATACCTCCCCCCCTCTCCCCCTTGCGGCCACACAAGTAAATCAACTAATTCGACGCTGCCATCCATGCGCAAGTCCGCCTCGAAAACGGTTCTTAGCAGAGGATGCAGCTCTAACCCTTCACGCGCAAACGCCGAGCACCTAGCAACGCCGCTTCACACTTGGACCAAGAAAGATGTCTGCCTGGTCGGTGAAAAAACCGACGTGCTCCGTCCCGGCATGGTAGGGATGCAGAGGGTTTATGTTCATATGCCTACGGCCGTGCATGGACATGAGTACAGCCCCCCCATCACTACGCCGCGAAGGTTTCGCTTGGGCTGAACACACATGCCACGCCGCCCGGCCGACACGCATAACGACCCCCTCTCCCGCCGGCGCGCCAGAAAACCAAGGAAAGAAGAAAGGCAAGGCATCCGCACCACACCACACCACACCACACCACACCACACCACACCACACAACACACGCGGCTCGGCTTGGTGCCCACCAAACGCCGCGATAACCGCCGCCGCGTCTCAGCTTCGGGGAGTATTACAGGTGTGAACGCTTTCCCGGCCTCACCTCCTGCTCGGACCCGCTCCCAAAACAACGGCGCGAAAATACCCGGGAGCTACTGTAGCCCCCGCGACAAAGAATACCCATATGGCGGTGCAATCCAACTGTACCTTTTTCTGGTCGCGGGCAGGTGAGTGTCTTGTCTTGGGCGCCACCGAGCGATCGGCTTTACACAGAGCGCGCGATCGATCGCAAAAGGGCGCCATCGAGCACACAGGGCGCCGTCGAACAAGAGACCATGGGCGTTACCGAGCAGGTCAGTGACATGAACGGGCGGGGGCGCCATCTCTTTTCCAGCCCCCGCTACTAGCACCCGCCACTTGTTGCGTTTCCGGCGAGGGCCTCTTCAGACGGATATTCTTCCCACTAATCCCTCTGCTGCTGCTGCTGCTGCTGCTTCGGCTGCTGCTGCAGCAGCCACGGCAGCGGCGGCGGCGGCGGCTGTGAAATCAGCAGTCGAGGAAGTTGGCCGCCATTAGTAGCTCCAGCGCCAGCTCCGGCTCGATGTGAAACTCTGGGATGCGCGTGGCGCTGTTCGTGTATCGCACCTGGCATCAGAGGAAGGGGAAGGGGGGGGGGGGGGGGTACTCATGTCATGCATGACCGTAGTCGTATGACCACAGAGGGGTGTGTGTGTGGCGGGAGTAGGGGGAGGGGAGGGTAGAAGAGGGAAAGGGACAAGGGGGGGGGTCTTCTTTTGTGAATCCGGCCAGGTCTACCCTCTAGCATTTGTTTCTGCCGGCAGCATCACCGTGGCCTTGCGTGGTTGACGAGAGGTTCGGGGACGCACGGTACTGACGCTTTTCCTTCCACAAGCGCGACCGCACAATGATCATATCACACCACCGGGGCACAAGCGGTCTACAAGCACCCACTGACCCACTCCCCCACCTACCCACCCACCCACCCAACCGTAGCACTCTCCGCCGCGGCGGGCGATTCCGTGGACTGTCTTCTGCCGCCGCCGATTCCTTCACGAAAAACTTCTGTACGGCGTTAAGCCGCCCCAACGAAACGCACGAACTAGCCATGGGCGGGGGAAAAAATAAGGCAAGGGCCTCCAGGTCCCAACAAAAACCGTCGTGCGCGGGCGGGTGGACGAGCGGACGAACGGGCTGGCGAGTGGCGCTGACGGAAATAGATCGCCCTCGACGGCACCCTATCCCCTTCCCCCACCCCTTTTCCTCTCTCCTCCTCTTTCTCCTCTTCCCTGTCTCACCCCCCCCCCCCCCGCCCCCCCCTCCCGCCCCCTGTTCTCCCCCCCCCCCCCCCCCGCCTCCTCCCGTCCTCTAAGTACACATGAGTACACCCCCCCGCCCTCCCCCTCTTCTCTTTGCCCTCTTTCCACCGGACGTCTTTCACCCTGGCATTGTAGGGATGCTATGCATGATATGAGTACACCCCCCACCCCGTCCTTTTTCGCCTCTTCCCCCCCCCCCCCCGGCTGAAGAGGAGATGAGAGGATGAGACGCATGAGGCATGGAGGAGTTTGGTACACTAGACAGCAGCGAGAAAACGAGCGATATATCTTAGGAGATAGACGGTGACCGCAGTCCGCGAAACAGGAAGGGGATACGATTGGCAAAACGTTTCCATGTACTGTATGGAAACAACGTATTGAGCGCCCAACTGCCGGAGTTGTCTTTGTTAGGAGTGGGAACGGTATTCCGTCTCGAAAGGGATGCGTGGCCAGTGGTGAAATAACCAAGGCGAGCAATAAATGAGTACGCCCTCCCCCCCTCCCTTCCCATCCTCTTCTTCATCTCCCTCCCCTCCTCCCCGTCCTGTCCTCTTCCTCCTCTCCCTCCCCTCCTCCCCTTCCCGGCCTCTTCCTCCCCTCCTCCCCTTCCTGTTCTCTTCCTCCTCCCCCCCCCCCCCCCCTCCTCCCCCCTATTTTTTATAGGTTGGGTTGGGGTCGATTGGCAACGACACTGTAAAACATGCCGCTCACTACGCGAGCTAGACAACCAGGGTACCGTTTTTTTTTTTTTTTTTTTTTTGGCGGTCGCCCACAGCTGGTTGTCGAGTTAGATCATTTGTGCGAGATAAAGAACCTTTACTCCGCACAAGGGAATTGATCGTATCACGTAGTGTTCAAGGTAAGGCACCCAAGAGGCAGTTACATAGTACCCCCATTGCTGTCTCTGGAAATGCCTACACCGGAAATTAAATCAACTCATTGAAGCTATCGTACATATGCAAGTCCGCCTCAAAAGCGGTTCTTAGTATTAATGGGATGCAGCTCACCCTTCATGCGACTCGCCAGACACCTCACGGCGCTTCGCGCTTGGTGGAAGCAATGTCTGCCTAGTCGGTGAAAACCCGACATGCTCCGTCCCGGCATTGTAGGGATGCGAGGGTCTATGGTCATACGACTACGGCCATGCATGAGATCGAGTACATCTCTCCTATCGAGTACACCCCCCCCCCCCCTCCCATCCCCTCCTCCCTTCGACAGCAGAGCAGCGCGGCTGGCGTGGTCACCTTATAGTAGACGAACTGGATGACCTTCTCTAGTATCGGCGTCGAGATTTCCGCGAAGTGCACCTGTCCCGAGGCCGCCTCTCCAAAGCCACCTGCCCAAAACGTACATACGTACGCGCATAACACCCAGACATCGTGGCAGATTACTATCTACTGCAGGTCGCCCATATCCCATATCTGCCCGTTTGGATATATAGTTGCTCAAAGATCCGAGCCGTATCGTACATATCTCGACCGGCAACAACGTGTCCGCAAGAAGAGCTGTATCATACATATCATAGAGAGCATACATAACATACAGAGCATAAAGATCATACAGATCATACACATCAACCACATCACACAGATCATACACATCATACAAGATCATACAAGATCATACAGATCCCGCGCGGCAAACACGATCTAGGCAGTTCGGATTATTTAGATCAGGAACACATCTGCCCTCGAAATATACGCATACTGAAATGGGCATCTGGTCTCCGAATGTGTGCATAATTATCTTCTATTTAACCTGCGCGGCACGGCAAAACGGCGGGAAAAAAAAAAAAAAAAAAAAAACGGCCGCACGAGAAACAAAAAAAATAGGAAGGAGGGGGCGGAGGCGCACCGGTGGCGCATAGATGCTACGTGCGAGTAGGAGACCGTGGTTCGACCCCGTGGCTGACGAATTTCTTCACCAAACCTATTATTACGGGGGAACATAGTAAGTAGGACCTACAGTACACACTAGAAACAAATCTATTTCCCTATTTTTACCGACAACATTTGGTCCAATTTACTATGGTCCTCCGTAATCATATTATTAATAGCATAATAGCCCCTTCAGAGCTGCACCTACGTTTTTGCTTAGGACAAACCACGCTACGTATTATTTGTACCGGATGCATGTTTCCAGTGTTCAAACTATTACGGGGGGCCATAGTTAACAGGACCCATGGTATACATAAAAACCTATATATTTAACCATTTTTACTAACGAAATTTGGTCCTATTAACTATGGCCCCCCGTAATAGTATATTAAAGGCCAGGGGAGACATCGACGACGGACCCAAAAGACCTACCTCCTACCGTATATAAGTGTATACAAGTGTTTGCCCTCACAATCACTGCTCTTGGCGCGACTTTTAATACTATTCTATTAATACTATTAATGCAAGTATCTCGAAGCATACATGCAACTACTGCTGTACATATCGACAAAACAAAGGAGGGAAAAAAGTCAGCCGTGAGATCGACGGTTTCGTCGAAACTCATGTTTGCAAGCTGTGTGCGATGCTTCGATCGCGCGTACTTCCATTGCTGTAGTGAGGCCACTTCTCATGCAGTCGGATTTGCAGTCAGTTGGAAATGGTGCTATCAGCACGTTCGCACGAGCTTTTGCTCCGAAAATGTGCGAAACTGCTGTTTCTCGCCTCAGAATGACTTGGGCTATTCTCCAAGACCTATCTAGAGCTGTTTCCCGCTTCTCCAGGTGCCCAGTTGCACAAAATCATCTTCGCCAATCGGGGTTTTTAATCGTATTTGACCCAGTTGGATCGGAAAATCTACCGGAGGTGATTTCGTGCAACTGGACACCTCGAGAACCGGGAAACAGCTCTAGATAGGTCTTGGAGATAAGTCCAAGTCATTCTGAGGCGAGAAACAGCAACTTCGCACATTTTCGGGGCAAAAACTCGTGTGAACGTGCCGATAGCACCATTTCCAACTGACTGCAAATCCGACTGCATAAGAAGTGGCCTAATAGCAATAATAATGACAATAATGACAATAATAACAATAATAATAATAATAATAATAATAGTAGTACACGTCAGTATGATTCCATGAATAACACATATACACGTAGAGTAGTTTATTCCGTTTGTGTATACATATGAGGTCGTACGTAAATACTGCTCCACTACTATCTGATTTCAGTACGAGTAGTTCGTCCGAGAAAAAAAAACTCGTGACGGCATTATCAACCCTTCCGGGACTGCCATTCCGTTTTCGGGACCATCTACTTCGAATTTGCGTGGGTTGTGGGTCGTTGCCCCCATGTGTGTGTGTTCTTCACATTAAACCGTTCTTTCTACCCGTCGACATCCAGCACAACCATGACGAGGCTGCAGTTCTCAAAGGCTCTATTCATCGGGACAACTACTGCTGTACTACAGTAGTAACTCCCACATTAGTGTGGACGGAGCACTACACCAGCAATACTACATAAGAGTACTTCTGTACGGGTGGAGTATTCCCCGCGAGCAAGAAGCAGTCCGCCCAACAGCGCGGGAGCGGCCACCGTCCATCTCGGGTGCCGCGATGCCATGGCAGGTGGCGGTTGGCGCGCGCGCAAGGACGTCACGACGCCCTATAAAAATACAAAACACCCGACCGCCGTTTGGGACGTTTGCTGGGCAGGCATTTATCGAACAGACTGACCCGGGGTTGTGGGTAGTTTCTTCCAACCCCCACATGATTTTATACAAGTGCGCCGCACGTTGTAAGGGCGAACTACTTGAAAGCAGACTGGGATTCATGCCTGCAATAGCGAAAGGACTCTCGTTCACAAGTGCACTACCCCGCACTTTAGGGCCAAACTACTACCTGGTACACTGCTGTAACTAAATAGCATAGGGATCATAGATGTACAGCACCTGGGATTCAATAGCTGGCAGCAAACTAGAGCCAACGAAACCAACCCGGCGACGATACAGAGGTGGTTCCAAGCCTTAGGTTAGGGCCTATCTGAGGCATTGCGATTCTCGACGGACCAAGAATCGAGAGCATGCTTGTAGAGGTTGGGAGGAAAACAATACTGAGGATATATCGTAAAAAGGCCCTGTTCATAATAGCTTCTCGGAATCTGGAATCTGGAATCTCGCCCCCCCCCCGCTACAGGGGGCGAGACGATGAAAAGCTTTAAATTGAACTTTCATGTCGATTAGTTTCACATGCATCCGTCGGAAGTCAAACGCCTCCACGGGGGAAAGTCGCGTTCATGTTATTTAAAAATCGAGATTCGAGACTCCAGATTTAGCGTATACTCTGTGTTCATAATGGCTTTTCGGAATCTGGAATCTGGAATCTCGCCCCAACCCCCCTGTGCGTAGGCGGCGAGCTTATTACTTCTGTAGAAACAATAAATTGAAGTGTCGTGTCGACGAGGTACACGTATGCCCCCGGAGTACAACGCTTCCACGAGGGCTTCCGCGGGGGGGAAGTCGCGTTCATGTGATTTGAAGATCGAGATTCCAGATCCCAGATTCCAGATTCAGTACTCTATTATGGGGGACCATAGTAAATAGGACCTACGGTACACAAACACACAAATCTATATGTTTCCCTATTTTTACTTAATGATATCTGGTCCTATTTAATATGGTCCCCCGCAATAGGTCGGCGTCCTGTCGTGAGGGATTGATTGTCCGCGGATTGCGTGATTCGTCAGCGACTTTATAGCCCTCCCCGTACCCGGCCCGAGTCCCCGTCCCAGTAACCGTCCCCCGCAACGACCTTCCTCCCTCACAAATCACCAATATTATACGTGGACGGACCGGGCATCCATCTACCAGGTATCGGTTTTCGCGGAAACGCGGGACGTAAATACTTGTGCACCAACCGCGTGTTTCTCCTTGACGTCCGATCCGGACCCGACCCGTGGGTAGCAAGGCGGGTCGAAGCAGCTGTTAGCAGCTGCGCGTACATGTTCGAGTGGCAGCTGCGGCAGCACAAGAAAGCAAGATTCTGCCGCGCTGCACATATGTGCCCATCGCGAGGAAATTATTATTTCACATACGTACGTACAACAAGTGTCACCGACATGGTACTCCAATCTACACCGCGAAATACCCAGCAGCAACACCCGCAACACTGTTTTTGCCTTCGCCGGTGGTGGGTTTCCATGTTCGCAGTAGCGTCGCCTCTCCTTGCCCACGTCAACCCCTCCCCCCCCCCCCCCCCGCCCCGGGGCCTCCGTATTTGTTACGGAACTTTTTACCCCAATCATCCTCTTACCGCTGAGCATCGCCTTGATTGTTCCCGACACCATGGCGCACTTGCGATCTACCCAAAATTCGGCGCCTTCAGCGCTGACAAGCTTCACGAAATCCTGAAGTAAGCGGTTGGATGGGTGGGGCAAGGCGGGGCGGGGGTGCAGGCATGGTGACCAGTCTCAACTTGGGAGCCGGCGTGGCTGGTGCTACTGATCGGAACCCGGTGTACCATTACATAGAGGGTGTTAGTAGTACTATTAATAATAGTGCTGTACGTATGTATGATTTCCATCAGAAGGTGATTGTCTCGGAGAAGGAACAACATGTCAAATTCCTAAATCCGGGAGCACTGACGTCCCGTCGCCGAGTTACGTGAAGGTTCAACCAAGCAGGAGGGCGGGGGTAGAGAGGAGTAGGAGTCGGCCTAAAGTTGAAGTTTAGTTTAATCGTTCAACAAGTACGGGTACCTGGTGCATCCCGCATACCGCCCATATCGATACTCGGCCATCTTTACGTACGATCCATCGCGATTTCGGCGGAAATATGTGAAACTTCCCGCTTTCCATGCGATGGGACAGCAGAGCACTCGTATGTCCAGCCTCCCGTCGATTCAAGTTGGGTAGCACAGGGATGCAACCTACAGAATCCATACTGTAGTGAACTTCCAGCAGCAGGTAAGGAAATAACACGTGACCCCGTACCACGTGCCCAAGGTATGATACCAGAGGGTACACGACAGCACGTCTGCCACCCGGTACAAGTACTCGTACGAGTGCTCGTCACAAGTACATCAAAGAGCGACAGGAGAGGAGGAGCGACAAGGGGAGCTCAACGAGCGAGGGACAGCATCAACAATATCAACACAGCCAACTTTTTCAACCGGTGAAACCTTAGCGCGCAGCTCTTCGTATACGGTGGCTAGTTGCCGCTTGAGAAAACATCCAAACCCTCGCTTCAGGTGCTCTTGCCACCGAAGACACACCAGCCTTGACCATGACCAAGCCAGATCAGGATTGCCCCAAGCTGACCCGTTACGCCCGCCAGGGGACGTGCAAAAATAAACAAAAATCCAAGAACTGGATAATTTTGCGGGGTAAGAGGGGGACCAGGCACACTGCTGAGCTCGGTATAAACGAGTGCATCATGCGGATCGAGAGTGGGGTGGGGCGTGGGTGTCGCGCGCATCACCTGCTGCTCCTCTGTCGCCATGGTGTTGCCAAGCAAGCAAGGTACCCTTTTTTGTGTTCGCTCTGCCGCTGCCAGAAATGCTCTTTCCGAAGAGAACGCCAAACGAGGTATGTGGAAACCCTGTGCTTTCATTTTTGCTTTTCGAGTAGAGCCCATCATCATAGCACAACATCTCTCTTTACCGATGGGGCTATTTGACAAGCTAAAGGAGAGCTTTGCGGGAGATGACAAGCCGAAAACCTTCGAGGTTACCTTCACCGAGCAGAAGTTGGGCATGACCCTGGCAACCGGCCCTAATGGGGAACCGGTCGTTACGCAAGGTGGGCTGGACGGCAGGACAAGAATGCTTTATATTTGGTTGCTCCGCGTTTGTTTCTGCCTGAACGATGAGCACCCATCGAAGTACTCTTTCTGCTTGCAGACTACCCTATGGAATTTCCCCGTGGCCTCTTGCGGAACAGCACGGCTGTACGCACGGCTACGTATGCATAGGCAGCGTGTGGTTTGATCGGCGACGGAAGCACGGGTCAGCTCGAGCCGTTGTCGATGCGGTCTCTCGTTGATGGCGGTCGAAACAAATTTTGCAGCGGAAAGTTTGTGAATATCCAAACATCCCGTTCTCGTACGACTCTATCCTAGTTTCTGTTTTTTTATGAGCTCATCCGGAACGGAACGGTCCGCGCGTTCCTGACACAGCATCCTCGCTGCCTTGCACGAGTACTGAGAGTACACGTGCATAACTGGTGGGTGCATGCCATGGCAGCACATACAGCAATACTAGCCCGGTGTTCGGGCACGGATGCCGAGGAGTGGGGGGGACACCGCGCGAGGCTTGGCATACGCTGAAACTGCCGCAGCGCACCCTGCAGTCCCGTGTTGGCTGCGTCACCCTGGTAGACGAGCGTAAATCGCTTTTGTTTCGTGTGTGTGCGTGTTTTTGAGCTCGTTATCCCTGCCCCCCTTTTTATCGTCTGATCTTTCCGTGTGCCTGTGTCCTGCCTCGACCCACCAGCTCGACGTTCCGTCCTCCTGTTGGTTCACCAGCTGGACATGCTCGTAGGACTGATCAAACCAGCAAACAGCAGCCTTCTTGTTCCCTCTTGACTCGGCCTGCGCCCTGAATGCGTGTTTGTTTTCGTCGCATGTGTTTTTTTTTTTTTTTCTTCGTTTCCCTTACGTTTTTTGTCGTCTCCATACTGCGTACCAGATACGTACTTTTTTTTTTCATTTTTTTTTTGTATGTCCGGTATTATTTGGTTCGAAGATATATACTACGGGACGGTATGCCCCAGCTACTCTAAACCATCACCGTCGCCTTGCGTACGGGCGTAGTGGTACTGCGGCGCGTGCAATATTTTGTGGCAGGTGCTTGCTGTTTGGTAGTTTCCCGTCGAGATGCTTCTTGGCAGTGTATGGTGACCGCGGGGTAAACGTCCGGGAACCGAGCTACTTACACAATAATTGATGTTAGAATATTTCGAGAAGATCGTCATCATCAGCGATATCAACGAAGGCGTTTTCATCCCTTTTGTCCGACCTTTCGAAAATTTTGCGGGGCCCGTGGTGGTGATGTAATTTATTTTATTTTATTTTATTATGATTGTTTTAATCATCACTTTTACTTTCCAGCTTGACTCGCAAGAGGTTTTATTCACCCTCGGAGATCTCCTGGACTAGCCGTGGTCACAGGTGTTGTCCCTTTCCCCCCCCCGGTACGTGGCTTCACTCTTATCGTTCCCACTGCTCGTACGTTTTCATCGAATATTGCTAACTCACGCTCTCGCGCTTCCGCCAATCATTTTTTGTGCAAGAAAGAGTCTTCATGAGTATGCAATCGGTGGGACTCGAGCAATCGGTGGGACTCGAACCCACAAAATTGTCTTAGTGGGCACGGGGACCACCTACCAAGCCACCCGGGACACCGGCTGCGATCATACGATTTATGCTATCCACAGACTATATCACTATATACGAGTAGACACTATAAGGGGACAAACTACTTAAAATTTTAGAACCGCAGTCCCGATTTGGGGACAAACTACTTGAAATTTGAGTGGATTGCCCCCAAAATGAGACTGCAGTTCTAAAAGGGTTAACACTAAACCGTTCTTTCTACCCGTCGATATCCAGCACAACCAGTGTCCGTGCCGATTCTTCAATCCTATTAACCCTTTTGAGAACCGCAGTCCCGTTTTGGGGACAGACCAGTCACTTTTTAAGTAGTTTGTCCCCAAAATGGGACTGCAGTCCTAAAGGGGTTAATAGAGAGATACACGCTCTGTGGTCACAAAACTTCTACCAGGGTACGACACAGCAGCAGAGATGCTGCATCGACATGCAGTAAGCAGAGTAGACAAAGCAATGCCATGTCATCGTACTGGATACGACAGGCACGACATACACGTCCAATGAAGGAGAGAAAACGAAAGAATACAAAAAAAAAAACATGGAACAAAGAAAACATCGCTCGAATGCCGAGAAATGCCGAAATTCGCAACTAGGACACCGGAAGAAAAATAGCCGAAACTCGTTTTGCTGGAACACCGGAGAACACCGGAAAAAAAAAATATACTGGTACCGAAACAATTTTCGAGTTTCGGTTTTTTAAAAAATGCCGAAAGTTACGTTTTCTGGTATCCATCACTTGACCACCATGCCCTTGCCCTGCGCAGCGAGCGGGTAGGCTCGACGCGTCGGAACTCGGAACTCGGAACTCGGAACCCACCTCAAGGAACATTCAACCATGGGTAAAAGCCGTATATTCGGAGAGTGTAGTAACGAACGATCTTGTTTCACTAAAAAAATGCCGTTTTTTTCTCTTTCTTGTTCCGGAGTAAGGTAGATCGATGTGCTCGCTCTCAAGCCGGGATGGATAAGAGCGGTCTGGTGTTCACCCCGTCATAACTGGATCCAAATTACCCGGGGGTAGTGTAGGATCAGGTTTTGGCTTGTCAGAGGCTGTTCTTAAACCGGGGCGCATACTGCTGGATAATATTATTACGGGGGGCCATAGTAAGTAGGACCAAATATTGTTAGTAAAAATAGGTACATATATAGGTTTTCGTTTGTGCAGTAGGTTCTATTTACTATGGTCCCCAGTAACTAATTACACCAGTACCTCGTATGATCGTCGCGAGAAATAAGTAGGAAGCATGTTCATACTGGTGTTGTAGACCTGATGGGTGCGTGGAACGCTACGTGCTTCTTTGATTATTTTACGCGAGTTTTTGTTTTTCGTGCATGACAAACCGTGTGCTCGCTCGCACAAATATATCAACAGCAGTAAATACTGCGGTGCAGCCGCTCTGTTGAAACTATTAAATGAAATATGAAATATAATACGGCAAATGGCCGAAAACCGGAACATTCCAGGAGTACCTCCGAGGTATCTACCAGTACCTTTATCGGTACGTTTGACCCCTTTACAACCGCAGTCCGATTGTGGGGACAAACCACTCAGATTTCAAGTAGTTTGTCCCCAAAACGGGACTGCGATCCTGAAAGGGTTGAGCACTAACCGGGTACCTGGTAGTTATTAATATACCTTGGTAGTTGGGAAGGGAGAACCATCTCGGCGGCATTTTTTTGTTTTTCTTCTTGTTCTTCTGTGGGGCTAAACTATTACTAGCCGAGGAAGGATCGCAACACCCACACGCACCTCCCTGTCCTTTGTCACCGCTGTACCTACGGCGTCCATTCTCCGGTGTACCTCATGTACCTCATGCACCTGGCTTGTAGTGCACATGTTTCTACTGCAATTCTGAGTTGCTGAAACGAGCCAATCGTAAGTGCTGTAAACACGCGATCGAATCGTCCGAATTGAAACGACTTTGGTTCAGGGTTCCAGCTATGCTTGTTCCGGCGTTGGAGCCTACCGGTGGTCACTACGTATTCACTACGAGCCCGAGTTAACAAACCCTGGAAAATTCTATTCTACCTTGTGCGTAGAGCATCACGTGGGATGACGTCATTTTTTTTTTTTCTGGTCAAGTGTGTCTTAACATAAAGTTTTGTCTCGAACGCGGTGGGTGCTTTGAGACACTTCTTGTTCCGTCGTTCCATCGCCGTCTTACCCATCAATGCAACCCCCCCCCCCCCCCCCCCCCTTCCCTCGATTCCCCATGCGTGGAAACCCCCAAAACATCGAGCAGTGAAATCAGGCGGTGACGCCTCCAAGGCGAACGTGCGCGTGAAAGACGTCGTAAGAGCCGTCAACGGCAACCCGTGCCCCTCTTATGATAGTCTAATCGCGATTATCGGTGCCGTCGGCCGGCCCGTCCAAGTGGAGTTCCAACGGCTTGGCACGGACGGAGGCGCGGGAGGGGGGGGAGGGGGGGCGGGGGCAGCTCGGTCACAGGATGAAGGGCCCGGGCCTTTCCAACGTGCGCAGGAAGCAGCGCGGCGTAAAATGGACGAGCTTAAGGGACCATCGCAGGTGGGGGGGGGGGATGGGGGGGGATGGGGGGGGGTGGTACTCATTATCATGCATGGCCGTAGTCTTATGGGCATAGACCCTCGCATCCCTACAACGCCGGGACGGAGCACGTCGGGTTTTCACCGACCAGGCAGACATTGCTTGCACCAAGCGCGAAGCGCCGTGAGGTTTTGGGCGAGTCGCATGGTGGGCGAGCTGCATCCTACTGAAAACCGCTAAAACCGGGGACCAAAGTAAATAGAACCCAATATTGTTAGTAAAAATAGGTGAATATATGGTTTTTAGTGTGTACTGTAGGTCCTATTTACTGTGGTCCCCCGTAAAAGGCTGATTTTCTTGCATATGGATGACAGCGTCAATGGTTTGATTTTTTTTCTGATGTGGCCACTTCCAGAGACAGCAGTGGGGGCACTATTTGACTTGTCTCGTGGGTGCCTTACCTTAAACACACTACCAAGGTACGTGATACGATCATCCCCCATGTACGGAGTGAAGGTTTCCCCCCCACAAAAAATGATACCAGGTATATACGTAACTCGGACGTCAGCCGTGGTGACCGCCAAAACAAAACCAACTAAAAACGGCACCCTGGTTGTCTAGCTCACGGAGCAGGAGGCGTGTTTTCAAGCGTTGTCGCCAACCGACGCCAACCCAACCTATACATATACCTGGTATAGATGTAGGGGGAGGGGGGGTGAGAGTCGTTAACTCTGTGACTGGTGCTATGGGTTAGGGCTAGGGGAGATGAGTTCTTGAAGCCCTTACCTCAAACCCATTTGTCTTGAACAGAGGTACGAATAATGTGTTCGCTGCCATAGGAGCATCTCCGACAGTGTGGCGAGTAGTAATGGGATGGTGTGGGATGGGGTGGGATGGGATGGGATGGGATGGGATGGGATGGGATGGGATGGGATGGGATGGGATGGGATGGGATGGGATGGGATGGGATGGGATGTGGCGAGATGGGATGGGATGGGATGGGATGGGATGGGATGGGATGGGATGGGATGGGATGGGATGGGATGGGGTGGGATGGGGTGGGATGGGGTGGGGTGGGGTGGGATGGGGTGGGCTGGGATGGGATGGGATGGGATGGGATGGGGCGAGATGGGATGGGATGGGATGGGATGGGATGGGATGGGATGGGATGGGGTGGGATGGGGTGGGATGGGGTGGGATGGGATGGGGTGGGATGGGGTGGGGTGGGATGGGGTGGGGTGGGGTGGGGTGGGGTGGGGTGAGATGGGGCGCATTGGGATGGGATGGGATGGGATGGGATGGGGCGAGATGGGATGGGATGGGATGGGATGGGATGGGATGGGATGGGATGGGAATTAATCGCAAGATCGGAAACGGTCTCGTCCTGTCACTGGCTGTGTATACCGCCGAACGAGCGGGTGGCTTGTAGCGCGGTCCACTTGTATGTAGGCAGGCAGGCTTTGGGTAAGCAAGCTTTGAGTAGGGAAGCTTTGAATAGGGAAGCTCGATAGGCAAGCTTTGAGTCGACAGAAGCTCTGGATCGGCGAGCTCTGAACAGGGAAGCTTGAGTAGGCAAGCTGTGAGAGGGCAAGCTTCGAGCTGGGTAGGCCACCTGATCTGTCGTTGGTGTTGTCATTGTTGCCTTCGTTGTCGCGGTTGCTGCTGTTGGTGCTTTCGATTATATTGAATTATTTATTTTTCCCCACCCGATATTGTTTATTAACTCCGCATCTATTATCGCCCTCCCTCCTATTTACCAGGTAGTGGTAAGTAGGCTCTCCCCCCTCCCGCCCCTCCCGTGAAACGACTACGGCCATGCGTGGTATCGAGTATCCCCCCCCCCCCCGCGCGCCAACAACGGCGTACACGCGCGTTGTATTCGTTTGTCGTCGCGATAAGGGTTCATCGCTTCCTCCCCTCGTTGACTCGCGTCTAATCTACTCTGTGTGCATGTTGTTGTTTTTGCTATCCTTGCAACGTTGTCATCAGCCGCCACCGATGACGGCGGAGGCTCAGAGAGAGAGGCGAGAGGCGACCTTGAAGGCGGCGGAGTCCCGAACGAAGGACTGGGACAAGCGGCTCAACAAGGGCCGGCAGGCATCGCAGTCCAAGACAGCAAGCGACGGGGTAAGTGCCGAGTAGCGGGGTGGTTTGAGTTGGTGGGTGGGTGGGTGGGTGGGTCGAGTGGATGAGGGTTGGGGGGGGGGGGGGTTCGGGAGGGGGTTGGCGGGAGGGGCGTGTATTCGGGCGTACTAATGTTTTGCTTGCCTCAGTCGTTTGACCATTGACCACGCATCCCTTTCGAGATGGAGCACCGTTCCTACTCCGAATAGAGACACCTCCAACGGTTGGGCGCTGATTACGGATTTGCTATATTCCTGGTATCATCATACTACATGAAATACTTTTCGCTGTTGTGGGTCAAGTGGGTGGGTGGGTGGGGAGGAAATGCGTTCTTCAGCGTTTTGACAACCGGAAAAAAAACTGCTATTTGTTCAGCAGGTTGATGGGTTGGTTGGGTGGTTGGTTGCACGCCTCGGACAGATGATCTAACAGATCATACAGATCATGATCTAGATCTTTCCTGGCAGATATATCATATATTCCCGGTCCTGTATGATCTGGCTCATGGTGGGGTGTGGGACCCGTATGTTGTGCATGATCTACACTAGCACATGCTTCCTGGGTCGGACATGTACCTACAGTAGCAGGTCTTCCACAGCCTCTCAGAACTGCAGGCGAGGAGCTAGATCATCTACAGTAGACAGGTAGATAGATCATGATCTGTTCGAGGTGTGGTTGGTTGGTCGGTTTCTTGGTTGGTTTTCTTGGGGGGTTTCGCTTGATTGGTTGACTTTTTGTTTGTTTCATTCCGTTGTTAGCTCGCAGGGTTATTCTGGTTGTTCATATTAACGATTATCATTTTCGTCGAAAACAAAAAACAGGTGGTGGAAAATCAGTTCGAAGACTCTCAAAACGCGGAAACTCGGCGCATGGTGGATCTGGCGAAGCGGCAGGAGGCGAGGACGGCGGAGCGCATGGGCTACAACCCGTATGAGGCACGATTAATGGGGAATACGGTGAGACAGAGGGACAGCACAGACTAAAAGAGGGAACGGGAGAGGGCGAAGAGAGGGAGAGGGAGAGGGAGGGAAGGAGATATACTATGGAGGGGGGGGGGGGGGGGGGGGGGGTAGAGAGAGAGAGTGAGACGGATGAAGAGAGAGGAGGGAGGAAGGGAGGTAGGGGAGAGGGTGAGAGGTGAAGACAGAGGGTTAACCCGAGCTGCAAACAACAAAAAGAGAAATGAACGAACAGAGAGAAATGCGTTCCACAGATATCAAGAAAGAGGGGGACGTTTCGCAGAGACCAAGAGAGGGAGGGAGAGAGAGAGAGAGCACGAGGGAGGGAGCTGCTGGGAACGTACGGAGCGGGGGGTGAATACCCCGTTCGCCCGAACCGTCTAATGGTCTAGTCTTGACATCCAGCTCTCGCACGACTCTCCGTCCTACGCCGACCTCTCTGCGAGCCCCATCAACCAATCACCGCATCGCACCGTTCGCCCTCAACCAATCACCCCACCGAAACTTCGCCCTCAACCAATCACCGCACCGCACCGCACCGCACCCTCGCCCTCTACCAATTGCCGCCTCGCACCAACCAATCAACCCCACCGCCTTCTCCTCCAACCAATCACCGCAGCACGCTCACCAAACCATGGAAATGAACAAATCCCCGCATCGCAATTTCGACCAACAATCGCTCCGCCACACCAACCAATCACCCTATCGGACCGCACCGCACCTTCTCCCTCAACCAATCACCGCACCGCACCAACCCATCACTCCACCAATCACGGCACCTCGCTTTCTCCATCAACCAACCACTGCACCGCACCAACCAATCACCCTGTCGCACCGCACGGCACCTTTGCCCTCAACCAATCACCGCGCGTTCGCCCTCAGCCAATCACCGCACCGCACCTTCTCCCTCAACCAATCACCGCATCGCACCTTCTCCCTCAACCAATCACCGCACCGCACCGACCAAGTCAACCAACCGCCGCAGAACCGCACCGCGCCTTTGACCCCCAACCAGTCACGACCCCGCATTTTCGCCCTCTACCAATCACCGCGCCGCCCCCACCAACCGCCCCGGCGCACCGTCGCCCCCCGCAACAGTCACCGCACCGCGCCTTTGCCCTTCAGGTATCACCGCACCGCACCAACCAATTACCACACCCCACCTTTGCCCTCCACCTAGTCACGGCACCGCCCTCAACCAAGCACCACACGTTTGCTTTCAACCGGTCACAGCGCCGCACCTATGCCCTCAACCGATGACACCTCCGCTCTCAACCGATCACAGCACCGTACATCACCGCACCAACCAATCACTGCGCCGCCCGCCCCTTCGCCCTCGACCAACCGCCGCACCGCACCAGCCAAATCACCGCACCACAGAGTCGCCCTGTATATGTATCGATTGCCTTCAGTGCAGGGTGGCCCGCAGCCAATCACCGCACCGCACCTCCGCGATTGGGCCTTTTTAACACCGCGCTTTGCATACAACGTATTCCCTACTTTAGATTCAGGTAAGCTGCCCCCTAGAACGGCAGTGCAGTCCCAGAGGGATTCACCAATGGGCGCAGCCATGCCGTCGCCCTCAAACCAATCACCGCGTCTGCTTTTGTATTTTCCTTTTTAGGCGGCGAGAGCGGCGATCACCGGGGGCGGGGAAGCGGGCGGCGGTGGTGGCAGCTCCCTGCCGCCCCCACCACCGCCTTCCGGGCAACAAGCAACGCCGTCAAGGCCGCCATCAGCGGCCAACAGCGACGAAAGTGGAGAATTGGCCGCAATAATCGGGAAGGAGATCGACACGGCGATAGGAACGGTTTTAGCACAGGTACGAACGACCAGGGGGGGGGGGGGGGGGGGGCGTACTTATTTGTTGCTTGCCTTAGTCATTTGACCATTGACCACGCGTCCCTTTCGAGACGGAGAGGGGGGGGGGGGGGGCTACTCATGCCATGCATGGATGGACGCAGCCGTATGGCCGTAGACCCTCGCACCCTTACAAAGCCGGAACGGAGCACGTCGGGTTTTTATAGACTCGGTAGGCTTTTCTTGTCCGAGGTGCGAAGCGCCGTGAGGTGTTGAGCGAGTCGCGTGAAGGGTGATGATCTGCGTCCCACTAAGAACCTCTTGTGATGCGGACTTTCTTGCAATGGATGGCAGCGTCAATTAATTGATTTTAGTTATTTTGTGGTGTGGCCAATTCCAGAGGCGGGGTTAAAGCGGAAGGGTGGTGGTGGGGGGGGAGGAGTCAAGAAATCGGCGAAAGTGTTGCGCACGCCACCTTCCGTGTAGCCCGCTGCTACTACTACTACTACTACTAGCTCTACTGCTACTACTACTACTACTACTACTACTACTACTACTACTACTACTACTAGTACTACTACTACTACTACTGCTACTACAACTACTACTACTACTACTACTACTACTAGCTCTACTGCTACCACTGCTGCTCAACTACTACTACTCCTGCTACTAGTAACTACCCGTCTCTGCACAACTTATCGCAACGTGATAAAACGCGCTCCAGCCATTCGCCGCGGGACTGCCGGCAGCGAGATATTTCTGCGAAGAGAGGGTTGGAAAAGTTGGCATA
The DNA here is from genome assembly GCA_031213475.1 of Nereocystis luetkeana. Taxonomy (NCBI): domain Eukaryota; class Phaeophyceae; order Laminariales; family Laminariaceae; genus Nereocystis; species Nereocystis luetkeana. The sequence goes on along the minus strand of JARUPZ010000030.1, from coordinate 4,310,972 downwards.
CGACTCCGGCCAGACATGACTCGAATACACCCCCTCCCCCCCCCCCCCCCCCCCCCCCCCCGCGTCTCCTACATCTGTGTATGTCTCACGCGAACTCGATCCCAGTACGTACGCGACCATAGGCGGGATGCTACAATGTTAACCTGCCCCTGTACCCTTCGCTCGCTTTCGGTGGCGCGGCTGATTGGCGCGCCCTCTATCTTTTCCCTCACTTTTTGCTGTCAAACATTTATTGCGGCTCTACTCCTTGTTCATTTTTGATGCCCATTTAAGTTCACGATACGTACGTGAACCTCTTTTCTTTTTGGCGTAATTTACAAGCAGTAAGAGGGCATTCAAACTGTTGACAGCCTGGAGTACGGTTTTCTCTCTATCTTTTCGCGTTTTGCTTTGTCTCTCTCCCTTTTGTTCGCCCTTTTCCCTCCCCGCTGTCCTTACGCCGGTATCTTCCTCTCCTTCGTGTTGCCTCATCCGCGCAGCAGCTATTTGTCACTTTTGAGTACGCATGATGTCTTCTATTAATATCAGCCTTTCTAATATCCTTGCGTCATGCTGTATGTATTATGTTTCATTTCAGAAATATATATTTTTGTTGTCGTACTGTTTTTTTTTTTTTTGGTTTAGTATTTTCTGGTCTCGCTGGTGTTGTTGCGTTCTCGTGCCCGGTACGATGGCATTTAACTTGCATTACCCATGAATTTGCGATTATTGTTGTTGTTGTTGTTGTTGTTGTTGTATTGTTTTCTCTTGTCTCTCCGTATGTAACCACAGAATCAATATATATATCTAGCATAAGGTATCAGGACGGACACTGGGTGCGCTGGTGAAGCTGGGTAGAAATAACGATTTAATGTGAAAAGACTAACACGCAGTGTTACATCTACTTCGTGTTGGTTTTATTCTCTCAGTGAATGAAATAAATGTGTTGAACAAATAAAAAAAAAAAAAAAAAAAAAATGCTTTTATGTTGGTTTGTTTCAACGTTTGTCGGTATGATGCTTGTGTCATTGTTGCAGGGGATGCCGCTCTCTTCGACGGCGGTTCAAACGATGTTGAAGATGATGCGGAACATGGTGAACAAGGCGTCGGATGACAAGTTCAAGAAAATCAGGCTCGGGAACGCCAACTTCAACTCCAAGGTCGGCAGCGTCGACGGCGGCATCGAGGTCAGTCACCGATCTATTACGGGGGGCCATAGTTAATAGGACCAAATATTGTTAGTAAAAATGGTTAAATATATAGGTTTTTATGTATACCATAGGTCCTGTTAACTATGGTCCCCCGTAATAGTATTAGACCGGTCCCTTTAGAGCTATCCACCTCGTCTCGGAAAAAATAACGCCGGTCACCAGGTAGTTATTTTCTGTCGTTTATTCCCCGCCAGAATGCAGTCTATATATATATATATATATAACGTCTACATGAGATGTGTCGATAGAAATGCGTATCTGGTGTATTGCACCGGTTTAGTTTTTTCTGGCGTGGGAAATTGCCGACGGGATTCTCGATTGTCTTCGGTCTTCGGTGTCCGGGGCGAGGGTCTGGATCTGGATGGTGTTGGTTGATTGAAGTTGCGGACGATCGGCTTTGAAAGAAAGAAAAACACATCCGTCGAGCCACAAACAAGCCACTTTTTCGCCTCTTTACTGCAGTAGTTATTAATACCAGGGGTATTAAATAAATAGCTGGTTGTGATGCCTGATGTACCAGGTATATATGTACCTGATATATGGAATACAAAGACGCAGATTCTCCGCAAGCTACGCAACTACCGCTCTGATCGGGGAATATAAGAAACGCTTCGTCTTCATATTAGTCTCTAAACCATGTTTATATTTACGACCGGAGAGGTATTTATGTATTTTTATTCCGGGGGAACACATTAATATTACGGGGGGCCGTATTGAATAGGACCTACGGTACACACAAAACCCTACATATTTCGCTATTTTTACTTACAATATCTGGTCCTATTCACTATGGCCCCCCGTAATATTAATAGTAGTCAGGACCAAATATGCCTGGTAAAAATACTGGAATTTGTAGGTTTTTGTGTGTGTGATGGGTCCTGACTGTTATGGGCGTCCGGAAATAGCTCGTCCTGGTACAGATCAGAGAACTATATATCTGTCCTGAAATGTCCATATCATCAAGCTATCACGGAGGAAGAGAGTAATCAGGACCACAGTTTTTTCGTTAACCCTTCTAGAACCGCAGTCCCGTTCTGGGGACAAACCAGTCAAATTTCAAGTAGTTTTGTCCCCAAACGGGACTGCGGTTCTAAAGGGGTTAAGAATACCCGAATATATAGGTTATTGTCTGTGCGATGGGCCCGGATTGATCTGCCCAGCCAACTCAAATACCAGCGGGCGACTTCACCCTTATCCCAATAGGGCAAACTGCAGCCAGTCCCGTTCTTGGGACAAACCAGTCAAATTCCAAGTAATTCGTCCCCAAAACGGGACTGCGCCACTATTACAGGGAACCGTAGTAAATAAGACCAAATATTGTGGGTAAAAATTGGTACCAGGTAAGTATGTACTGGTAGGTTTTTATGTTCACCACAGGTCCTATTCACTTTGGTCCCCCGTAATAGAAGGGCTATACATAGGTTTGTGCGTGTACCATAGGTCCTGTTTACTATGGCCCCCCGTAATAAAAGGGCTAATGGACCCTTTTGCAGTATTAACAGTAGCTGTTACGGGGGGCCATAGTAAATAGGACCTACGGTACACACCCACAAACCTGTACTTTTCTGTATTTTTACCCAGAATATTTGGTCCTATATACTATGGTCCCGGTTAGTAGTGCACTGTCAACAAAAGCTTAACTATGGGTCTGATTCCAAGTGTTTTCTCTTCGACAACGGGAGGGCTTTAAATTCAGCCACAACCTCGGATATTTATTATTATTATTATTATTATTATTATTATTATTATTATTATTATTATTATTATTATTATTATTATTATCATTATTATTATTATTATTAGTAGTAGTAGTAGTAGTAGTAGTAGTAGTAGTAGTAGCAGTAGTGGTGGTAGTAGTATTGTTATTATTAGTAATTTTTTTTTTACCGTATCCGCGGGGTGGTTTCACGCGTAGCATAGCAGCAGCTGGAGCCGTGTCAGTCTCAACACGCCACAACCCCGGATAGTCTTCTTTCTTTTCCCTTTTTTTTTTTTTGGTTCAACTGTATCCGCCGGGTGGTCTCTCACGCGTAGCAGCAGCAGGACCCGTGTCAGTCCCAACAACTAAACGACTTGGCCGTAGTTTCGGCACGGTGGTTCGACTGCCGTATACCACTATGGACGGAAATATAAGAACCGCTTCGTCTTGATATTAATGTTCAAACCCCCTTATGTTCCCGTCCAAAGCACACCCACACACAACCGGACGAGGTTCCAAGGAGCTGGGTTTTTCGATAACGGCGGAGAGGGTACAATCGCCCAGCGGTGGTCGCGTTTATGGAAAGGTCTCCACGAGATAGAAGTTTCCGAGGTGCCTTCGGTCTAGTTGTGTGTGTGTGTGTGTGTTCTTCACATTAAACCGTTCTTTCTACCCGTCGACATCCAGCACAACCAGTGTCCGTGCCGATTCTTCCATCCTAGAAGAGATACAAGTTCTGTGGTCACAAAGCTACGCCACAGAGATACCACTACGTTGCCACGTGTGCAGTTTGAACTGCAGTGGGCAATGCAAAGCCATGTCATCATACTAGATACGACAGGCACGACATACGCAATCTATGAAATAGTGAAACGAAGAGAAACAATCAAAGAGAAAACAAAAACAAGGTAGACAAGTCGAAAAAGAAGAAGAAGAAAAATGAAAGCAAAATCTAAGAGAAACAATCTGTCGTGCCCCCCCCCCCCGCAGGCGAGGTGGCCTACACTTGAAAAAGAACGAGCTGGAAAAAAGAAGAAATAACAAAAAACACCACTGCTTGTGAACAGAGTAAGACAAAGAACCAAGGAGAAAGTAACAAGGAAAAATAACAAAGGGGAAATAACAGGCAGACCAAAGCCCAAAGCACCTTCTAGGTGGCGGCAGCAGCTTGTGGTACGAGTAGTATAGCCAGGTTCTCCCTGCTAATCCGCCTGGTACCTTGCTACCCAGACTGCCGTCTCCGCCCTGCGTTCGTCAACTATGCCCAGCCCCTTGGCGTCAGACAATACGAGCCGAGCAGAGCAGGTTCGTCTTCCAACCACGCCACACGGCTCCTTGAGTACGGCTTATCAATCAGAAAAGGAAGAGGAAGAGAAAAAATGAAATGAAAATCACGGAGAGTCAGCGCAAGACCCCCCCCACCCCCCCCACCCCCTCTCATTGTCGTTATGTGGAAAACCTCGGCTCGGAAAAATCTCGTTCAGGTGTAAGCGTGTTTTGTCTTGACTCCCCGACCACTCTCTCCCTAGCATGAAGGACTATATATACCCTTGGGCGTGAGGCACCCTCGATTCGGGTAGCGTGCAAAGGGTGTTGAGCTGACACAGGGATTGCGCGATCGTTTTTTTCAGTTTTTTTTTTCAACTTTTTCAGAAGGACGGGAGAGTCTTCGCCGCACATACTGCCAAAAAAACTGCCAAAAACACGGAGGTGTCGGCCTCGGAAAAGTGTCTCTGGTGGTGGAGGGCTTTTCTTTTTTTGTGGGACGTGCTCGCCAAACGGGCCGCTGGAGAACGATCGCACCCCCTTCTGTCTGACTAGTAATAGTATGCTACTACGCTGTTATCCGTGCACTATTGTACTGTTAATACTCCCCCTCAATGGAAGACCTACCCGGCATATTACCCGGTAACTCGTCTCATTTTTTGTTGCACCGCAGTGTCCGTTGATACACCTGCGAGCTGTTAATACTATTGATATCCTTCTCAGCTGAGCAACTACGCGGTAATTACCCGGTAAATATATGTCCCCAGTTGTGTTGCTCGGTACTGTAGTATTGTTCGTTAATACACCTAGTAGGCCGTGGGAAACTTGGTCATCGAGTTACGCCCACGTACGTATTTTCTCGAAATAAAAGTCAGTTTTTTGCGGGGCAGGGTACGGAGCAGCTCAGCTCCTGGTGTTGACCCTCTTAGGGCCGCAGTCCAGTTTTGGGGACAAAGCGCTCAAGTCCTGAGTAGTTTGTCCCCAAAACGGGACTGCGGTCCTAAACGGGTTAAGGATAGTGGTCAAGATCGGCCCCTATCGCAGCCAGCACGCGCACCCAGCCGTGCAGCTCTGGCTCCGATATACCAACCGCCTGCCCAACAAAATCGGGGAAAAAAAATGAAGTCGCAGCGAGAGGAGGAGGGAGGCTTGTGTGCGCCACGTATAAACACACGTACCTGGTACTAACTACTGCAGTAGACCAACCATTCCCGTGAAAGTCGAACCTGGGCCAAGTCGTGAGCACGTTTTTTTACACAATTACAGGGCAAAACGTAGACCATGTTCTCTGCTGGTACCCGGGTACATATACCCAAGTATGTACTATGGGGGTACTCGGGTACATACCCGAGTATCAACCCGGGTACATACCGGAGTATGTACTCTGCGGGTACCCGGGTACATACCCGAGTATTACCTATAAAACGCGAGTGGACGAGGGAAGGGAGGGCTGATGCATTATCGCGATAAACATGCCGGAGTGGGGAGGGGGGGGAGGAGAGAGAGCCTGCTACTGTGTACCCCCCCCCGGATCTGAGTTACGACTATACCATATCTACATTAATATAGGAGGGCGAATACAGTACCGGTAAATGGGTAAATGGGAAGAAAAGAAAAGGACACACAGGGTAGGCAAAAAAGGACCGGGATGCCTGGTACCTGGGATACGTTCTTGGTTTCGATGGTGGGTTCTGACTGCTGCCCCCCCCCCCCCCCCCCCCTATCGTTATACGATTACGGCCATGCATGATATCGAGCACCCCCCCCCCCCCCTCCCCCGCGGCGGTCGAGTTATATATCAGGAGAACCTTCACTCCGCACGAGGGAGGGTGATCGTATCACGTAGTGGGGTAGATGGTAAGGCATCCACGAGGCAGTCACACAGTAAGCCCATTGCTGTCTCTGGAAGTGGCCACACCCGATAATAACTCAATTCGTTGACGCTGTCATCCATACCAGTCCGACAAAAAATATAAGCCACTTTTGCGGTATATAAGCCACTTTTGCGGTAGTCCTACAATTGAGATTAAAGACTTGGAATCAGACGGCCGCTGTTCGATTCCTGGCATGACCTTGATTTCCCCTTTTTTTTACACAACTTTTTTTCGTTTTTTCGTTTTTTTTTTGTGAATGTCGACACAATAACCAAGTAGCACTCCGACCAAAAACGTTATTTCCGCCGGTTGAGAACAATGATGTATGAAGAGTATCGCAACGAGCAGTTCTTGAGATAGGTAAAAGTACCCAAAATACCATAGTAAAAACTAATGAAAAAAAACTCCATTTTTCGGCCTGGGGGAGCTCAGTAAAGCCCAAAAAACATCCTGACAGGGAAAATTGCGCGAAATCCCAGGAATCGAGGAGGGGATGATATCTAAACATCCCCGTGTCAGCCAACGAGGTTTTTTAGCCCTTTGGCCTTTGGCCTATTGTATGGTGATCCGAACATATACGATTGTTAGGTTGACGATAACTATACCCCATGGCCTCCATTTGGTATGTGGCTAATATTTTGTGTATTTCGAAAGTGGCTTATATTTTTTGTCGGATGCAGCTCGCCCTTCATGCGACTCGCCCAACAGCTCACGGCGCTTCGCGCTAGGTGCAAGCAAATGTCTGCCTGGTCGGTGAAAACCCGACGTTCTCCGTCTCGGCATTGTAGGGATGCGGGGGTCTATGGTCATGCGACTACGACCATGCATGATAATGCGTACACCCCCCCCCCCCATAGTAGGTAGAACTCACGTAGCAGGATAATGTGAAATATACAAGGATGAACGGGATGTATTAGAAGAGGAGATGAGGGAGATAGACGAACGTGACATGGAGGAGTTTGATACACTATTGATAGATGGCAGCGGGAAAACGATCGCTATCCTAGGAGATAGATGGTGGCAACAGGCGGCGAAACAGGAAGAGGATAAGACTAGCTAAACGTTTCGATGTAATATATGGAAACAACGTAATGAGCGCCCAATTGTTGGAGGTTTCTCTAGCGGGAGTAGGAACGGTGCTCCGTCTCGAAAGGGATGCGTGGTCAATGGTCAAATGACTGTGGCAAGCAACAAATTAGTACGCCCCCCCCCAGCCGGTATTATGGTGCAAACCGGCGGCGTTTCGACTGTGTTGTGCAGAAAGCGCGACAGATATGTTAATGTTGCCACCCCAGACGGAACATACGAAGGCATTTTAGGCACTACACTTCGCCGGCGTCCCCGGTGGCTTGGTAAGTGGCCCGTGAGCCTATCAATATCACTTTCGTGGTTTCAAGTCTCACCGAGTGCATGCTCCTAGGGGCTTTTTCTTGCCAAAGAAAAAGGATAAGCGGAAAGCGCGAGAGCGTGAGTTTGCCGCATTCGATGAAAATCGACGAGCAGTGGAAATGCTGAACCCTATGCGCGACTAAAACCAAAGGCACGTACCGGGGGGGAGAAGGGACGACACCTGTGAGTTATCATTGAACAAAAAAAAAACTAATCGATAGTATGAAGACCATGTACCAGTCCTTGTATTTACCGCCAGTCACGAGAAACTGGGAGAGTTTAAGAAGTATCATGAGGGCTCGTCTTGGGCCGGTGGTCCGGGCCGGGCCGGGCTGGGCCGATCTGAAAATCGTGATGGGCCGGGCCGGGCCGGACCGAACCGAATAATTTGAAAATGTCATGGGCCGGGCCGGGCCGGGATAATTTGAAAATGTCATGGGCAGGGCCGGGCCGCGGCCCTTGAGTTTTGGGCTCTTGCTGTATTGGCCCCTCCACCCTGCCCATGAGGCGGCCCACCTGTTTTCGCGGGCCGGCCCGTGAGTTGAGGTGTACCACCCGATGCCTCGACGAGCTCCTCTGTGCGCTGACTCTTCGCCTGTGCTGATCTGCTCCTCACGGCGAGAATCAGCTTCCACTCCGCGTGGTGGTCCTTGTGCGAATATCTGGTGAAAATTTTGGTGCCATTGTCGGCGTATAGAGGGCAAAAGGCCACTCCTTGCCGTCACCGTGACTAAGGTAGCAGCAGTAGTTGGAGCGCTTGCCGTGATTCGACCCGGACGGAAACGCTGGTGACAAGCAACATCGTGAAGCGGGGTAGGCCCAGACAGAGGACATCTCCTGGCCGGAAGTTGCAGCGACGGCCGTGTGTCGTTGTCTAGCCGGGAAATGGCTACGGTTGCTGCGGCATGGATGGGAAGCCCCCGCCGAGAGAATGTCTGGCGCTTATCTCTGCTCTCTTCGGATGGCAGCTCTAGGTCGGTAGCAGATAGTTGTTGCAGCGGTTGGTGTCGCAGCAGGTAGGTAGGTAGGTGTCCGCGGCAGCAGGCAGGTGGTGCTTCTGCGGGCATGGCAGCAGTAGACGGGGTGGTGGTGGTCCGCCAGTCGGGACAGATGGCATCGGACCGGGCCGTTGGTGAACATTAACAATTGCGTGGTTGCTGTAGTGGGTGCGCGTAGCTCATGGGCCGGAAGCAGCTGTGGCCCAAGGAAGCAACGACGAAAAAACGAACGAAAAACGGATGCAGTACATTGATATTACAAAAAAGAAAAGCACTCGAGAGCGTGTGCGTTCACCTTTTTGAACCGGATATCGGGCCGGCCCGTCAAATCCACAGGCCGACCCACGAAAATGGCGAGCCGACCCGGGCTCGCTGCTAATGTCATGAGCCGGGCCGGGCCGTGAGTTTTTTAAATAGTGACTGAAAACGTGATGGGATGGCCGGGCGGTGGCCCATCCTCTGAAAAATTCGATGGGCCGGCCCGGGCATCGCCCCATGAAATGAAAAACTGATGGACCGGGCCGGGCCAGGCCAGGCCGTGGCCCATCTTATAAAAAATTGATGGGCCGGCCCGGCCGGGCCCAACCCCGGGCCGGCCCACCAGCGCGGCGGGCCCATGACATGCCTTGTTCTGCCCGACGTGCGAAAAATGAAAATAAAAAATGGCCCAACTTTTTCCGAGAATCGAATTATATATATGCATACTCATACATAACTGAGTCTGAGCTATAATGTAAGGGTCTTCTTACTTCGTGTCGCGTACGGTATTGCCTAATGTATTTTCCTAACGTACTGCCTTATGTACTGCCTAATGTATTGCCTAATGTATTGCCGAATGTATTGCCTACTGTATTGCAGGTGATGATGGCGGCAGGGTTCTATCTTGATACGGCCGGCGAAGAGCCTGTGCTGCAACACGGCCCTTGCGATCCTGCCCCCTTGAGACTCAGGTGCTGCTGCTGTTGCTGCTGCTGTTGCTACTGCTGTTGCTACCGCTATGGGTACTGCTGTTGCTACTGCTGTTGCTACTGCTGTTGCTACTGCTATGGGTACTGCTGTTGCTACTGCTGTTGCTGCTGCTGTTGCTACTGCTATGGGTACTGCTGTTGCTACTGCTGTTGCTACTGCTATGGGTACTGCTGTTGCTACTGCTATGGGTACTGCTGTTGCTACTGCTATGGGTACTGCTGTTGCTACTGCTGTTGCTACTGCTGTTGCTACTGCTGTTGCTACTGCTGTTGCTACTGCTGTTGCTACTGCTGTTGCTACTGCTGTTGCTGCTGCTGTTGCTGCTGCTGTCGCTACTGCTGTTGCTACTGCTGTTGCTACTGCTGTTGCTACTGCTGTTGCTACTGCTATGGGTACTGCTGTTGCTACTGCTGTTGCTACTGCTATGGGTACTGCTATGGGTACTGCTATTAATAGTGCTACTATGAATAGTGCTACTGCTATTGACTACTGCTGTTGCTACTGCTATGGGTACTGCTGTTGATACTGCTGTTGCTACTGCTATGGGTACTGCTATGGGTACTGCTATTAATAGTGCTACTATGAATAGTGCTACTGCTATTGACTACTGGTGCTGCTAACGGCTATGACCGCTGCTGTATCAAAACATTTATTTTTGGTGCTTCTGCGGCTGCTGCTGATCTTTACTGCTGTTGCTACTGCCATTGCTATTGCCTTTTCTGCTGCTACTGCTACTGCTGTCGATGTTGCCCACTTTCATGCTGCTGGTATTTCTACTGCCACGACTGCGGACGATTGAATCGAAGCTGTCCGATTGTCTAATGAGACCAGCCGTTCCTTGCGTTTCCTGTTCTGCCCTTCCCCCTCCACCGGACATGGCATCAACCCATTGAAGCTGTCATCCATATGCAAGTCCGCCTCACAAGTGGTTCTTAGCAGGGTGCAGCTCACCCTTCATGCGACTCGCCGGACACCTCACGGCGCTTCGCGCTTGGTGCAAGCAATGTCTGCCTGGTCGGTGAAAACCCGTCATGCTCCGTCCCGGCGTTGTAGGGATGCGAGGGTCTATGGTCATACGCCTTCGGCCATGCGTGAGATCGGGTTCATCTCTCCTATCGAGCACCCCCCCCACCCCCCATTCGCACGTGCCGGCCGGTCGGTTCTGTTTTCTATACCTGGTTTTATGTTTTTCACGTGTACAAACACTCGGCACAACCGCGCTTTTCATGGCGTCCGCTTGTTCCTTCTCTCGCTCGCTCGCCCCCTCGTTCGCTCGCCCCCTCCATCGCAGGGTGGCGATGGATAGGCTCGTCGTTGCGGAACGGATTATTAACACCAACAAGGGCGGGGGGCAAGCGTCTTCTTGATCTTTATATTTAACCTCGGCGAGAGGCCAGGAGGGGAAATTGGAGAGGACGAGAGGGGAGCCTTGTTTCTGTCCCTCTCCCTCCCCCTCCCCCCCCCCCCCCCCCCTCCCTCCCTACCCCCTCCTCCCTCCCTCCCTACCCCCTCCCCGCGCGAGACTGGGGGAAGCAGATTGCCTTGTTTTTTTGCGATTGGACTTTTGCAATAATTTGGACATAGCAAACTAAAAACGATTGCGAATCATCTTTTTTCCCTCCCTCCTTTGCTGTTGGAGGGGTATATATCCCCGCTGCCTTCTTGCGAAGGTGTGGGGTTTCTCGATCCCTGATGGCGGTACTTTACCAGGGGGGCAGTGGGGGGGGTATGGGTAGTCGATGCGCCGCACGGTTCTCGTTGGTTTGTTGGTGGCGACCGGAGATTGCCGGCCTCCGTTTTTTTCCGCCGTAATTTTGTCGGTCTCTGTTTTCGTTTCGATATTTCGATTTCGACTTGGATTTCGGTTTCGATTTCGATTTCGTTTTCATTTTCGTTTTCTACTTCGTTTTCGTGTGTGTTTTCGTTGTCGATTTCATTTTCGTTGTCGTTTTCGATTTCGTTTTCGTCGTCGGTTTCGATTTCGTTTTCGTCGTCGGTTTCGATTTCGATCTCGATCTCGATTTTGATTTCGATATCGTTTTCGATTTTTTTGGAGCGTCCGGTGGCTTGTCTGCCACGGGCTATAACTGCGGCTTGCGTGCACTATTAAGTACGATGCCGAAAGACAGGACCGCGTTCAAATCAGTGCGGCATGGAGTCTTCCACGGTTTCTTGCAGCGCGCACTGAGTGCACCAGAGATAGTGTTCATGTTCCGTCACGTCTCGCCTCTCCCGCAAGGCCAACCTCGCTGCGCTGTACCCTGTACCCTGCGGACAAAACTTTACCGATAGGAAACCTGGGCGTCCCATATATCTCTCTCTAGTGACTGGGCAGGAAAGTAGGTACAAGCGTCTCGTTTTTTTGTTTTTTTCCGTGTTGTGTTGTGCCCCCCCCCCCCCTCACCCCCCCCTCTGTCGACTTTTTTTTATTCCAGTTTTGTTTCTTGGTAAGAGTAAGAAAATGCTGACTGCTGTCGGGAGGCGTGGGGGGGGGGGGGGGTGTACTCACGAAGGGAGGCGTGGGGGGAGGGGGGGGGGGGGGGGCGGACGGACGGACGGGTAAGTGTGTGATGGTGCTTCTCGTGCCAGAATGCCGTTGCGGCTGTGATTGTGATTGTGGTTGCGCGACCTGTTGACTTGTGCATGGGATTTGCGTTGACTGACTCGCACTGCGAGTACTGCTACCACCCGAAGAGAGCCCACCATGTGAAAAACTATGTCTGGTGATTGATGGCGGGGAGCGGGGCGAGGTCGGGGAGGGATGGAGATCAACGGCGGGGGGGAGAGGGGAGGGGTTACTAACTTGTTGCTTGCCTTGGTCATTTGACGATTGACTACGGATACCTTTCGAGACGGAGGGAGGGGGGACTCGTTATGATGCATGGCCGTAATGGTATGACCATAGACCCTCGAATCCCTACAACACCGGCACGGAGCACGTCGGGTTTTCACCGACCAGGCAGACATTGCTTGCACAAAGCGCGACGTGCCATGAGGTGTTGAGCTAGTCGCATGATTGGTGGGCTCCATCCTACTAAGAACCGCTTGTGGGGCGGATTTTCTTGCAATAGGATGACAGCGCCAATGAAATATTTTTTTTCCCTGGTGTGTGCACCTCCGCATGGGGGGAGGGAGTCACCGGCCGGTATTTTGTTTCTTGCGCCTGACTGCGCATGCGGGCTATCCCTGTCTCTCTTTCAGAGCTGTCCATGCATGCGCTGCCACCGCCGCCTCGCTTTTGCTTTGTGGGTTGGACCCCCAGAAACCTTACTCTCGGATCGCGGCTTGGAATTCGAGAGTGAGCTTATCAAAGAGTTGCAAAGAGTCTCAAATAGCAGGTCGGGTCACCCTCTCGCGAGCGCAGTCTCTGTCTTTCCCGTTGTTGACCCTTCAAAGCTACTGGCATATATATATCCCGAACGGAAGAATTTGGCCAGTACTTCGATTTTATTAAGCTGCCGGGAACAGCGCCTGTCCCCGTCAAACAAACGAAGCACTCTATGCGCCACTTCTACCTGGGGTTGAGAGTTATTTTTGGTTTCGTACGCCTTGTTCGTTGGTCCTCCAATTTTATCGCCCCGAGATGTCTCGCGCTTTTTTTTTTTTTTTTTTTTCATTTTCCCTTCGTCTAGTCCCGCGTTTTTCTGTTTGTTCGTATTTCTCTCTTGGCTTTATTTGTGAGCGCATAGCTGTAAGAGGATGCCGGTGTTTGTTTTGGTGAAATGCCGTGCGCGCTGCATGCATGCGAGGGCGCTGCGGCAGAGTCTACGACCCTATTGCTGCAGTAAAATCCACCGATATTGTGATGATGCATCACTGCACTGGCGCAGTAAGACTACTGTCGTGTTGCTGCAGTAGAACCAACTGCTGCTGTGCTGTGCTGTGCTGTGCTGCCGGATCGCTACGAGTAGTATTGATGTAGAACCTACTGTCCTCCAATACGATGCCGCCTCCGACAAAACTGAGGCAGGAAGGGACGGAGGGAGGGAGAGAGGGAGAGAACACCAAAACCCACGACGTTTAACAAATGTGTTGCATTTTTTTTTTTCACCAGGTACAAGTATTTTTTTGTTCAGGGTGTATACTCGATGTAGACGCCGACGACGATGCTGCCAGCCCGCTCTGCCCAGTTTTGTGAAGACAGAAGGCAGTACGTAGGGACTTACTATTCCGGGAGACCCTATTAAATACATACCTGGTAGGGCCGAATATTGTTATAATATACTAAAAATAGGGAAACACATGAGTTTTTATGTGTACCGTAGGTCCTACCAGGTATATACTATGGTCCCCCCGTAATAAAATCAGGGGCAAGAGGACCTATTGATAGCGGCAATAGGTCTATTAATGCAATAGGTCTATTAATGGGGACCGACTACTGCTGTGCAGCAGTAACAGTAGTCCTACCCACTCGCGCAAGGTGCTTGACGAGTTACTTATAGTAGATGCTCTACGTGCCTTCTTGTAGGTTGTTGTGCTGCTTTCCTCGCCGGATGTCTCCAGTTCCAAGGAGGGACACTAGAAAAGGTACAAGGTGGTTACTATCCTGTCAGGCGATAACGCCTGGCAGGTGCAGTGAGGGGACACTTTTAGTAGTAGTAGTAGTAGTAGTAAATCGTAACGCCTCGAAAGGGCCACAACGAAGTGTTCTGCTCTTCTACGAGACCATTTTGGCATTCTGGCCGGAAGTGCCTCTGCAAAATGCCTCTCCATAGTAGTGGTGTGCGTACAGGTTATTCCTTTTTCCCCCCCTCTAGGTAAGTACACGGTGTAAACGTTGTACTACTCGATACACCTGCGAGACTGTACCTCATATATAACACATTATTAGTTGGAATGCACACGGTCTACTGCAGGTACGAGACACTCTACTACCAGTATTATTGCAGACTGGAGAGTAGAGGATGAATAGCGCCCTTCGTTGCGTCTACTACCACCACACTACTACTACTACTAATACTACTACTACCACCATCAATACCACTATTAATACTATTTTTTTATTTTTTATATTTTTAATAATCACTTCCACTTTCCAGCCTAACTCGTAGGAGGTATTACCCTCTCGACAACCTTCTGGACAAGCCGTGGCTACAGGTGTCTATTAATACCCTTTCCCCCCCCAGTACGTGCCTTTTATTTTTTGTCGAGCATAGGGTTCAGCATTCCCACTGCTCGTCGATTTTCATCGAGTGTACCTAACTCACGCTCTCGCGCTTTCCGCTAATCAATTTCTTTCATGCAAGAAAAAGCCCTTACGAGCATGCACTCGGTGGGACTTGAAACCACGAAATTGATCTTGATAGGCACGCGGACCACCTACCAAGCCACCGGGGACGCCGGTATCAATACTACTAATACTACTATTAATACTACTACTATTACGGGGGACCATAGTAAATAGTAAATAGGACCAAATATTGTCAGTAAACATAATAAGGAAATACATACCGTCGTTTTTTTGTTTGTACCGTAGGTCCTATTTTTACTATGGTCCCTCATCAATACTACTATTAGTACTATCAATACCACCATTAATACTATTAATACCACTACTACTACTACTACTACTACTACTACTACTACTACTACTACTACTACTACAACTACTACTACTACTACTACTACTACTACTACTACTACTACTATACTACTACTACTACTACTACTACTACTACTACTACTACTACTACTACTACTACTACTACTACGACTACGACTACTGCTGCTACGTACCTGGTATACACTACTACCGTCTGCTGCTGCTACTATATACTGGAGGTAGTATTGATACGACGACTACAACAAAATGTTATGTACGCACTGATAAAAAAGTCGCTTGGGCGTTCATCAGCAAAAAATCCCCGCCAGCATCCGAGTGTGGCACGAAAAAATATTAATTAATGTGTGTCATTCATTGAGGTGTATACCAACCAGTAGGTCGTACGTACGAGGCAGACACTGACAAGTCGGAACCACAGTGTAAAAAGTAGTAGTAGTATCATTTCGTACGTGCAGCTTGCCGAATCACATCCATCCATACAGCGGATCATTCGCGAGAAGGCCCCCCCCCCCCTAGCGGCTACTTTTTTAGTTCAACGGGTATGAGCTCTGCAATCATCTCGAACGTCGAGCGATTCGTCTCTCTTGCTATGTATGATGACGCTGATTGATACCGGTACCAAGACGATTTTTATGATCCAACCGTTCGGTTTGATAACCATGCATTGATTGATTGGGGTGCTTGCCCCCCCCCCCCGTCTGTCTCCACACCTCTCTCTGCCTCTCTGCGCCATTTGTTTGCAAAATCCGTGTTTTTTTTTTTTTTCGTGATCTCGTTTCCCAATAAAATAAAAAATCGAAAAACAATGTCTGCCCCTGAATTGAACATAACCACTGCTGTGTTGAGGTCAAGGTCGACAGAAAGACAAAACGATAGCACACCCATAAAAAGGTTCAAATGAAAAAAAAGGCGCTCCCGTATACAGCTGTTACTACGTATTAATAGTAGTAGTGTGGTGGGATTTCTGGACGTAAATAAATACGAAAACATATTTTTTTTCATCTTTTTTGTGTATGGTGTTTACCTGGTTTTAGTATACCGCCCCTGTCTGGGTCTCGGAAATTGGTGCTGTCGGATTTTTTTTCTTCACGTTCACCTTTAGAACCGTGTGAAGATATGGCCGAGGTAAGGGTAAGGGACGCAGGTGTTTTCTGGCAGCTGGGAAGCAGTGCTTCGCTTCTTCTTATATAGATCTTCTTTATTGATGACTAGAGCTGAGGAGGTGCTCTGGTAGAGAAGTGAGAGGTAGGGGGGGTGGGACTCGACGCTCAGATATACTCGTCCCACCCCACGCTACGAGCTCTCCTAAACTCCTCTTATCTAACGTACTCCTAAACAACTTTCCTAGGGCTACCGATTGTTCTTCTGCTAATATAAGAACTTCTCACTTTATGGTCCTATCTGCGTTAAGGAACATTACTCTTGTCTAACGGGCTATCCGCCCGAGAGAACATTCCTGAAAGACGGTTACTCTCAACTACCGGAATATCCGCCGGGTTAATCCATTCTTTGGATTATTCTCGTATTCCTCGGGCTACGAAACTGCCGACTGTATTATCTATATCTATAGCCCATGAGCACTCGACTCATATCACAACCGCTGTTCCGTTACGGGGACAAACTACTTGAAATTTGAGTGGTTTGTCCCCAAAACGGGACTGCGGTTCTAAAAGGGTTAATGGCGTTGACTTTTTTTCGAGGCAAAATCTAGGCGGGGTCTTCACCTTGACTTTCGTACTTACTATTACGGAGGACCATAGTTAACAGGACCTATTTTTATGGTACACATAAAAATCGAAATATTTTACCATTTTTACTAACAATATTTGGTCCTATTAACTATGGCCCCCCGTAATGTTATGGATAGGTGCAAGGAACATGAAGGGGCAGCTTCGCTTTTGCTTTTCGAGTGGAAATCGATCGTGTACGTAGCGATCCTATACAGCAGCAAGCAGCAGAAAGAAGTAGACTAGATAGTGATGATGGTGGGGGAATTTCGCGGGTATTTTTTTTTTCCTGCCTTTTAGGGCAAGGTCGTCATCCTTCGTCATCCTGTCGCTCTCCGCTGACCGCTCGCTCTCCGTCGTAGTTGTTGCAGTCACGAAAACGATAAGGCCGAACCGAAAATACATATATATATATATATATATATATATATATGATAACAGGTACTACTACCTGGTATTATTACGGGGGACCATAGTTAACAGGACCTATGATATACATAAAAACCTATATATATGTTTAACCATTTTTACTAACAATATTTGGTCCTGTTAACTATGGCCCCCCCGTAATAATAGTAAGTACACCTATTAATACCTGGTCTTTATTATTCGGCCTGCTTTTGTTTGCTCAACCTCTCGCACGATAATTATGATGTGGCGGATTTTGCGCGTACAGGGTAGTATTACGGGGGACCATAGTTAATAGGACCAAATATCGTTAGTAAAATTGTTTAAATATATAGGGTTTTATGTATACCATAGGTCCTATTAACTATGGTCCCCCGTAATAGTATTGTAGGTTTGATTTCCTTTCCTTCTCCCTTCCTCTCCTTTCCGTTCCTTTCCTTCGGTTATGTTGTTTTGTTTTCTCTTCCCTTTTTTTTTTTTTTGACCGTGGTGCTCTACGCTAGAGAGAGAGGCTGTATGTATACCCCCGCCACTTCCACCATATATCGCGTTTCGAGGCCACGACTTGAGCAAGCGACTGTCTGTGTGTTCTCGCGCTTCACCCATCAAGGTTTTGGACTCGACAATATACCTTCTTGACGCATCCCGGGTCGTGACAAACACACTCGTTCATGGTGCTGCTGGCAATGCATGTCGCGAAAAAAACTAAACACGCTCAAAAACACAGTATAGCAGTAGTACGTAAACAAGAAAACAAAAAAAACATATTTCGAGGTCCCATTATATTACAATCTGGGAGAAAGGATCTTTATAGGTTAGTAGGTTGTTCAGGTAGTTTGGTTCCTGTTGGGATCAAGGTACGGGCGAAGACCCAACCCAACCCCTGACTCTAACCCTAACCCTAACCCTGACCCTAACCCTGACCCCAAACCGCAGCCAAAACAGGCCAAAACATCGAGCCAGGAAATTCCTCAATTAATTGCGGACGACGATTCCGAAGTGCAGACCGCGCGAAGCAAATTTTAGAGTAGGTTTAGCAGTCTGGGAGAAGGGATCTTTAGGGGTGTTTTTTACTTGAAACATGTGTAGCGTGGTCTAAATTTTAGTCAAAATCACACCTCAAGATCCCTTCTCCCAGATTGCTAAACCTGCATATTTCAGGCCCGCAGTTTTCGGATCCTGATATAATATTATGCCTGGTATATTTTTTAAGGTTGTGTTATGATACTGATTTGTATGAGGTTGAAAGCCCGGTAATTACCTGAATTCTGGCACTGGGATCGTAGTTATTTGTAGTACTTGGAAGGCGTATCTTAGGTGGAAAACCTTCCAGAGAGGCACGAGCGAGCATAGTCTCAGTCTCCGTCGTGCACGAAAGGAATAAATATACTCTTCTATCTCTAAGCGAACATCAAGGTGAGTACCAACGAGTAGTGCTGGCTTAAAATAAGCTGACCTGTCCAGGGATGCAAAGTGTCCCGCTATCCGTGATCTTAACAGTTATCACGGGGGGCCATAGTTAACAGGACCTATGGTATACATAAAACACTATATGTTTAACAATTTTTACTAACAATATTTTGTCCTGTTAACTATGGCCCCCCGTAAAAGGTGGATTTTTTTTTTGCGGAAAATCGAAAACCCTGTGGGTAGGCACAGACGTGTCATCAGAGGGCACGTGGCCACTCGGCCCAGCACCAGCGGCTCTGAGCGGCCACAAATCAATAAAATAATAGTAGAACGTAAAGGAGCACACATGCATCTCGAGATGATGGAGTGGGCAAAAACAACAAACAAATTGTTAAGACCAGAGCATGCGGGACACTTTGCATCCCTGGACAGGTCCGCACATTATGTCGGTACACGTTGGTACTCACGTCGGTTGTTTGCTTAGATATATATATATATAATATATAGAAGAAGAGCGGCTTCATTCCTTTCGTGCACGACGGAGACGGAGACCACGCTCGTGCCTCTCTGGGAAACCCCTGGTTTCCCACCGAAGATACGCCTTCCAAGTACTACAAATACGATCCCAGTGCCAGAACCCACAGGTAATTACCGGGCTTTCAACCTACAAAGCAGTGTCATAACAAAGTAAAGCACCACCGTACGTAGATAAAACATACCGGTAGAGGGAAATATGCACGTGCCAAGATGCCTCATGGAGGGGAGGACACAGGGATGGATGTGTCGATGCTGGCCAGAGCACGCCTCTTCTCGGTAAATAAAGTTCTTCTTGTTGCTTATCCCATGGAGAGCTCAAATTAGGGTACAGGAACAGAGGGCGATAGAGGGGGGCAGTCAAGCGCTAGACTGCCCCCTGAACCATGCGTCTTCATACATGTACATCTACTACACGTTTGTTTCCGTTACTAGTACGTCACGTGCTCTCATACTCGTAGTACCTAACAGCCTGTCTCCTCATACTGATACAATCTACGCAGACGTATCCGCTAGTAACCCGTCACGTGCTCTCGTACTGGTGGTGGGCATTTTTTGCACCGCTTTATGGCTACTGTGGTACGTGATACCATCACATTAGCCCACCCTGAACAGTCGTAGATGCAGACCACACCACGACCAAAGGGTGACCACCATGTCATCCCAGAAATCGGAAAGGGGAGTCGAAGATGCGACTACTCGAAACAAACGATAATAAACCTATAGATATACCCCACACCTCGTATTGATGCTCGACGCCTCATGCGTGATACAAACGCGTAATACGAGAAGAAGAAACTAGGATAATAAAGGTCTACGGCAAGCGGGCTACGAACCGGGGCGCGAAGGTGCCGAAAAAGAAACCCAAAAGACGTAAAGGCCGAGAAAGCAGCAGGCAAAAGGAACAACGGTGCTCGCTGCGATGCACATAAGCAAGGTCCTGAACTTGGACTTGAAAAGGTTGCGTAGCGCGGAGCCGATGATCGGACCAAAGGAAAAGCACAGATACCGGCCGAAGGAAGGCGCGAAAAAATCGCTGGAGTGTTAAGATCACGGAGAGCGGGACACTTTGTATCCCAGGACAGGTCTGCGTATTAAGCCGGCACTCGTTGGTACTCACGTTGATGTTCGCTTAGAGATAGAAGAGTCACTTTATTCCTTTCGTGCACGACGGAGACTGAGACCACACTAGTGCCTCTCTGTAAAACCCCTGGTTTTCCACCTGAGATACGCCTTCCAAGTACTACAAATACGATCCCAGTGCCAGAACCCAGGTATTTACCGGGCTTTCAACCTCATACAAAGCAGTATCATATCACTAGCCCACTCAGATGAGCCGTCTATGCAGAATTATGGGAAATTCATGGAAACCCCGATTCCACGAACTAGAACATGAGTCGAAGATGCGGCTCCTCAAAACCCACTCCCACACATCTGAACGGCAAGGCAACGAAGCCGGTAAAGTACGTAAAAAACAATGAAAGGAAGGCGTAGCCTTAAGGGGCAGGAAGAAATCGTCAACGAAAAATCATCGCCATGTCACCCTTGACGGGGGGGGGGCGAGGAAGATGCAGGGAAAGTGAAAAGTGAACATAAAAAAGACGAGAAGAAAAATACCAGGTATCACGGAAGATGTCAAGAAGCACCGAAAACCCAGCCTACTACTCGGGAAACGTGTCCTGTGCCACAAAGGAGTGGCCCGATTACCCAGACCAGCCCCGACACTGAGCGGGGGGGTAGGCAGGACAGAATACGCGAAAAACATCACCAACCAAGCCCAAGAAAAACAAACAAACAAATAAACAACCCAGGAACACACCTGCCAGAAAAAACCTCGACCCGAAAACTCGGAAAACGTCAACAAGTAGAAAGACCGCCGCCCAAAATCCAGGAAAACGTCAAGAAAAAAAAATCGAGCGCAACCGAAAAGCGAAAATCAGCTATCCACGGCGGCGCCTCGATATTCGTCTACGTTACGCCGGACCCCCCGTGCAAACGCGCTAGCCAAGTGAATTATAGACACCAAGAGCCCCGTACAGCTCTTGGCGAAGTCGTATAGCGCACCGGAGAAAGAGGAAGCTTGATCGGTTCCGGGTCGTCCAAAAATCGAACCAAATATACTCCCTCCGTGGGCGTAGTCGCGCTGATTTTGCCGAGCCACCACAGCCCGTCGTCGCCCTTGCACCGAAAATGGGCCCCGTTGGGAAGCACGGTGTTGCAGTATCGGCGGAGCCAGTCAGCGTGCGAGACGCAGCCATAGCCGGGTTCCAGAAACCGCTCGCCGTTATTCCGAGAGAGCTCCCGTTGTGCCGCGCCGATTCTCATTCGGCGGTACAGGCGGTTGGTTTGACGATGCTGGTTCGGGGTGCCGGCCCAGTAGCGCAAAATTGCGTGACGAGAAAGCTGAAGGCCCATTTCCCGTTCCCAGGACGGACGGGATAGTCCTGTCCAGTGCGTCTCGTACATCACGGCGACGACGCCACCTCGATCTCGAACCGATTGGTGTCCGGTAATTTTTTCCACTTCGAGTCGGTGAAGAGGTATAGAGACGTCGTCCTGGGTGGCGTGGTACGGGGGAGGCTTCTTGGAGAAGTTGTTGAGCACGCACTGCGTCAACCCCGCTGGAAAATACTTCGGCATGTCGCCACGGTCGTGGGGGTTGGCACAGGGCTTGCAGCGTTGAACTGGAACGCGCCGACGAGCATCCGCGCCGGGCATATCGGAAGGAAGATCCAAATACAGGAGCTTTGCCCCTAGAGGAGATCCGTGCGGGGTGTCCGCTGCGGAGCAGGGGCCAACTGCGAGAATTTTGCAGGGGCCTGTCCAGTTGAGTGAGAGTTTTTCTTTGAGGACCTTGGCGTCCGTGTCGGGTTTTGCCCCCTGGCGGATGGTGGCCGCCGTATTGTACACCCACGCCCAGCCGCCAACGTCAAATCTGGGGACCAAACGCAGAGCGTCGGCGAGGGCGGAGTTGCGGCGGTTCACGCGGGCAACAGTGAGGGCGTGGTGTTCGCATACGATATCGTACGCGCGCTGCTGGCGGTCCGTCTCCAAATCGCAATAGGCGAGGTGGTCGCGGGCCAAGCTTTGGTGGCCGGCGACTCCAGCACGCTCGAAAACCGTGAGGGTGAGGCGTGGCAGCCGACCCATATGGATCTCGTTGGGAGCCAAACCCGTGGCGGCACTGACCGAATTGTTGTACGCAAAGTCAACATGAGGGAGCTGTTCATCCCAGTTGTTCTGGGGCTCGTTGACGACCATTGCCAGCATCTGGGCCATCGTGTGGTTTATACGTTCCACCCCACCGTTGCCGTTTGGGTGGTAGGAGCTGGTGGCTATTCTTCGAACCTCGAATAACTGATATACGGCGTGCGAAAGCTTGGAGCAGAACTGGAGGCCGTTGTCCGAGAGGATGCTGCGCGGGCACCCCCAGAGAGGAATATACCGGTTGATGAGAATGTTAGCCGTGCCCTCAGCGGTGAACTCTGCCGCAGTGACGGCGTACATGTCGGCTCGGCGGTTGAAACAATCCGTGAAAAGCAAGATGTAGGTATTCCTCGAGGCGTCACCGGGAGGGGGCCGAAATAGTCGATGCTGACGGCGATGTCGGGCCCTTCTGGCAAGGGCAATGTGATGATGGGCCACCGGACCGTCTGCTACGACGTTCTTGGCACTTCAAGCAGTTGCGTAACCACCACCGGGTGCAGATGCTCATACCGATCCACCAGTAGAAACGTTCGAGCATACGTAGGGTGCGCGCGGTTCCTAGGTGGCATGAAGCCGTGAAATGGCAAGCCTGCATGACCCAGGGGCGCATGAGGAGCGGCAAATAAATGCGAAGAGGCTCGGCATTCAATAAACAGGCCGTACGACCCACCGGGCGTTGCGTGCCTGACGCAAGGGGGGGGGGCGGCTGCCGGACGAGTAGAACGATGCCCGCGTCGGTGGTGTGTAAACGGCCTTTGGTAGCCAGCTCCTGAACCTCCGAAAAAGGAGGGCGCTGGTGGGAAGGGAAACACGACCAAAAGTCGGCTGGCAAAACTTCCGGCCGGCCAAGGGCTATGTAACGCAAGGCGGCGGGCGTGTTGTTCCCGAGCCCAATCGGCGTGCGAATAGCGAGCTGCAGAATCACCGAATTGAAATTCGGCAGCTGCGCCGAGAGCGTCCAAGTCATTCGTGGGGACGGGCGGTGCGTCAGTTGGCAGCGGAAGCTGTAAAAGAGGGGTTCCCACGGGCTCGGCGCTGTCGCGGTCGGACGGGATGGGTACCGTCGGGGCCAACGAAGCGGCAGGAGCCGGGATCAAAACGACTGACGCGGCCGGTCGCGGCCGTGGGGCTCGCGGCGGGGTGATAGCACGCCGGGCTGATGGTCCAGGGGCCCCGCCGGGCCCGAAGCCAGAGTCAACAGCAGTCGGCGCGGAGCCAGCGGCGGCGGCTGTTCGTCGCCGCGTCCGAGTGGAGATGCGGCCGGAAGATGGCAAAACGTTCGGAGGCGCCGGGGTGCCCGGCGGCGATGGGGCAGACGCGGCCGGATCAGGGATCACAGCGGAATCTTCTCCCTGTAATATGCTCGTCGGGGGAGGAGCGCACTGGGCGACAGTCGTTGCTGCAGCGGGGGCTTCTGCATTGACCTGGCCTGAAGGGGCAGACGCGGCCGGAGCAGTGCTCTCGGCGGATTCTTGTCCCTGTAAAGTGCTCGTCGGGGGAGGAGCGTGCTGGGCGATAATCGTCGCTACAGCGGGGGTTTCTGCATTGCCCTGGCCTGAAGGGGCAGACGCGGCCGGAGCAGTGCTCACGGCGGAATCTTGTCCCTGTAAAATTCTCGTCGGGGGAGGAGCGCGCTGGGTGACAGTCGTCGCTGCAGCGGGGGCTTCTGCAGAGCCCTGGTCGCCCCCGGGGGGTACGACAAAAACCGAAGCGAAGACGGCGTCGGCGGCGGGTGACAAAACCTTCAAGCCAGGGCGGCGATCGATGGTGGCGACGGCAGCAGAGACACGAGCGATGAATCTCCCCGAAGGAGCAGAAAGGTCGTCAATCCTCATACGTGGCCCGTGTGTGCGAAAATCGCGAAAATCCGAAGAGGTGAAAGGCAGCCCACCCAAGACGGCACTTTCGGTGCGGGGCACCAGCCCACCCAAACCGACACCGGGGGTCGGGAAAGAGCGAGTGCGAAGCCCGCAGGCCTGGATGAGGAAGATACCCCCGTCCTCGACGGGTGTGAGGCTGCTAGACCCACTGCGGTCGTGTTCCGTGGCCGGCTCTGGCAAGCGGAGAAAATCAGCATTGCCGTTGGCGCTGCCCTTGCGGTACTCGAGGGTGTAGTCGAACGCCGTGAGGAACTCGAGCCACCGCTGAACTCGCGCGTTGTGATCCCCTACTTTGCCGATGCTCTCAAGTGCCTTGTGGTCCGAAGATATGCGAAAATCTGTCCCCCATAGGTAGCCGCGGAGTCGCTTGATAGCCCAGACAATGCTGCCAGCTCCCAGGTCCAACGGGGTCCAGTGCTTCTCGGAATCGAGAGTAGCGCGGCTGATATAGGCAATAAGCCGTACCGAGCCGTCCAGTTGTTCTTGTTCAAGCACGGCACCAAAACCGTCGATGCAGGCGTCACAGTACACGCGAAAGGGGCGGGAGCCGTCGGCTACAGCGTTCCAGTCCGGGAAGACCAAAATTGGCGGGGCAGCGAGCTCGGCGAGGATCTGGCGAACGGCAACTTCCATGGCCGGCGTAAAGACGTACTTAACCCCCTTCCGGAGGAGGGCAGTGAGAGGCCGGATCCTTTTAGACAGGTCGGGCAGGAATTAGCAATAATATCCCACGCCGCCCATCAACGCACGGACCTGTTTGAGGTTCTTGGGCATGGGCATTTTCAACAAAGCCGAAACTTTTTCCGCTTTGGGGCGTATAGCCGCGGGCGAAATGGAGTGGCCAAGAAAATTAGCGTCCGGGGCGCCGAGGCGAGCCTTTGAGGGGGAGAGCTTGAGGTTGCGTTTGCGCAGGCGTTCGAACAGGGCTCGTATCGTCTCGACGTGGGCCGTCGGATCAGAGTCGAAGACGATCACATCATCGAGGTAGGCCGCCACCTGTGCCAGGCCTTTGATGACTTCGGTAACTTTGACGAACCAGCCGGGCGAAGCACTGCTGCCTTGGGGCATGACGAGCCACTCGTAGAGTCCCGTAGGAGTGCAAAACGCCGTGAGGGGGACGGTGTCTTTGTGCGCGGTAATTTGGTGGAACGAGGAGACCAAATCGAAGAGAGAAAACACCCGTCCCTTCCCCAGGGAGTCGAGAACTTGATCCAGGCGAGGAATAGGCAGCTGGCTGAGGTTGCTGATCTGGTTGAGTTTCTTGTAGTTCACTGTGATCCGAACGCCTCCAGACTTCTTCGGGATAACTACCAGCTGGCTCGAGTACGGATAGGTCGAGTGCTGGATCAGACCTGCCGCTAGATACTGATCCAAGGTGGCCTCCACTTCCTTGGCCAGGATGGGGTTGATGCGGTGCGGCCTGGACGTGACAGGAGCTCTTCCTTCCGGGACCGAAATCACGAAAGACATCAACGAGCAGGAACCAAAATCAGATTTGGACTTCGATATATATAATGGATACGAAACCGATTGTGATTTCACGATCAGGTTCGTGTCCTGCCGTCGACGCCACTTGTTAAGATCACGGAGAGCGGGACACTTTGTATCCCAGGACAGGTCTGCAAATTAAGCCGGCACTCGTTGGTACTCACGTTGATGTTCGCTTGGAGACAGAAGAGTCACTTTATTCCTTTCGTGTACGACGGAGGCTGAGACCACGCTAGTGCCTCTCTGGAAAACCCCTGGTTTTCCACCTAAGATACGTCTTCCAAGTACTACAAATACGATCCCAGTGCCAGAACCCAGGTATTTACCGGGCTTTCAACCTCATACAAAGCAGTAGCATAACAGGAGGCTGAAGGCGGTACGAAATCAAGAAGTGCGCTGCAACGCTTGAAAACAAAGGTAGTGGGGTCGACAACGAAGGAAACGGAGGCCGGCAACAACGTGGGGCCGATTTTCTATTAATGTAGGACCCATAAAAGCTATTACGGGGGACCATAGTAAATACCAGGTAGGATCTACGGTACACACAAAAACATATGCATTTATCTATTTTCCCTATCAAAATTTGGTCCTATTTACTATGCTCCCCCGTAGTAGGCGGTAACACACACTACGCGCAAGCCCAAACTTAGCGAGATTACACGTCCAAAAAAAGGTAGGCGAAGAAACGAGAGATCAAAAGAGCAGGCCACATATACCACAAAAACAAAAAACAACTGCACGTCTCCCAAAGTATACTGAAGCAACTGAAGGTATGCGCAGGGCGTAGGAAAGACTAGTCGTGGAAAAGACGGGTATGCCAAGGCCTTAAGGGCCAAGAAGCAACGCCTTGTACTCTATAATACTACGGGGGACCATTGTTAATAGAACCTATGATATACATAAAAACCTATATATTTAACCGTTTTTACAGACAACATTTGGTCCTATTTAAGTATGGTCCTCCGTAATAGTGTTGTTATCTTTTGTTTATGCTTGCCATCCGACAATGTGCAGCATGAGCTTCAACGTTGCATCACTCAAAACATTCCCTTAAGAAGAAATCCCCGGAAACAAAGGAAATCTATGCAGCACAAGGTCTAGCTATCGACTTTCTATCAATGACACTTCTTCGGGCGTATGATTAATAGTCTGTTGCTTCAATCTACCACTGCGGGTTCCGCACGCCTCTTCTTGCGGGGGCCGCCGAACTTCAGTGACAGCGCAACTTTCGGGTATATTTTCGTTTTTTTTTTTTCGTCTCGCTTTATTTGTTTTCTCCAATGTTCCGCCACCGATTCCGCTTGACTATTTTCGCGGAGGCGTTCTACGATAGAGGTTCACCCTGAAGTTTCTGAGGCTCCTCACTTAAGGAGCTCCATACCTCACCCGAAAACTGACTTCATTCAGCAAAAATCAAAATGCATCGCGGCGAATAATCCCATGGCCCAAGTCTACAAAACGTTTTTTTCGAAATCAAGATTGAAATTCCGACGATTTGGAGTCGAGGAAACCCCGTCTTTCAGGAACAAAATAGCGGAAATGTGCTACCAGGTACCTCTTTTCGGCCCAATATGCCGCCGCCGATTCCGCTTGGCTCTTTTCGCGATGACCGCCGAATCGTGGTGCAGTACTTTAAAAGAGCGTTTGTGATTCCACTTAAACCCACCGCTGTCGATCTGCGGTATTTTTCCTTTGCGGAGATTTCTGGCTTTTTCCAAACTTACCACGACTGTTCCCGCCTGGCTCCTCTTCGGGAAGGCTGCTGAACCGTGCTGCTGACTTTTTTTTTTACCAAGGGATGTTTTTCCACTCCCGGGTTTTCCGTGTAATGCATGTTTGTTGGGCACGTATTGTGTAGCTCCTGTTTTTGTTGCAACGTACGGTATTTGTTTCAAGTTTCGTGCTACTATTAGTACTAGTTTTGACAGTAGCAGGGTACGAGTAGCAGTACCAGCAGTGCAGGGGTAATCCCAGTAATAATAACAGTAGTAACGTCCGTTGGAAGTACCTGTACTTCAACAGCTCAGCCCGTAGCACGCGCGATTGAACCGTTGGGGGAAAAACACACACACACACACCTACGTACTAAATACTGTTGTTGTATTGTTACCAATAGTAGCGGTTATTAACAGCTGGAAAACCGTATGCATCTACTACTGCACGAAATACCATAATAGCAGTATGTTGAAGCGGCAGCAGTGCCACTATTAATAGCAGTACTGTGATAGCAGCATCATCTATGACGCAGCAGTAGCAAGCGTGGCGGCCGCACCAGAAATAAAAGCAGCAGCGGCCGCAGCAGAAATAATGGCAGCAGATAGAAATGGGGGGTAACGTTGGAACGGACAACGACGCAAGCACAAACAACGACGAGGTGCAAGCATAGAAAGCCACAACATGAACACAAGAAAAAACATACACACACAAAAGGACACACAATGTGCAAAATGTTGTCATGTGCAAGGCGCAGAGCAAAGCAATGCCACATCACACGATGAACACAACGATTCGTACCTCGGCACAGGGTTGCAAAATGTCATACAACGTGCATATATTATTCACTGTAGCTGCAGTCACGATCCCCCTCCATCTCCCCCCCCCCCCACCCCCTCCGCCACCTCCTTGTCCTCGTCCCATCCTCCCTCCCCACTTCCTCTTCCCCGCCCTCCCCAATTTTCTCCTACCTCCCCAATTCCTCCCCCCCCCCCCCCCTCCTCGCTCCCGGGTAACGTCAACGAAATAGCCGTGCCCCTACTTATCATACCAGGTATCTAATAGGAGATTTGTAAACAACAATTCCATTATTTCCATCACCATCACGCCCTCCCCCCCTTCGCCCTGTCGAGATAAACAGTCGCCATCTACCACAGCTCCGTGCATGAATGCATGCAACACACAAGAGTCTTATCTTACCTATTGTATTGGTATTTTAGAACACATTATTTTATATATATATATAAATATATATATGTATGTATATAGGGTACCAGTTCATATAAATAGCTATGATACGAACGGCGGCTTGCACCAAAAACATGTGTCGTCGCCATGCCGTTATTTCGCCCTCCACTCACAACAAGGGAGTGGGGAGGGGGGAAGGGGGGGGGGGGGGGGGGCACAACCAAAAGAAAAACAAGGAAAAACTAAATCAAAATAAGAGTCGTAAGTCGATACGATCAATCCATCAGGGGATTAACTACACCATCACCCCCCCCCATCTCCACCCATCGATCAACGCAAATATTCCAAAAATCATAAAGAGTGAGAAGGATGAACAGTCACAGACCAAAACCACCAATCAATCGTTCCGCCATAAGATGATCTACCCCACCCCCTACCAAGCTCTTCAGTTTATCGCCATTATTTTCATCATCAAAATCACCTAACACCATCTACACGTAAAATAGAGGAGAGATAATGATAGCAATAACTAAAATAGGAATTAAAAAAAAAAATTGTATTGGTGGTATGTACCGAAAAACACCACCAAACCGACCAATCCCTATTCAAATCCTTAAGGACCATGCCGAAACCACCTCCAGTAATTTATCCTCCTCATCGCCATCACCATCCTCATCTCCACATACATACGTACACCCAGTATCACGCGAAAAACATACGAATCCATCCATTATCCATCCGTCATCCTTCGAGTCGGTAAAATATACTCGTAGACAGAAGACAGAAAACCGAAGCCCAACGCTGTGTTTTCAATGTTGCCGTGAAAATATGAAAAAAAAACGTCGAATGACAACCAACCTAAAGAGACCAAGCAAGCCAAAGGGCGAAGCAGCGACCATTCAGTCAACCATAGTTGATCCCATGAACCCATCAATCATCAACCATAGCGTTTTTCGTCAACCATTTTCCCGTGACAATGGCCGACGAAAAACACGTGACCTGCTGCTGTGGTACGAGTAGCACAAAAGAGTATGCACAGGGTGCGACCCACCCCTCGCACATACAACCATGCACTACATACACACAATGTACACACATACGTATCCATTTACGCACCAAAAAATACTAAATTGAAAAAAACACACAAGAGAAAGGTGAACACACACACAAAAAAAATCACGAAATAAATAGCAAAAATGAAGGAAAAAAATGAACAAGGAAGAAAAAATAACCAACTTAACCGCGAGAGATAGAACCAAATCTTGGGATGACAAGAGAAAATCAACGCTATGATACTTACGTTGACGCATATATGACATACTATGTACGTACGCTTGAAGATGTATACACGTACTCTTTCAACCCGACTCAAAAACCAAGAAGAAAAAACAACTAGAGAAGGGAGAAAAAGAAACATAAACACCAACACACAGGCAAAAAAGAAAAAGAAAAAAAAAGACCCGAAAAAAATGCCAGGGGAAAAACAAACAAAATTAATAACGAGACGAGAAAAAAAAAAAAATGTCAGAGGGGGAAAAAGACAGAAAAAAAACGACAGAAAACATTATTGTTATCTTGCGCGTCAACCGCACCAACATTTATGTAAACTAAACCCATGAACTAAAAAAGTCTGCCTCCCTGGTTTTACTTCCGCCGACCAGCACGCATTTTTCGAGCGAGCGAGCAAGGATCCGCGTTAAATCGACCTTACCAACCTCTGGGTCAATTTCTCGCAACGCTCCTCGTATCCCCCATATCCCCTTTCGTCCATTTTCCCGCCCCATCCCGGGTCCCGTCCCGTGCGTTTTGCTGATTTTTTTCGTATGAATGAACCCTTTACCCCGCTCCCTCCGACACTCTATTACTGGCATGTAGGGAGAAAGACATTTCGTGCCCCGTATTATAGCGCAACAGCCACACCTTGGTGATGGCACACTCCCCCCCCCCCCCCCCCCCCCCCCCCCCCCCCCCCCGACCCAGGCTCCCAAAAAAACATAGCAAAACCCTGAATCGCCCCCCTTTTATCCCCGCGCGCGTCAATTTCCGGCCAGGGAAACAACCACAAAGTTTTTTTTTTTCACGACTGGCGTTCATCCTGCACCGTGCGCAGTACGAGAAGAAAAATAACGGAAAAAAAACACCGGCTGTAGCAGGAGAGGGGGGGAGCGGGAGGGGGGGGGGGGGGGGGGGGGGGCGCGTGGCGACTTGACTCACCGTTTTCCCAATCGATTCCGATCGTGCAAAGAAAATACTGAAATGACGCCCGTTCGGTGCACGTTGCACGCATGGCATGTGACCCAAACCCTAAATCCCCAAACCAACCCAACCCAGCCGGCCCTGTCTGCTCTTCGTCTTACTCTCCGTTTCCTCTTTGTGGCTTTTGCTTCTGTCACCCACGCCTCCCTCCCCCCCCTCCCCCTGCCCCCCCCCCCCCCGTCCTTCCCTCCTTCCCTCCCGCGTCGCGATGGGACAGGGGTAGGTGCGAGGAGGAGGAGGAGGAGGAGGAGGACGAGAAAAGAGAACCAGGAGATCATCGACAACAACAACAACAGCAACAACACCTACCACAACAACTAACAACAACAGAAGAAGATGAGCCAGCCCAGCAGAAGAAGCGGCTCGGCTCGGCTCGCTGCCACACCCCGCCCGCCCCCCGTCCCTCCACGCCAAGCGACGCTTGGGACAGATGGGGGATGATGCTAATCGCCGGCAACAACGCCTGCCTGCCTGCCTATCTCCGCTTCGGCCGACCGAGCGAGCGAGCGAGGCTAACAAGACCCCAACAAAAACAAGGCGCAACAAAAACTCCTACAAGACTACAACCATCACCACCATCACCACCACCATCACCACCACCACCACCACCACCACCATGCGCACTTCGCGTGCGGGAGTGAGTGTGCTATGCCATTGTGGAACAAAAACACCCGAGGTGCGTACGTACCGCCCTCCCCCGTAGCAATTCAACTATCCGGGTCCATGTCGTGACCCCCGTACAAAATGCACCCAGTTTATCCCTCTACGAAAGCGGAAGCGCGCACGGTAGGTTACACACCACACCACGCTAGGCAAACCTAGCGCGTAGCCACAGCGCAGCCACAGCGTGGTCAAAGCTTGCCATAGCCAAAGCGTTGCCATAGCCAAAGCCTAGCCACAGCCTAGCCAAAGCGTTGCCACAGCATGAGCCTAGCGCTAACCCGGCCTTCCTTCCTAGCACGAAACCTTTCCCGGAGCAATCGACGAGGTGATCACTAATGCTTATCGCGTTTCATTTCGACACACAATAAACCGAGCCCCTCTCTAGACCTCCCCAACCATAACCGGAATCAATAAAGAGCACAGAACAGACGCTACAAGCTGGGAAACAAATCGAACCGAACGGAACCGAGCAGAACCGAATCGATCCGAATCAAACCGAACAGAACCAATCAGAACCGATTACAATCGATCCGAACCAATCAGAACCGGGGAGAGCACCAGCGACTCCCTTCCCCACAGACAAACCACATTTACTTGACTGCAAATTCCCACGACGAACAACATGGCAAAAAACCCACGAACAACCAAAACCACCCTCCCACTCGCCCCTATCGCTTACCCGACCGTGTCTTAGAACGTATATATGAACGGTGAACGGTGAACACGAACACACTATTCCAACGCCATGGCCGAGAAACAGAAAAAAACCTACCCAGGTACAAGTCTATTTTCGTTGGTCGGTATCATCCTCCCGGAATGCCACAGGAAAAAGAGGGCCAGAAAAATCAAGAAAAAAAAAAAAAAAACATGGCCAAAAATCAAAACAATCAAAACAATAACAAGAAAAAAGAAAAGAAAAGGTATTAAGACACAAAAAAGGGACCGACCAGAAAGAACAACAAAACGGGTTCGCAACCAGAACCAGAACCAAAAACCGAACCAAACCAGGTCACATCCTGACTTAACAAAACCACGGACACACCTTTCATCAAACTCATCCAGTAAAAAAACAAACAAAAAATCTGAAACCAAAAAAGGGGAGCGTGCCTGCGGAAGCTGCGACCTTTCCTCCCCCCCTCCCCCCCCGCACCATCATCCACTACCTCCCCCCCCCGCCCCCTCTTTTTCTTCGCTCCTTACGGCCCTCATTCGGCCGGACGAGGGAAAAAAGAGAAAAGGAAGGAGTTGGAGTGGCCGGAGAGCTTGTTTCAATCAAACAAAAGACGAGAGAAAAAAAAAAGTGGACCTATCATACTCCAGAGGCAACAAACAAAACCGCCCACGGGCGGCGTAATAAACAAGCTTCCTTCGCACGGTCCGGCCCCTCTACCCAATGGGCCGCCCGCCACACCTACCCCCACCCCCCCCCCCCGGCCCCCGGCCTCCTTCCCTCCCCCCCATCATCAATACCGCCTTCGCCACATATCATAGTGCGATCGAATATAATACTGGCGCCAAACACACATATAAAATAGTGCGATCGAATCGATACTGACGCCAAAACCCATCAAAAAGGTCGGCCGGAAACTGAAAAAAAAAATGACAAACAAACAAAAGCACTAAGCCGCCGGGAAACGCGCCGCGGCTCGGCCCGGCCCGGCTTGGCGCACCTGCCTTTCCCCAATCAATGTATCAATAAGCCTTTCCGGTCTCTCTCATCCACACTGATCGATGACGGGCGGTGGCGAAGCCGCCGCAGCACCGTCTACGCAGAGACGAATGGTCGACCCTCACTGGCTCCCTCTCGTGAAGCCCTCTTCGACCGGCCGGGTAATATTGTTTTGTACCGTATTGTACCCCCCGACCTATTATATTTTGACTCCACACTACGCACACGCCTCGTGGAAACCCATCGGCTCCTCCAAGCCTGTTTACCTACCCTTCTACCTATACCTGCGCTCGCGCGTTTGCAGAAACGCGCGCGCATACGCGCGTGCATGTATATACACACGCGCCAACCCTCACGAGGAATACAAATGTTATCCCCCCCTCCCCCCCTCCCCTGCCCAGTCACGAGCTGCGGCAAAGAAAAAAGCCAAGCCCCGCGGATGAATTCGTTCAACGCACGCGGCTTTTTATTTTGGTTGGCTTTTTTGTTGTTGTCGGCCGGCCGAAAAAAAAAAAAAAAAAAACAAGGAAAAAAAAAATCAAGGAAAGAGGAAAAACATGGGGGAGACAAGCTCAGTATATCCCTCCCCTCCCCTCCCTTCCCTTCCCTCCCCTTCCCTCCCTCCCCGCACGTGCTTTTAACGCGCGGTCTTTCGTTCCCGAAAGGATGACTGACGCTTCAATGCGGCCATCGCGAGTCACTTCGCGCCGGGCACACCATCTCTCACCCCCCTCCCCCCCCCCCCCCCCCGCTTCCCTACCCCTGCCAACAAAAGCCACCAAGTAAATATAATCCCTACCCCCCCTGTCGGGGGTCAAGCACCCACGCCTGCCCCTAGTCACACGGGAAAACCAGGAGGAGCGAGGGGGGGGGGAGGCGGGGGGGGAGGTGGCTCCAGGGGCAACCAAAGGCTAGCCCGGTACGGCCAGAATGATGAAACTGAAAACAAGGACGATAAAACACATCGATGATAATATTGTTGCCGACACGCGGAAGCGAAGGACGGTCCCGCGGTATATTTAAACGGAAGCCTCTGGGGAACAAAATACACGGCTGGACGAGAGGAAAACATCGACCCCATCCCCAATCCCCTCCCTTCCCTTTCCCCTTCCCCGCCCTTCCCTCCCTTCGCTGCCTCTTACTTCCTAATTCCCGCCCAACCAAAACAACACACGGAAAAAAAAGAGGACGGAACCTTGGACGGCGGAGGGAGTCTTTCACCCGCAAAAAAACGACACAAAAAGCTGTCGGCATTTGGGTACACTCCTCAGCCAAGAGCTTCTCCGAGCTAACGGCCGACGCACACAGAACGCGTACAGGTTAATTATGCCCCGTCCGAACGCATGTCGCGGACCTTAAGCCTCGTAACAACCTTCCCCGAAAAAACAAAAAAACAAAACAAAAAAAAAACAAGTAGAGAGAGAAAGCAGAACCGTCATCATTCAGTCACACCAGCCCAGCCCAACCCGACCCGACCCAACCCAACCCGACCCTACCTAACACACTTTTGCGGAACAGCCGCCCTCCAAGCCCGCGCTTTCCAAACGCGGAGCTTCGCATTAATCTACCCAACCCCCCCCCCCCCCCCCCACCCCCCCTACCTCCCATCCCTCCCCTCATTGGAACACCTGTCTACCCCCCCTCCACAATAAAAACAAGGTTGCTGGGCGCACACAGCAGTAGTCGCACCTTCTAGTTCCCCCACCGCACCCAGCCCACCGATCTACCCAAACACCGTACCGTATTATATATCACCACCACCACCACGGCTACGACACCTCTTCTCGCAGCTAGCTCCCGCGCCTAGCGTCAGCGCTAGTGGCTCTCAAGGCGGGGGTTGCTATCACAACCCTTGCGAAAACGGGCTGTCTGCCCCATTGCCGCCGCCTACCCCGTTGCCCTCAGGCGGGGCCTGCTTCTGCTTCAACCACTCCCTCGACCGCTTCTGGATGAGCAACAGGGCGCTCGTCTCTTTCGCCAAGGCCTGGAACCTCCCCTTTCGCGCGAGCATCACGCGCGCGGCGGCCTGCAGAGCCTTCGCCGCCCTCTCCTCCCGCGTGGCCCTGTCCTTGGCGATGCCACCCCCAGCCACGATTGTAAGCGCAACCACTCCGCCGCCACCGCCGCCGCCACCGCTACAGCCGCCGCTGCCGCTGCCGTTGCCGCCGCCGCCGCTCCCGACGCTACCACCGCCGCCTCCGCCGCACGTGTCGCTGTTGCTCTCCACCTCGCTCGCGTCGCGGGCGCTGTTGTACGCGTCGCTAGCGTCGTCCATGGGCTCCGGGCCGCCGTCGGTGATGAGGCCGACCGTGCTACCGTTGGTATTGTTACCGTTGGTATTGTTACCGTTACCGTTGGCGTTGTTACCGTTGGAGCTGTTACCGTTAGCGGAGGATGGTCCCATGCCGGGAAGAGACGAAATGCGGGGCAGGGATGACGGCCGGACGAGCGAGGCTTCTCCCAGACGCTGTTTCTGCCGCTCTCGCCACGCTACCTATATATGGGTAGGGTAGGGTAGGGTAGGGTAGGGTAGACGAAGCAAGGGTAGGGTAGGGTAGAGGAGGGGTAGGGTAGAAGAGGCGACGGAGAGGGGAGGGGGGTCGAGAACAGGGTAGAGGAGGCGGTGGGGGGGTGGGGGGGTGGGGGGGGGAGAAAAAGAGAAGGGAGGGGGAAGGGGAGGAGTAGGGGGAGGGGGACGAGGCGGCGTGAGTGAGCCACTTGACCAACGAAACAAGCGGTGACAGCGGACAGAGAGCAGGGCGCGCATAAACCGCGCAAGACAAGAAAAAATAACGAGGAAAAAAAAATCAGAGAGTATAACATGAGTACGCAGGGTGCGCGCGCGCATGCAGGTCAAGCTCAAATCTACAAGGGATGCTTTGATAAAACAGATGCGAATTGCAATGTAGATGTGTGCGCCAAACGGAAGCACCACAAACAATCACGGAATGTATAATGAAGAAATCCGAGATGACGGAACTAATGGACGAATTAATAAATGCACGAACGAAGGCATTAGTGAAATGGACGACTTCATGAACCAGCACACCAGCCCATCGGCCGCTCCACCAGCCCGACGCGAACTATATATCTACAAATTTCCAGTTGGTGACGACGGGCTAGATTTCATGGAAATGAACTAGTAATATCAATAACGTGACAACATCGTCATCATGCGTATTACTGCAATCTATTAGATGTGATACACTGGGATGAGATTTTATTTTAACGTACCTCGCACAGCTGCGGTAGTAGCAGGACACGACACGTCCTCGATTGACGACCATCGCAGTACAACTTGCGCCCGACAAAAACGGGGTCAAAAACTACAGCAGCAGTTGAAAACACGACGTAGACCTGGGAGAACTTTCCAGTACGAGCAGTCGGTACTTACACCGCGAGTCAGAAACCCGATCGTCAACTATTGGTCCCTATAAAATACTAATTAGCAGCAGACATAGACTAAAACCTGGCCTTGATATGTTCTCCCCAAATCTCCAGAGACATATTATTACGGGGAACATAATAATCAGGACGAAATAAACCAAGTGAAAGACACTGGAATATATACCTGGTAGCTTTTTATGTATATCATGGGCTCTCATTGCTATGGTCCCCCAGGTTTTCATGTATATCATGGGTCCTCATTGCTATGGTCCCCCGTAATACCCGGTCCCACTCTCCTCGCCGTAAATGTAAGGAGCAATACCGTATACACATCAAGTCCAAACGGTCCTTACATTTCCGTCCAGACTGGTATGTCTACTTTCGACCCTTCGAGGGCTCCAGTTCCGTGTTGGGGAACATACCAGTCTAATTCTGCGTAATGAGTTGTAGGTTGGCGGTTAGGTTATAGGCTAAAAGAGCAAAACACAACAGCGATCGCCCATCAGATGTGCCATCATCAGAGGATAACATAGACCTATTATTAATAATATCACCAAACATATCGATCACGAGGCAAAGAACCAAAGTCAAAGCAGAATTTACGACTTTACGCAGGCAAGTGCCTGATCTCGTCGGACACGAGAAATATGAACAGGTCGAAATCAGAAAAATCAGCCATCGCCTCCACCCGCCGGAATCAATCAAAATGCAATACTGGTAATATTCATGTTCCAATAAGCGAGATATCGCTAAATCACATGAATATAAAGTGAACCGCCATCAAACTACCTTTTCACATCACAATAAAGTTAATGGATTGATGAAATACTTTTCCACGAATCACGTATCATCTACATCTCAAAGGAGATCATGGATAGGAACGAAAGAAAACACCCGTTAAACGAGAGGTTGTGATATTATGCCGTTATAATCAACGCACTGCTAAATATAAATGTGAGGAAATCACATACCAGGTACCAAGTAATAAATAGTATTAATAGTATAATCGTTCAATCACATAAATTTATTGATCTCTGAAACATCAAGACAGCAGCTATCATACGTACGTGTTAATAAATTGGTCCAGACTCAGCCGGCGTCCCCGGTGGCTCGGGTAAAATGTACCTGGTAAAATATAGGTGGTCCGCGTGCCTACTTGGATCAATTTCCTGGGTTCGAGTCTCACCTATTAGTGCATACGTACTCGTAGGGACTTATTCTTGAATTAAAAAAATATACCAGGTACATATACAAGAAAGCGCGAGAGCGTGGGTTTGCAACATTCGATGAAAATCGACGAGCAGTGGGAATGCTGAACCTATGGGCGATAAAAATGAAGGCCAGCACCGGGGGGGAAAAGGGGATGGCACCTGTGATCACGGCATGTCTAGAACAATGCTGAGGGTAAATATAGCCTCCCACGAGTTCAGTTGGCAAGTAAAAATGACGATACATTATAAATTCAAAGTAAATCAATGCGCCTATTGACCGACTTGATTATCCGTGAAGCACGCATATAATACACTCGTAACGTACAGCAGTAGCTCTCAAAACCCTTTTTTAGCGCTCAAGTGCCGTTTCGGGGACGAACTACTTGGAATTAGAGTGGTCTGTCCCCAAAACGGGACTGGCTGTAGTTTTGCCCTTCACGGCATGACACTCGTAGAGCTTAACGCTCGTAGACGGCGGCGGTTAACCTACAGTAGATGGCCTTTTGCGTCTTGAAAAATCTCGATCCATATCGGTTCCAAAAGGACAAAACACAACGTGCGTGTCGAACACACAAAACGTGGACACACCCATGTTACTAATTGTTTGTACATACGTAAGTACCATGGGCGTACTATAATGCGTACCAGCTGCGTATATATTACCGGTAAACCCTGACAAAAAACAGACGAAAAAAATAAGTGCGATGAGCGAAGAAAATTCTGGACCTTGAGCGTGAAGAGAAAAAACGGCAAAACAAAAAAGAAGAAAAAAGACACCTAAGCTGTGGGATTCGAAAACTCTAGGGAAAATTCCGTCGAACCTCCTTTTCGTAAGCTGCGTGTGACATTTTGATAGCGCGTGCGATATACGTACTCGTACAGGGTTTGGGTACATGACCTCGTGAGAACATATATCATACAATAGGTCGGTGACCACCCTGGGTGATGTCGGTGACCACCCTGGGTGATGTCGGTGACCACCCTGGGTGATGTCGGTGACCACCCTGGGTGATGTCGGTGACCACCCTGGGTGATACTAGAGTACCAGGGTCAACAGGACGATTGTACAAAGCATGGCCAACCAACATATTGTATGTAAATATGTGATATTATGTACGTAAATCATTATTTGATTATTTGCACTGATTAATACCAGGGTACGCACATACAATCACAACTTTACGAGTACAATACTGTAATACCCATCCAACAATGTGGCGGGATATCAGAGTGGACAAACGAAATACCAGGAACATGGAGATGGAACGGGCGGGCGTGGTTGAATCTAGAACCTCTTGACCTTGACGATGAGAACATGAAAAAAAACGGCCCATCAAGAGACCGAAACGACTTCCGGAAAACCGCAACAGAACAACAACCCAGACCCGAAATATCAAAACCTGACCATCCGAAAAAATGTCATAAATGTCATTGTTATCATTATCATAAAAACAAAATTAAAGTACATACACACATATACCTGGTATATATATAAAGAAAAAAAAACGAACCTGCGAGATCGAAGATTCACCCAAAACTCATCTTTGCGAGCTAACTCAAGCTTAGTGTCGCGCCTTGTACAGTAGAAGGTTTTCAGAGTTGTCTGCAGATCATCAAAGGTTTGAAAGCCAAGAAATCGCTACGTACGTAAGAAGTATGTATATGCATATAAATTTTACTTTCCAGCTGAACTCGTTGGAGGTTTTACCCTCAGCGGTTTTCTGGACAAGCCGCGGTCACAGCTGTCGTCCCTTGTCCCCCCCGGTACGTGCCTTCATTCCTATCACGCATAGGGTTCATTCAGCCTTCCCACTGCTCGTCGATTTCATCGACTGTTGCTAACTCAAGCTCTCGCGCTTTCCGCTGATCAATTTTTACGCGAGAACACGTATCTCCACGAGTATGCGCTCGGTGAGACTCGCACCCCCACCGAATTGATCTTAGCTGGGCACGCGGACGACCTTCCAAGCCACCGGGGACGCCGTCGATGTGCCCGGATTATAACAATTTCACAAACCAGAAAGCGTACCAATCTGAGCGGGAATATAGCCCCCGCTTGGTATTCCCATCCGAGTCAAAGTGGTGCATACATTGTATCTCCGGCCATGCTGACAGTACGTTTCGAGACTTGAGAGGCGCACGGAAATGTAAGAAAAACCAATGACTATCACAGCATCGGCCACACCCACCGCACCGACCTGGCGCTTGCTGTCGATCCATTTAGTACCGTGCCTCCAGAGCACATACATACCTACATTGGTCCGAGCATGACGACAAAAAAAAAAAATGCTCCCACTCCAGTTTAACCACTCACCCCAACAGCATTCAAAGTTGATACAATGGGTGATGGCGAAAGTCATTGTGACAGCGTTGGCACGAGAATGCCACCGCTTTACGGCCTGGAAGTAGGTTAAGCGGTTGGGCGTTGGCCGGTCCAAGCAGAACCATACCTACGCACGCTTCGCTTTCCGCTTTGTCCCTGTTGATGTACCCTGCTCTGTTTTTTTTTTAGAAAACTTTATTGTTCAATAATTTTATGCCGGGAACCCTTCTGTCTTTTTTTAGAACTGCACTTCCGTTTCAGAGGACAACCCACTCAGATTCTAGGCGGCCTTGTACCCATAACGGGACTGCAGTCCTCACAAGGTTAAGAGGCGCCACTGCCTGCAGACCACACCAGAAATACTTAGCTCTCGAACTGCAAAGAGTAATCATCACCTGCATACCAGACCAGACCACACAAACCTCAACAGACCTCGAATCGCAAAAAAGCATACCAGGTATCAACCGCAAACTGGTACACACCACAATTTCACAAAAAAAAAAGTCAAATCTCACTAAAGCTCGCAAAAAATAGCACGACCATGTGTTTTCGCGAAAAAAACTGGAACGCAAAAAGCAACAAAAGCATACACGAAAAAAGTAAAACAATTCATACTATCTACGACAGTACAATCGTGCACGAAAAATAAAACCCATCAAGACAATCAATCACCTGCAGAGTTCGGGCCGCCTTCCGGAGGCTTTTGTAGTTGCATCGCAGAATCCAGGCCCTGACGTTCTGCTGGATCACCTTGACCTCGTCTTCCAAATCGCTAAGGTCTGAAGGTCCCATCATGGACATGATTGCTCGGAGGTCATTCTCTCGCCACCCCCTCTTCTCCCCACCCGCGAGAAGTTTCGACATGCCGGCAATCTGCGCGCGCACGTTTTCACAAACCACATTGGCAGGCGGAGAGAGAAAGGGGACGGGAACGTGGGTCAGCAGGGAGTAGTACGACATGGCCCCAGGTTGGCAAAAAAGTTTTTGATAATCTATGTCACCATCCCCGGCCTTCCACCCCCACCCCACCCCCTATCCACCACGAACGGATGACTGCGTCCGCATCGCTCGCGAATCTCAACTTCCACTCTAATGCCTCGTGCTCCTCGCGACGAGATACCGACACTTCTATCGACAGGATTTCGCTCATACAACAAGACCCCTTCCAAGGATGCTTCCGTGCCAACAAGATAAATACCGCAAGGCGAGCGGCCGGCGGGGGGTCGATTTTTTTCTCTTCCATCGGCAACAAAAAAACATCCCGAGCCGCCCCGACCCACCCAAAACGGCCCCACCTCACTCCATTCCACCCTACCAGGCACCCGGCTGGATACGATAGGTCCAAACCCAGGATGTGCTCGAAAAAGAAACACATGCACAAAATAATATGCTCTTGATTGTTGTTTGATTGTATCCCTGGTATACTTCGTACCAGTTTGTTCGTATGAGTTTTCCATTTTTTCGGGGAAGGGGTATAGGAACGGGGGGGGGGGGGGGGAGGCGATAGGGGAACCGGTGACGCGGTTATACCCCACGGCTTCAAACAAAACGCCTACCAGGTATAAAGTAGACCGCAGTTTGACCCCCTGCTGACCGCCCCCCATACTGCATCTTGAAAAAAATGGTCAGGATAAGCCTTGGCGCGTCGAGAAATCCTGGTAGACCGCAGTTTGACACTCTTGACTGACCGCCCCAACATCAAAACTCGAACAATGAGCCCGAAATAGGCCTTGGTGCAACCAAAAAGACTGGCAGACCGCAGGTTGGCCCCCTGACTGACCGCTCCCCACACTAAATCTGAATCTACTACCTGGTATAGCGGTATCATATGGCCAAAAGAAGCCTTGACGCGTCCAGAAAGATCAGTAGACAGCAGTTTATTGACTGACCGACCCTACACTGAAACTAGTAAAATTAGGCCAGCATAGGCCTCGACACCTCCAAAAAGACCGGTAAGTCGCGGTGTGACCCCTTGCATGACCGACACTAGACTAAAACTAAGATGACAAGGCCAAACGAGGTCTTGGTACGCCCAAAACGACAGGTTTCCCTGTAGCACGTTTTGCACAACAAAAACGATTTTGTCAACAACCGTCCATCTCGTCTCTGATTCAGATTGATCTCGACGAGTGGATGGACAAGCCGGTTTGGCTTCCCTCGAAATAAGTGATCAACTTCCCAGCAATACGGCACCACTCGAGGGACACGTCGCTCACGACGAGGCTGCCAAATAAAAAGGTTTGTTTGCGTACCGAACACTTTGGGTTTCTCCGCGCTCACAGCGGTCTGATACCACGCAGTGTGCACTCTCTCTAGGGTGAGTGCACCAAGACGGACACTGGGTGCCCTGATGCCATTGGATAGAGACAACGGTTTCATTTGAGGACGCCATACCCACACCCACACACAAGTACTCAGTGCCTGGCGTATATTTAGGACTAATCGGACAATCGAGGTAATCGTGTCCACGTGGTTGGTTTGGAACACCGACCGACGTGTTATAAACACGCCCCCCCCCCCCCCCCCCATTTTATATAGGTTGGATTGGTGTCGGTTGGCAACGACACTGTCAAACATGCCGCTCACTACGTGAGCTAGACAACCAGGGTACCGTTTTTTTTTTCTTTTTTTTTTGGCGGTCGCCCACAGCTGGTTTTCGAGTTAGATCATTTGCGCGAGGTAAAGAACCTTTACTCCGCACAAGTGGGAATGATCGTATCACGTAGTGTTCAAGGTAAGGCACCCAAGAGGCAGTTACATAGTACTCCCATTGCTGCCTCCGGAATTGCCTACACCGGAAATTACATTAGCTCATTGAAGCTGTCGCCCATATGCAAGTCCGCCTCAAAAGCGGTTCTTAGTAGGGTGCAGCTCACCCTTCATGCGACTCGCCGGACACCTCACGGCGCTTCGCGCTTGGTGCAAGCAATGTTTGCCTGGTCGGTGAAAACCCGACATGCTCCGTCCCGCATTGTAGGGATGCGAGGGTCTATGGTCATACGACTACGGCCATGCGTGAGATCGAGTACATCTCTCCTATCGAGTACACCCCCTCAAAAGAGACAAAACCACCACCACCACCACCACAATCAGCAGCAGCGACGACATACCGTGCGTGTCAAGACAAAGAACAGCATAGCCTTGAGCTTGTGTCCTTCAAAGCCGCCCAAGGTGCCGCCTCCGCTGCTGTGACTAGAAATCTTGGGCCATCCACCCTCGCAGCTATCAACAGATACCAATGGTTTATCTGCCACTCCGGGTAGGCTGGCTTTGGGCGACCACCACCGCCCTCGCTAGCTATGTACCCGAATTTCGAATACCAGTGTATGATGCGAGCGCCCGCACTGTTCACCACAAGTACTAATATCCCAATCGCCGACGCCTACTAGCCAAGTATGCCACAAAGACTCTCGGGTGTTATGCATGGAGGCGGGCGGTGGGGGGGGG
Organism: Nereocystis luetkeana; assembly: GCA_031213475.1. Classification (NCBI taxonomy): domain Eukaryota; class Phaeophyceae; order Laminariales; family Laminariaceae; genus Nereocystis; species Nereocystis luetkeana. The sequence goes on along the minus strand of JARUPZ010000030.1, from coordinate 4,267,513 downwards.
GGTACTCATTCGCTGCATGCCTCAAGTCACTTGACCGTCGACCACGCGTCCCTCTCGAGAAGGAGGACCAAGGAGGGAGGGGGCTGACGCTACTCACAACTTGTCCAATCTCGCGACGGTCATGCGACACAAGGAGTGTAATATCGAGCTGAAACGAAACAGGGGGGCGCTGGCGGGGGGTGGTGTACTCATGGCATGCATGGCAGTAGCGCTGGGGAGAGGGGGCGCACTCATTTGTTGCTCGCCCCAGGTATTTTACCATTTACCACGCATCCCTTTCGAGACGGAGAACTGGAGGGTCGGGGTACTATTACCGTAATACTGATACGACCTACGATAGAGGTCTCACCTTTCGGCGAAAAAAAAAACGTTCGTGAGCTACCACGGCGTCCTTGCCCGGCGGCTGTTGAAGGATGATGAGTGTGCAACTTGTGCTCTACATTGTTGGGGCGTAGTGCGTACGTACACGTACGAGACGCGTGTAGCATCAGTCGTATTCCTATGTCTGTTCGTCCCCATTGATGTCCGCATTATACCCTGGGAAGACAGAGAAAAGCCTCAGAGAATTTACCATGAACCTCTTATCGTACAACACCTTAAACCTAGCTTTTGCCCCCGGTGGTGCGTTTCAGCTGTTGCTCGCCACCCGCGCGATACCGTTGTTTGTTGCCCCTTCGGGACGGACTTCAGGGGGGGGAAATAAAACGTCCACAACATCGAAATGAAGTGCGCATATAGCCAAAACAGAAAGCCTGCACCCACCCGCATTTTTGGGGGAGGAAAAACGACCCGAAGATAACTCTTATGGGCACTTATTTCGTTAATAGAGGTGAAAAGGGTCTAGCGCTACGTCTTCCTGAAGAAAACACACACATGAAACCCGTTGCCACAACACGAAACGCACAACGGAACGCCACCGAGATACGGCAGTACCGGAAAGTGTTTCGGTCACAAAAAAGAGCCAGACAGTCCTTCGTCCTCGAGCATACAACAGCAGTACGGGCCAGCGCGATACGTACCGACAGTCTCACGCAATGTGCGACGACAACCAAAGAGGCAAACAGAGGCCTCGAGCATACAACAGCAGCACCGGCCGACACATAATACGTGCCCACAATCTAACGCAAAATGCAACCTATTGCGGAGGACCACGGTAGTCAGGAATAACCATCATACACACCAAATACTCTATATTCCAGTGCTTTTACAATGAACAGGCATGTTCATACACACCAAATACTCTATATTCTAGTATTTTTACAACGAACAGGCATGTAGGTTTTGGTCCTGATCACCATGTTCTCCCGTCATACCCACAATTTTATCCGGGGAATGTACGATACCTGGTAGGTTTTGCTGCACCGCCCATCGAACCACCAAGCCAAATATTCACGTGGGTGGGTTTCTACATATCAACATACCGGTACCAGGTTATCGTAACCACTATGTCCGGAGATGTAAGGGATGTTTGGATAGTCTTGTTGATACCCGAACGGTCCTTACAATCCCGGACATATTTGCATGCCGGAAGAACTTGACATCGCATGAGGTCGCCTCGAAATTCAGGATAAGCACTCGACATTTCAAGAGTCGCCTACGAGTACCTACCTCGTGCGAGCAGTCTTGCACTTCAAGTGTCAGGGTACTTGTGTACCCGATTCGATACAGCTGCTGCGGCGGGCTACTAGTATACCTGGTACATGATACGACGCTCGTGCAACCTTCAAACCACATGGAAACGAGTCACATCCACTACCGTAGCTTACTTATCATGCGATATGATATGACAGAACAAAGGCGACCATTTCGTTGGCCGCGTTAAAAAAAATAATGATGTCGGACAGATCACGATCTATCTATCTAGTATCTATCTACAGCAGTACATCATCTACTGTACGCCCCTGCCTTTATTAGGTATTGCCCTATTAATAGAGTAAGAACGTTATACGGCCCTCACCCGGCAACATGAGCTAGATCATACAGATCATAAAGATCAGGAATCAAGCTTCCCGGAAAGATCTAGACCACCAAGTGGGAATCGATCATCTGTCCGTCGTGTGGACACTTACAAAGGCAGCATTCTGATTGGCCGGGGCGATTAATCCCCTGCCAGGAAGGCCATAAAAACAGAGAACGAAGGAATTCTACATCATACAACCAATAGGTACGAGTTACAGATATACACACAGATGTACGATCCACGTACCGGTAGATAGTACAAAATGAAACGCGAAACCCAATGCTCCGTCTCTTGCACCTGAAATAGGCGAAGTGCAGGCTGAGATCCCTTTCAACAAAGCAGTCGAAACGCGGCGAGGGTACAACGCTATCTGTAGATCTACTGCACCTATCGATAGACCACCGCTGCTACTGCCGTTGTCAGCTGTGGCGTTGACACGCCAATAAATGCTGTCGTAGTGCATGCACTTTGCTGTACCAGCACACAATACTGCTGTTTGAGACGGGGATAGGGTCGTCCTCGCTACAACTGCTTCAACCATGGAATAACGCTGCCACGTCTGCAACAAGGAAAGCGTTCTGCTTGGTTTCACGACATCCACGGGTAAACGTCTACAAGAACGAGAAGGCCCGCGAGAAAATGAAACACAAGCAAGGTACGAGTAGTTATCGGAACTCTATTAAACGGTGTACGACATGAAAACCACAACACGCAGCATTTTTTTTTCTAAATAAATACACAGCAAAAACAACTACAAAGTTCAGCCACGATCCACGATGGTGACAAAAAATACGAACTATTATTGACAACACTGCTTGTAGATTGCCAACTGCTGTATATTGTATGAATAATCTCCTTTTGGGACCCCGGGAAAGCGAACGAAACGACGATAACTTTGGGTGTCACCGACCATCTGCGCCCGATCAGCGTAAGCTCCCAGCAGCAGTAGGTACGGGGTAGGATCATATCGCGCCCCGTGCCGCACGACTCCTTGCGGCGTCACTCGGACACCGAAACGCATCAGCCCCCGATCGCGCAGCGGCCGTTGCTGTAATCGCCATTTTTTTTTCTACTCGACGCATTTCCCCCCCCATGAGGTCAGCCCCAAGAGAGGCACTACAGTGACTCCTTCGGGACTCGGACACAGGAAAAAACGCGTGAACAAAAAAACCTCACGGCTAAGGGCGTCCACACATGCATAATAATTCACACCAAGCATCCCGGGCTGCTGAGGCATGTGAGGCAGGGGGTGCACTCGAGCTTCGTATAGTTAGTGCGACATGACATCTCCGACAGCACGCACACCGATACTACTGAACGCGCCGCTGCGCCCCCCGTGAAGAGCGTTGAGCTCGCACAGGCAGGAGTGCGATCGTTTGTCAGCGCTCGTCATCTCTAAACAGCGGCAAAAGGGTACAGTCTATAAATAGAAGATCGAACATGTTCAATTCTTTTCGGAACAGGCTCTCTCGGCTCAGATCTACTGTAATCCGAAAACGCTTTGTTCTTCGGTGTTGGCAAAGCTGTCATGGCGGGCGACCGGCCCTATAGAGTAACCTTTACCAGGTATTATTTAGTGTAGTCGTACTTGTATTGCTGTGCGCCCTGCCCTTCCTAAACGGGTGACCAGATTACTCGTTTTCAGGTCGCTATACGCACCGTGAAATAACACGCAAGATCAACACCCCCCGCACAGGTGGGAATGATCGTGTCACGTGCCTGGTAGTGTTTATGGTAAGGGACCCAAGAGGCCGTTACATAGTACTCCCATTGCTGTCTCCGTAAGCGGCTACACCGGAAATTGAATCAATCAATTGAAGCTGTCATCCATATGCAAGTCCGCCTCACAAGCGGTTCTGTAGTAGGATGCAGCTCACCCTTCACGCGACTGCCGCCGGACACCTCACGGCGCTTCGCGCTTGGTGCAAGCAATGTCTGCCTGGTCGCTGAAAACCCGACATGCCCCGTGCCGGCATTGTAGGGATGCAGGAGGGTCTATGGTCATACGACTACGGCCATGCATGAGATCGAGTACATCTCTATCGAGTACACCCCCCCCGCCTGGGACGAACTTCGGAAACGATCTTCTCCTAAACGGGGGGGGGGGTGCTCTAGATATCGTGCATGGCGGCAGTCGTCTGATCATAGACCCTCACACCCCTACAATGCCGGGACGGAGTACGTCGGGTTTTTGCCGACCAGGCAGACATTGCTTGCACAGCGCGCGAAGTGGGGGGCCACACAACGAACATTGTGGCTTTTGGAAAGGTCTCTCCGAGGTCATTCGATGGACGCACCGCTCTCGGCGTGTGCACCCTTCACGTCTTCCGATGGAGTGTGTTTTCTTTCTTGCGTGTTGGTACGAGTATACGGTACATACTGAAGTTGGGTGCCGAAAATGACATACGAAGTACGTACGTAAATAGCAGATCAGTGGTTGCCACAACTGGGCACTAGATGTCCATGTGTTCGAGTGTACTACCAGTACAGCAGAGATAATGCTCGCCGGGTGGAAACAATGGAATAACAACAATCGGAGGGGGAAACTTGACCAAACGAAGGGACAGTACGGCAACAGCTACAGCGGGACAGGGGGGCGATACAGATTGGTGTCTAGAGTTACGATGCAAAGGAAGTCGTACGTACGACACGGGCACAGCATGATCTCACCCATTTCGCGGGGCGTTCACGCTGCTACCGTAACACACTGAGTGATAAGACAACACACCCCCCTGAGACGAATTTGAGACTCCGTTTCCTCCAAAGCACGGGAAGGGGGGGCACACGCAACCAAAATGGTGGGCTTGGAAATAATTTCGTCGAGAAGGTTGCACTAGACGCATCGCTCGTCGTATTCAGTACGCCCTATACTCCCCGTTATCGAGAAACCCAGCTTCGAAAAATCGTCCGAGGGTGTGTGTTATCTTATCATCCTAGTGTGATAGTGTTACCTATGCGGGTATGCTCGTATTTCTTTTAGAAGGGTGCTATTAATAATATTAATAATAATCACCAAAAGTTTATCGTTGCTTTGGTTGTTGTATTCGGGGTCCAAAGGGTTGAAGAATTCACTCATACTCACTTACAGTATGTGCCGTGTTTTGCACCATACACATCGACTGACGCAACCATGTAAATATAGCCATGGCAAGTAATTGTTCTATTTTTGAGGCTTTTTTCTAGAGAGCTCTACGTTTAGTTTCGTGTCCTTCACGTACGAAGGTGTGTGTGTTTTGTGCTTTGCTCATCTCACGCGGGGCAGTTGTAACTACATACTACGAGTACTGCTGTAAAAGCACTAACAATATTACGTATGAACAAAAGTAGCAGGTACCCGGGGACAATTTACAGCAGCAGCGGTATGTAGTCTGTACACTTGTATAGGTAAACGAAGTACCAGGTACATACCTGGTACGTCGTATAAATCAACTGTTTCCCCCAGAAAAAAAACACCAGCACACGAAAAAAACAACGAAACAAAAAGAAAGAAGCTGCGAGATCGAAAAATTACTCAAAACTCATGTTTGCAAGCTCAAGCTTGGTGTGATAATTCGATCGCGCGTTCTATGGGGCGTGTAGGTCTTTCGGGCCGTCTGCAAATTCTTGCAGCTTTGGAAGCAACGAACTCATTAATAGGATTCCACAAAAGGCGACAGCCGCATATTTCCAGGCAACCCTCTGTCCGTGGGTGTAAGGGGCGCTTCGGTATGCAGATCCATACATACTCAAAAGGTCCTTATCCGGACAGATTAGAGTCGCACTACTCTTCAGTACGGCATGGACAGCGGACGGCAGCAGCAACAACACAGCACAGTACGCAGTCTACGTCAAGTCTTTCCGGCCGCGATATGTTTCTTTCTTTGAGAGCATTCTACTTCGTAACTTGCCACCGCGACACTTGTAGTCTATACCCCAGATATTGTGCATTGGTATGCACGTACCTGGTACCTGGTATATGATAGCTATATTAAAAAAACGTATAGTGTATTACTGTTTTCTCTCCGTGGGAACGGGTATGACGAGAGAAAAATTGCGGAGAAAGGGAGGTGTTGTGGATTTCGATAGGTGTACCAGGTATTACATACCAGAAAAAACAAAAAAACAAAAAAAGGGTTTCTTGAGAACGTGCGATATTCTACTTTCTATTACTTCGTACCAGGTATATACCAGGTACATAGCAAAACACATACCTCGTAGGTACATGGTACGAGTTACATGCACACTTAGCACCGTGGAGCAGAGAACAAAGAAGGGACATCGACGCATGTTTTGGACCATCACTTCACGTACAGACCTAGCGTGACTACGTACTGCCGGCAGCTGACTGGCGAACGAAGCGCGCAGCAGGCCGCCTTTACTCCGAACTCGGAACTCCGACTTCCGAGCACTACTGCTACCACTGCTACTGCTCCTCGTCTGCTTGCTGCTCCCTCATCTGTTCATCCTGCTGTCTGCGCGTGTGTGCGTGACCGTGCTTAACTGCACGACACCGTCCGTAATCAAAGTCGTCACAGCAACTAAACCTCTCCAAAAACTATACGTACTAGCCATGTGTCTGTTCCCAGGTGGGATTACTGTTCTAATATTACTGCCATGGCACCGGCAAGGCATTCAATTCATGCCACCACATGACATGGCATTTTGTCAACACCCAACGCGCACTCAGAGTCTTCAATACCAGGTATGTACCGTCTCCGGCGATGTCTATACCAGGTCCAGGTACAGAGCAGTACCAAGTACAAGCAAAGATGTCAGGAGACATATTTTTTACCCCTAGACAGACAGCACCTTTGCCTTGACATGCGTAGACTGACACCAAACTACTAGGTTTTAGTGTGGAACACTCAGCCCTACACCCTTGACAGCGCACGTTTCCTTGCTTGACATGTCTCCTGACATCTTTGAGTACAAGCAGCAGTCAGTACCTTTTCGAACGTGGTACAGTGTTTCAACCATGAAAGACGAAAACAAAAAAAACGAAGACCACACAACAAAATCGGAAATATTTCCCACTGTCGTTACATTTCCACCAACCATGCCAAAGGTGCAATCTGCCCCACAACCATGATTATACAATATCCCATGTAACCATGGGTGAAAAAACCTTTCGATTATCCCAAGAGGCTGAAAGATATTGAATCAACAATCAAGAACGCGATCCTACATCAACCAACAAGCAATCTGCCCCTTGACTCAACCGCCATATTCCGCGCAATAAACCTTTCAACCATAGATGGACGTTATCAGTGTACTGCTGCTGCATCGACATCTCTATTCCTGTAACAACTTGCCCTTTTTTAGGGTAGGGGTCCCGTTTGGGGGAAAAACCAGTCAAATTCTGAGTAAATGGTCTCCAAAACGGGACTGCAGTTCTAAACGGAGCTAATCCGACCCTGTAACAACTGCTGTTTATAGACACTGCATTATCTGTACACATGCAAGTACCTAAATTTCACTCTAGTTCCAAGTGTTTGGTCTCACAACGGGCGTGCGGTTCAAAAGGGGTTCAGTCAAAACGAGAGCAGCAATCAATTCACCATTCAATTCAATCTAATCAAATCATTCCATCGTTACCCAACACTCACACCTAAAAACCTACAAATCGCATCTTTAATTTATACAATTGGTAAGATTCGTGCGCCGTACCGTAGCGGAAAATTAAACTATTTTTTACTCAACGCCCGAGTTGACAAGACAATTAATCCTGTGGAGAACATTTAGCCACAGGTTCAAACAATTGATGGCACCTCAAAACCGGCATGTAGAGCACGTGCTTGGGGCAAATTCGTTTATATTTTTACTTTTAATCGCGACTTTTTTTCCGGAGCTGACGAAATGCGGGAAGGTCTTGCAAAACAAAATCTGCAGATCGTCAAGTACACGTTCTGAACAATTTGAGAGTAGGCTTCGCTTTCGGCTGGGTCTGTTCGATGGAAACCCTCGGTTTTGATAGACCAGGTCCGGGTGGTGAGATCAGGGTTGTGTTGGCGGGCCTTGCCGGCGGCTGATTATACACCCAGGGTCAGTTTGGCGTGTTTCAAATTCCGGGCGGGATCAGGGTGTCGCGCGGGAGGCGGGCCTAAACCTTCAGAGTGGTACCTGCAGGTGTTACCTGCAAGCAGGCTACGTCGTTTTGTTTCAGGTTAAGCCAGCATTCTCTCGTGGCCGCGCATGCATTGATCATTCTCATAATTTCGTGGATTGTTCCGATTAAAATTCCATCCCTCCATCGATATATATAGCTGCTGTATTTTCCTGCCGACCTGTAGAATCTTTTAGAAGCTTCTTCTTTACCGCGGGCTAGCCGCCCCAGAAAAAGTGGCGGAAACCACCAGTCTACTTGCCAGAAAATATACGAGGTATATACCTGGTACAGTGGATGCCCCGACCCAAGGGAGGTGTGGTACAGGCCGAAAACGGCTCGCTCAACTACGCGTAGCCATCTCTCGTACGCGCAGTGGTTAATTATATCGCTAGGGTAGGCGGGTCCAGCCGTTTGGGCCTCTCTCTTAACCGTGATACTATTTTAGTGTGCCCCCTCTTTACGTCGGGGTACCCACTGCTGTTCACCCACGCGTATCATGTCATAGCCCGAAGAACCTCAGGAGCCCGAAGCTCGAGAGAGAAACAAACAGAACAGACAGAACCAACAACATAACGGAAAACCCAACCCACCAAGCAACTCGTCGAACCGAGACCCACTAACACCGAATGACAGCAATCGCCGCATGACCGACGGCAGCACCCGCGCCGCATATAACCTCAGAGAGGGGGCGTAGGGGGGAGGGGGGGGTCTAACATTCCAACTCCCCTAGCCCCCGAACCCTACACAATTTGACAGGTTTGCACAGTGCAGGTTGACGGTCTGCTTTTGAAACTGACAAAGTTCGTCAGATTTAGAATATCTGGTACTACTGTAGCTATATACCTGGTATAGTGCATGGAGTCAATTTGCCCGTCAACGCCTCTTTAAACTGACGGAACTACTGTATTTTCATCATAGGGAGTTCCTTGACGGCTGTCAATCAATTAAGCGGCGAGAGAGCCGTCAACCGACCGACAACTTTGCACGGGAGCCTGGTCGACGTACTTTTTCGGCGCCGATGGCGCCCACTTCACGAATCCTAACACTCCACCTTACATTTCTAACATAAGTAGGGAGTGTCGTTGACGTATTTTTCCGACGCCCTTGGCATCCACTTCACGAGTCCTAACACTCCGCGGCACAAATTCAACACCTCTTCCACAATTTTAACACCCCACCTCACAAAAAATTCAATACCCAACTCCACAATTCTACAGACAAACAACACGCCACTTCAAATTCCCCCCCTCACCTCGGAGACATCCATGCCGCCTGACGCGACGCCATCTCTGCCCGCGTTGCTGCCACCCGCACCACCTTGCTGCACCTGCTGATGATGCCGCTGCTGCTGCTGCTGTTGCTGCTGCTGGAGAGATACGTGGAGCGAGAAGGCGCACTTCTCGTGCAAGCTGCTTTTCGTCGGACCCAAAAACCGAACCAAGCGAAACACACACAAGACCAAGAACAGCGACGAGACACAACGCAGACGAGGAGGATCGGCGAGGTTGACGATACGGTGAGAGGTTCGTGCCACACAAATAAAACACATATATAATCAAGAGTTAATTCCACCACCACATACACCTCGTGCCACTCGCACGCGGCGTCTCGACGCCGTCCTTTGCAGGGAGCGAAAAAAAATCACCCGAAACGTTTCATTGCCGGACACGTACACGTATCCTACAACACCGCATACATGTAACCAACCGCTGCCTATCGGGATAAAACCTGCCTCTTACAAACAGCTCCTTGATTTTAGCGGCAGTTCGATCGACCCCCCCCCCCCCCCCGCCCCCCGAAAAAAAAGACGAAGCTCACCCCGCCACCGCTCCCCTTCCCCCCTACCACGCCCTGGAAACATTAGGTCAGGGCCAGTTCAGACACCACCAAATACGCGCTACTGTTCAGGCTACACGTTCAGACAGAGGTCCATCACGGGCCATACACACGAAACAACGAAAAAAACGCACTCGACAAAGCAGGGGCTCCCCCCACCCGACCCCGGGACCCTTACCCTTCGAACCTCCACCTCGCCCTCTCCCATCCACCCCCGTGTATCCCTCGCACGCATTAAAAACTCACCTCAGGTTCGAAAACGCGTCCTCGAGAAGCTGTTCCGTTGAGCTCCCGTTCCCACCCTCCCCCTCCGCCGCCCAACCCCCACCGCTTCCGTCGTCCCCGTTTCCCTCCCCCCCGACCTCATCCATCTCACCCCCGCTATCCCCGCCTCCGCCAGGTGGGGGAAGCCCCAGCCCCCACGGACCTTCCCCCCCCTCCCACCCGCCTCCGTCGTCGAAACCTCCCACAACACCACCACCGCTACCACCACCACTTACCGCAGCCGCCGCGGCGGCCGCTACCGCCGTGGGCCCCGCCTTACCCCCCCCCCCGACGCTAGCCGGCCACTGGCCCATAAACGCCGGCCCCTCGTCCCCACCACCACCACCACCAACCACGTTATCGCCACTACCGTTGCCCGAAGGAGAACAGCCGCCGGTGCCCGAGGTGGACCCCTGCTCGTGCGTCGGCGTTCCATCCAGCGCGGGTCTCGGCGAGGACAGCGACGACACACCGCCAGCGCCCCCCCCCCCCCCCCCCCATGTGCCAACCCTCGCCTGCGCCAGCTCCCCAAGGAGAAGGGGGTGGGCAGGGCGAAGGAGGGCAGCCCACTCCTGCGGGGGAGACGCTTCCAGCCCAAGAGGGAGGCACCGGGGTCACCGGCGAGTCTTGGCCCGCGCCCGCGCCACCGCCGCTGGAGGTGGTTCCTGCTGCTGCTGCTGCTGCTGCTGCTGCGGCAACAGCTGAAGCGGCTGCGGCGGAAGTGTTGAAGCCGTTGGTGCCGGTGCCGCCGTTGCTTTGACGGCTTTGCGACCAGAGCCAGAAGACCATGTCCTGTTTGTTGCACCGCGCGGCCAGCTTGTCTGCGCTCGATTCCGTTCCGTTTGGTTTGTATTGTTTCGCATTTTTTCCCCGCCCGTGTTTGGTTTGTTTTTTTGTTTGTTCATTCATTTGTTCGTTTTTTCCCCCATTTTTCGTTTTTTAATCATGCGTTTTTCGCAATTTCCGGGGTTTTCGTTTGTTTTGTTTTTCGAGAACGTTTTTTTTTGGGGTTCAGGAAAATCGATCCAATAACGGGGAGGTGAAACAGGGAGCGCAGTGAGAGAGGCGAAGGTGGAGGTGGAGATGGGGACGGGGACGGGGGGGGGGTGGAAGGGGAAGGGTGAGGACAGGAAGGACGACCAGAAAGAACCGTACAATACAGGCATTAGTGGGCGCAAAGCTATGCGCGTGGATAGAAAGAGCTGCCCGCCCGCCTTCAGATGATCCGCTCCTATCCACTCCATCGCCCGTCGGGTGAGTGGACAACTTTGGAGCGGCCGAATCGGACACAGATGCCACACGGCCACGACGGGACTATTTTACTATGACGGGGGGGCATAGTTAATAGCACCTATGGTATACATAAAAAACTATATATTTAACTTTTTTAACTAACAATATTTGGTCCTATTAACTATGGTCCCCCGTAATATTAGAATTCGCATATAAGTTACACGGTAACGACGGGGCAGTACTATTGCAAATGCTCGTATATTTCGCATACTTCCAAGTGCAGTCCCGACGGGATTATTTTACCATTTTGCCCACAAGCTACATGAAACGTACGGACAAGCCCAACAGCTTCAACAATGTGCCGCCGCGCCGCCGCCGCCCGCCCCCCCCCCTCCCCCCTCCCCCCCGGTCCCGCCGGCCTTACGCAGCACATCGAATGATAACAAATACTTACGTACTCGTACCGGGTAAGAAACAATAGACACTACCTGGCATGAAGCAAGCGACACATGCAAAAAACAAACAAAAAAAAAGGGGGAACATCCAAGAAAAAAAACTTTGCATCGTCGCATATATTACTGCAGCGCCAGCACCATATATTACATGCTGAACTTAATGGGAAAAATGGGGGACCCGAAAAAACAAATTGCACGTACACCAAGTATATACAGGTATGGCAGCACCAGCACAATCGGTTTACATCATGCTTGTCCCCACCCGAGGAAAAGAGAGAGAAAAAGGAAAGAGGCTAAAGGGGCCCAGGGAAAGTAAACTGGTACCAGGCGATCGAAAGCAACACCAGCATGATTGATAGTGAAAAACGAAAACAAAAAAAGAAGGAAAACAGGAGCTGTGAGATCGAAACATTCTTTTGCGAGCAGTGTTTGAAGATATACGCTGCCTGTACCTTCGTTAGGGGAAAAAGGTAAACGATGGGAACCACAAAAAAAAGGTATCGTATGTAGCAGCAGCACCAGCTCGATGGCATGTTAACGCTTGCACCCAACCACCCACCCACCCACCTGCTGTCATTCCGTCCACGTCCAGCGCGTCGACGACGGCGCCCTTGGCGACCAGCTCTCGCGCGATGCTTAGGTTTCCACCCATGGCCGCCAAATGCAACGGAGTCTGGAGGAAACAACGCAAACGGCACACGGCAGTGAGCCAGCAGCAACACAACCAAACCCACCGAATCAGCAGCAAGTATATATATATATATATATCATAGCGGCGGACATCGAGCAGGGGTGACCATGACGATTCGTCAGCTCTACTATCAGAAGCAGTGTGCGGCAGCAAGACGGTAGCAGCGGACAACGAACAAAACGATTGAGATGACGATTCGTTAATTATCTGCATCAACGAAAAAAACCCAGCCAGCATCAAAAGCAGTGGGGAACGAACAGGCAGCGGCAGAGATTTCGAGATTTGAATTGTTCACGGCCAGCACCAACAAACAGCAGCGGACAGTGAACAGCGATTGAGGTGTCGATATCGATCACGAAGGAACACGGACGGCGGAGACGACAACCACGAGTTCTCGTATGTAGAAAACAGCAACCAAAACACCAACAGGCTACACACATACAACCGCGACCATGACAGCAACCACGCAACGACGACAGCAACTACAACGACAACAACAGCAACAACCAACAGGATCAATCAACAGCAACGACAACAACCAAACCACGCTTAATAGGAGAGAGCGGAAACGGGTTTTTCCGAGAGAGAGCCGGAGAGTCTCAAGGAGGAACAAAAAACAAAACAAAAAAACGCACGGGTCAAAACGGTCCCCATCAGCCAAAACAAACATATTCGTAGCTCGAAAACATGGAACGAAACAACAGGGACCGGAAACGGAGAAGGTACCGAGCTATCGCATCGTATTTGGCCGAGCATCTCGAGCAAAATGCGCTACAGGACCGCCGTTTGACCTCGAAAAGCTTGAAAACTCTCCATACTCTCCCTCCTGCGCGCTTCGCGCGACAAACACAAGAAACACGAGAAGAAAATAAACTCCCCGGCCACCGCCAAGAAGAAACGTTAACACGCTTCAGCCACGCTCAACCGTAACACGACCGACAACACACGAAAAAAAAACACACAGCTCTTGCATGCAAGCACGGCCTGCATAAACCCCCCCACACCGGTCTGAACACACCCAACTATATAAAGATACCGTACCCTGCGATACACTACTCAGAACTACGATACACAATGTATGCACGGTCTTCACAGCACCGAACACACCACACCGGCCGACACACTTAATGATAACACATTTTTTTGCTTTTTTTCGCAACAAATTTCGGACAGATACTGTACCCAATGATACACCATTTAGGAAGTACGATACACAATTGGAGTATCGCAGTAGGGCCTGCCGCGATACTGTGAGATCTGACAGCATGACCAGGAAGTACCGACAGCCGACGTAATGCCAGCACTGGCAGCAGCACTACGTACACGCGCGCGGGCGTGGGGCGAGACAGAGGGGCGGGCAGGCAGGCCAAGCGGCCGGTCGGCATGTGTGCGGTTCGAAGCAACTATTGCTGTACCAGTTGGGCTACTTCCGCCACGTGACCACTGCTCCAGCTTGGTGGGCAGGTCGTCCGCGTGACTCAAGTAGCCCCACCAGGTATTCCTTGTAACAAACACCGCCGGTCCGGTGCGGTTCGGTCTACACAGGCGTCGCTGTCTATCCAACCCAACACCCCGCACGACACAAGAGCGGTGTCGACTCCAAACGCCCCACACAGCACGAAGGCGGTGCCGACCGCAAACCCATGCCAATGGCTACACGCGAACAACACCGTGTCTCTCTCGGGGTACAGCAGACGACACTAGCCACGACAAAAACAACGAAAAAAACGACGACGACGATGATGCCGGCGACGACACAAGACACGACCATCCGTCGCCTTCAGGTTCAGCCCTCAGTTCCAGTCTTCACGTCCAGTCTTTACACGGTCAGGCGCGTCACCCTAGCCCGTCAAACATGCTATTAATAGGAGTAGAAAACCGCGGCTTGACCCGTTGACTGACCGCCCCCCTACAAAAACCTAGAATCTTAAGGCCAGGTTATATAGCCCTTGACGCAGCCCCACAATACCAATCTCACTTACATACCATATACACACTTCTTTGCTTATCTTCACCTTCGAGCTTCCTTTCCTCTACATCGTTTTTCCTGTTTTCACCGTTTCAGTTCATTCAAAACAGACCTACCGGCAACCCATTCCAGTTGTATTCAATTTCGTTTCATTTCCCGTTCAATTCATTTCACCCGATGCATACAAGCCGATACGCATGGATTTGAGGTGGGCTGACTACGAGTTTGCACTCGCACAAGTCGCCGAATACATTCATTAGTTCCACGAGGTAATTTTTGCGGAGCTATGTATACGGTAGAGAGCGTCGACTTCGCTCACGGGTGCGATCGTTCTTTCATGAACGGGAAGGACGCCAACATTGAACAGCGTGTTTTCGGAAAGAGTTTTGGCCGATAGGCATCCGAAACAAAAACGATCGACGTTCTATAGCACACGCTTACGAACCGTTGTAGAGAAAACGAGCGCTGGAAAATGACCGAGAAAAAAAAAGAAGATGGCCGCGAAGTCCAGCCCCTCCAAACTTTTGATTCGATTATTTAACCTTCTAGAACTGCAGTCCCGTTTTCGGGGCAAGCCACTCAAATTTCAAGTAGTTTTGCTCCCCAAAACGGGACTGTAGTCCTGGAAAGGGGCAAGTCATTTCCTACCGGTATACCCTGGTACACGACAACATTTTCAGGATTTTTTTTGCAACAATAATATTTTCTGTTTCCTCACCTGGCCATCACCCGTGCGAAGGTTGACGTCGGCGCCTCTCTCTAACAGGACGGGCACGAGCGCTCCCAGGCTGTGCAGGCACGTGTAGTGGAGGACGCTGTACCCCCGGGCATCTAAAGCATTCAGCTCGGACTCTAGGTCGGTGAGCTGGATGTGTTTCATTTTACACACGGCCGGGGGACGGGAGGAAACGGGTGTGGTGGATGGGAGCAGGAGGAGGAGGAGGCGGCGGGAGCAGGGATGAGCATCACAGAGGTTAGCGGCGTAGACGCGGCGCACCAAGCGCGCGCCGGGCGATTGGGGGGCAGGGGTCGAGCATAGAGAGGGCGCATCATCAGGCCGACAAGGAAAAAGCGGGGTCGATGGCTCTGTCAGGACGGACCCCAAAAAAACGAAAACACACACAAGAGAAAAAACGAAATCCAGAAACCCAGATGAAACAAAAAAAATCTAGAAAAAAAAAAAAAAATGGTGGAAAAAAAATCTAGAAAATTAGTAGCAGAAAAAGAGACTGCAAGGACGGTACGCGGCACACGGGGCAGGGCAGAGAAAGGGGAGAAATAAAGGGGAAAAGGAAGAAAGGAAGGATGCCTGTCGAACAGTCGGTCGAGACGAATTTTCGAATTTTGCCGAAAAAAGAACAAAAAAAGTCGAACAAACGAGGCGGACGCGAACACCCACTGAGGAGCACTCACTACGTATGATAAGAACAATGGAGCGGCACTCTCCGCATGACATCCCCCCCGCCCCGCCTGAGGTGGAGTTACCGGCGGGACTTCCGAGGTTCAGGAAATCAAAACCACCTCGCGGTCGATATTAATGCCAAGGAGCAACATTGTCATGCCTCGCACGATCTAGTCCATACGACACAAATCACGACAACAAAGACAAAAGTGGGTATTTCTTTCACCCCACACAAGCGTGCCGCCTGCTCCACCGGCCGGCCGGCTCCTCCTCCAATTCAACCCAGGGGAACAAACGGATAAAAAGATACCAGGTAACTCGCAAATAAACGAACAAACAGATGCACAGACAAACCGAAACACCAAACGCACACGAAAAAAAAAACGAATCAACCTAGCACAAAGCAAAAACATGACGTCCCGCCCCGCCCCATCGCGAGGCCCGCCCCCGCCACGGCCCGCCCCCACGTCTGGCTCCGAACACAATCTTCCACCACCCGCCGCCCTCTTGCTCACTCACCTGCCCCATAACCTGCATCCACATCTGCTCCAACAAGCCCTCCAGCTCCGTATCCCCCAGCTCATTCAGAGCCATGTCATCCAGATCCCCTACCCCAAATCCCGACATAGACCCGTTTGACGCACACCCCACCCGCCCCGATAAAACTTGTTGCTGTACAATGTCGCTGGGCCCTCCGCAGCCACCCCCTCCTCCTCCTCCGCTGCCTCCGCCGCAGTTACCCCACGCGCCGCCGCGGTGCTCCGAGCATGACGCGCCGCTGCTAACGCTCGGCGGGCCCCCACCGTCCTGGGACGCCTCCGACGCCGGGACAGAGGTGCGGGATCCCGAGATCTTCCCCAGGCGCTCCACGATGCGTATCTTACATTCCCTCCCGTCGCACGGCAAGAGGGGGTATCCCAGGCTGTCTTCCGAGGCTTGCGCCGCGACCATCGCGGACTGCCCGAGGTCCGCCGAGGCCCGCCTCCAGCCACCCCCAGCAGCGTGGCCCTTCCTCGCCCCGTTCAAGCCGGCTAACCCTGCCCGCCCATTCCTAGCGCCGGCACCACCGGCACCGCCGCCGCCCCAAGAAGGAGTTTCCCTCCCGCGAGGCGTGCTGCTGCGGGGGATGCCTCGGCGCACTCTGTGTTGCGCCGCGGCCCAGCCCGAGGCCATGGGGGAGGAGTACACCGTCTCGAGCGGGGCGGTGACGTTCACCTCTCCCCACTCTCGCTTGCGCGCACCCAGGCCGCCGTGGCTCGGGTCTTCTGGCAGCTCCTGCCAGGTAAGCCGCTTCCCCGGCGTCTATTTCAAGTCATTGATCGTGTCGTTGACGACAATTGTGTCGTAGATGTTGATATTGTTGATCATGGTAGTGTTGGTAGAGTTGATCGTGAAGTTGGAGTTGTTGGTGTTGATGATGGCGGTGGACATGGTGGGGGTGATTGTCGTTGTTGTCACCACACGTGACGCGGCGAAGAGCGTTCATCAGTGGTCAGTCCAGGGCGCCGAATGCACATCACGGGAGAGGATTCCATCCGACATTTGAGGGGGGGGGGGGGGGGATGTGAAAAGTTAGAAAGAGTGCGTTGTCATCGGAGCGCTGGATGAAGCGTTCCGTTTGGCAACGAGATGGCTCGTGGGTGGAAGGAAGGGTCGAAGGAAAAGAGGGAGGGAGGAAGGGAGAAACAGCGGGAGGATTTGAGGAACGACGGCAAGAAAGGAAGGAACGGAGAGAGGAAGAAGAAAGGAACCGAGGGAGGGTCGAAAGAAGGACGACAAGAAAAGAAGGAAGGTCGGCCTTCTGTTTGTCCCTCGCGGTGGTGCATGATACATAAAGCCGGAGGGGCATGTCTGTTTCGATTTATCTTCTCTCCACTCTGACGGAGGACAGAGTACCAACGCGTGAAAAAAATACCAACCTCTGCAGCATATGGGGGTTTTGGTATTCTGGACGACACCAGCAGCAGCAGCAGCAAACACAACAGTGGCATCAATCACGAAGTAACGATCGGTCTGAACGCGTACCGTTAGCGCGACAACACCGGAGACAGGAGTACAGAAAAGAGAGTCCATCTATTAATAGCTCCGCTTCGTACTATTAATCTGTACTGCTGCATGTACTTTACGCACGTACGTACGTCAACTCAGGTGAATTATCATTTCTACAGCAGTTTCGAGAAGTTAGTGAGGGACCACGCGCTCTCCACGTGGAACAAAAACAAAAAAGCGTGTTTCTCTTCGTCTATAGAAATATTGAGGGGCGAACGTGCAAAATAGCAGAATATAACGAACAAACAAAACAAAAAAGTGGTTTCGCTGCACGAAGCCCGAAGACAAAACAAAAACAAAAAAACGTCGAGAGATCGCAGGAACATCAATAAGAGCCGGTTCAATGTTTCATTCACTGCCCTTGGGGACAAGCGCCAAAGGAACGATTAACAAGAGCAACATCAACAACAACGGACAGACAAGAGCGATCAAACACAAAAAGATCAGCAACCCAAACCAATAGCACAACAATCCCCCCAGAAAAACACGGACTCTACAACAGAGAACATTAACAACACACACCACCCCACCCCTAACAACCCCCAGACAAACACGCCGAAAAAAACAAACTCCGCGGTCCACAACGGCGCGCTCACCCTAGGAGTTCCACCGCGGCTCAGCGCAGGGGCAGAGTTGGACGGGCTGTTCGCCGGAGAGCGGTACTCGAACACATCCACACCCACCACTCCTTGAGACGCGGGGCGGCAGCGTCCGCGAGAGCTGGAGTCGAAGCCCATGTTGCTGCTGCTGGTGCTGCTGGTGCTGCGGCGGAGTGCGCCTGAGCGGGGGGGTACCTGGACACGGATGTCGACGTGGCCGGTACCGTCGATGCCCGGTCCCGGTGGCACTCTGCACCGCAGCACTGTCGGGGACACGATGTCCGACTGAGAGGTGGTGAGGTGTATGGAGGTGGTTTATTTAGGTGAGGTTGGAAGTAAAGTGGAGGCATATTTTAGGTTTTGGTTGTGGTGTTGGGTGCGATCGGTTGTTATTGTAAAGGAAATATAAACGTACCGTTATTTGTGTTTTGCGTAACGGTACGTTTTCGTTACGTTTCGTTCGTTTTCGCAGGCGTTACGCGAGGGGAAGGACACGAGGGAGAGAACCAATGGAGGGGCGGGAGGGAGGGAGGGGGAGACAAGCACGCACAGGGAAGGACACAAGGACGAAAACAAGGGAGACACAAGGGCAGGAGTGAGGGAGGGAAGGGGGAAGGGGGGGGGGTCGAGACGACATGTCAGTTCGTGGTCAAAACGGGATCACCGGGACAGTTTATTTGCACCTACAACACTATATGGAGCTACCAGTATGCAACGCTAAGCATATCTATGTAATACGTGTGACGATAGTATCACCGAACTCATCATGACAAAAGCGGGAGGGGCGGGCGGGCCCAAGAGTAGAATTGTCCACCTTGTTGAAAAGTTACGAGTGTGGAGAACTCTACCTTTTAGTCCACTCCTTCCCTCTCGATTTCGTTCGTTAGCATCAGTACGGTGTCAAGCGTTGGGGGCGCGGAGGGGCGTTGTGTTATCCTTGGCTATTTTCGCAAAATAGGTATGCAGAACAATCCTAGAAGTAGGGAACTCATCGTCTACTCGTTCCCTCGCGCTTTCGTGATCATCAGTTCGGTGTCAACATCGTCAAATGTTGAACATCTGGGATAGAGTATACCTCGTAGAAAGGCGGCGCAAGTCTGTCTCCCTGTAAATATTAACATGGCAAACTCAATTCTCCGAACAAAAATGCCGGACTTTCGACGAACATCGTTGCTCAAAGGGTTATTTATATACCTGGTAGGGGGAAGGGGTTAGGGTTGAGGCCGCGACAACAAAAAAAGTACCTCAACACAGGGGCCACGCTGACGCCCCGATTTGCGCGCTGACTAAAAACCCTGAACTCTAGTCTAGGCGGGTTGAGAAAAGATACGCGCGACACATCCGTGGCTTGATCAAGTTCGGAAGACAGCCAGTCGTTCAGCTGCCTGCCCCGTCGGCAACGCCAAAAATCACGTAACATGAAACGCGCACCTAAAGACACGGAACATCGGAGTACGCGCGCCCCGATTAAGTCTCAGCCACCGCGCACCCCGGCGATATAGCCAAGCGTGGTTCTAAAACCCCTTCAATCTTGAAACTACAAGAAAAGAAAAAAAGCCCTTTTGACACAATCACTTCGATACAATATCAAAACCACTTTCAAATCTCAAAACTCCCATACATTTTTAAAAATCACTCTGCGACCTCAAAACCCCCAAAACGAAATATATAACCATACAACCATAACCTCGACATCAATCTCAACTTCATTCTCACCCTCAAACTCAAAATTCACCAACGCAGCTCAGTCTGAAAAATAAGATTATCGTGTCCCCACCTGAACGGGGCGGTCGGCAAAAAACACAACCGGGCCAGGAGCACCGACATCCGCATCCAAGGGAGCCGCCAAACATATAAGCAGCTTCGCCCCTCCGGTTGCAAAGTCCCAGGTCGGCGAGAAGTCCACAATGCTCGCGGTCTCCCCTCCGACGCCGGAGAGAGCCATAGACCCCGAGGGGGGCCCGGCCGGGGACAGGGCGGCGGGAACCCCGCCTCCGCCCGCCTCATGGTGAACTCCCGGAGAAGACGCAGACGGCGCCGCCGCACCTATGTTTCCCGAACCGTGCGCGCCCCCTCCGCCCGGGTAGCTCTGAGACCACGGGGAGCTAAGCTGAAGCGACCCCGGGGGGGGGCACTCGCTGCCCCCCGCGACGGACATCCCCACCCCGATGCTGCCCCCGCCGCCGCCGCCTCCGTGGGACGACGACGAGGCCGTGAAGCAGGAGGACGGCGGCGGGGAGTTGGCGCCTCGGCTGCTGTTGCTGTGCATGCTGTTGCTGCTAGTCAGCGTCGGCCTCTGGTCCCGCCGGGGGGGCGAACCGACCAACGCCGGCAGTCTCCCCAACGGAGACCGATGCGGCAGCGGGGGCGAGACGGGGCGGAACGGCGCGTCAACGATGCGCAGCCCCTGCACAATTCAACGTAAAAACACACAAAAAAAACAAGCGACAAAACAACAAAACGGCAGGCGCGAAAAAAGACGAGAAGGCGCAAATTACGAGGAAGGGGACGGGAGGGAAATAAGGATAAGGAAAAAAAAGGCAGAGAGGAAGAGAGGGCAAGAGGGACGGAAGGAAGGAGGGGGGGCGGCGAGCGGGGAGGGAGGGATAGAGGAGGGAGGGGCAAGGGGACGGGCGGACAGCCGGAGGTCAACCGAAATACGGGTGGGTAATGTAAGTACGACAAAAACGGGAGAAAATAAAGCCACCTCACGCTTTCAACGCTAAGCCGAAAGGCAGTTAGTTGGCGGGCGGCGGAGGCGGCTTTAAAAAAGCCGGCCTACCAACCAACCATTTCACCAGGTAGAAGGCCGCCTCGCCCACCAGTCAAAAAGACACCCACGGTAATCGCAAAAAAAAAAAAATCCCGGCTACTCGTCAACTCAGGACCAGAACCCTCCTCTGGGGGGGGTCGCTGGCCAGATGCGCGCGCGAGGCGGTAAATGATCAACATTCAACGGTCAAGAGGCGAGGCAACAACGACCAATAAACGAGGGGCAGATTCAACAGCGCCGCAGCATGAACTACCAAAAACCGAAGCAGCAAAAGCGAAACGGGAAACCGAAACCGGAAAAGTGAAACAGAAAAAGGCGAAACCAATCGCACAAAATCGAAACCAGGCAAGCGAAATCAGGGATGCACGCTACGCGTTTTACATGTACGCCCGCATTCGCAAAATCCACGCGGTGCTTGCAATTTTTTTGCCGTGGTTGCGGAATGACATAAGTAGCGCCTGGTGGGAGCTACCTCACTATGTATACTCAAGTACACTTGAAACCCCTATTTTTGCTCCGGAAGGGGACGACAGTGTTGCATCCCCTGTTATCGCCATCAAAGATTCGCGGTTGCCGTTCGGACATTTGGCCAAATTCGCAACGAACGGTCGCCGTTCCCACTTGTTCAAGCCATGACATGCAGCGCTGAGTGAAACCGCAACCAAAAAGAGCGAGTCCGCAATCGAGAAAATCCACCACAGAAGACAGGAGCACAACCACAATCAGGCGACACGGCAAAACAAGCGAAAAACCGCACGTCAAGTCACGCATTCACGCACCGGCGTCGAGCTAGTAGCGATATCTTCACAATCCGGCGACGTATTCGCCCGGCGCCTCATCGGCCCGGACCCTCCATCAGCCTCATACCCCCCCCCTCCGCCCCCCCCCACCCTTACTCCACCACCACCACCGCCGCCGCCACCTCCGCCACCTGCGCTAACCCCGACTCTAAGGCAGAAGCCCGCCGGTGGCGACAGGTCGGACGGTGCCGCCATCGCCGCCTGGCTCCCGCCGGAGTGGTTATTGTTGTTGCCCGAGACCGCAAGAAGGTCCTCGCCGTCCACAAGGAAGGACCGGAACAGGTCGTTCATGTCCTCGTCCGTGTTAGAGCCGTTGGCGCCGCCGTTCACGTCGCCGACACCAAGACCCTCGAACTCTGCACCAACGTTAAATTATTATTGCCGCGGTTATAATGCGCCGCACGAGACACACACATACAAAGATGCATACATACATACGCGGAGGTGGGGGTTAGCAGAGGTGAAAAAACCTGATCGTAGGTAGCCCTGTGACTGGGTGAAAACCAAAGCTGTACAACCATAGTAATCTCAAACGTACCCGTTTTAGTGTGGCTGGCGGTTTCAGGGTTAGAGTTACTACTGCAGAGTATTATAGCGATGTCTGGTACATAAACAAAACACCGTGGAGGGGTGGGGTGGGGGCATCAGAGGTGATACACCTAGTTGTAGCGCTATGGCGGGGTAAACATCACAGCCGAACCAATCTTACACCTGTTCTAGGGTTTTGGGGGTTTCAAGGTGAGCGGTAGAGATACAGTAGTAGTTGGAACATCATACCCCGACCCCCAGAAAAAAAATCACTAGCAAAAAAACGGTATACCTGGTACTAGGTACTGGGTACATTTAGTACCTGATGCATTGTCCAACCTGTTGGGTTTCCTACAGCCTCGAAGTACAATTTACATACAGCGCTCGTAGGGATGGGTTTTGCTCGTCGTGACGGGCCGGCGAGAGTGAGGGAGTGGGGGGGGCAAGACTTGACGCACCACGATAGGACAAAAACTAGTTCTCGTTTCCAGAATTTGATTCAAATTTTGAAATTTTGAATTTTATTTTAGGTTTATGAACCTCTAGGGCAACCAACTATGCGTGCATTACAACAATATCTCCCTATTTAATAGCGGTTCTTGGGGGGCAAGAGGAGCGGGGCGGGGGAAGGGGTGTACTCGATATCACGCATGGCCGTAGTTGTATGACCATAGACCCTCGCATCCCCACTGTGCCGGAAGAGTCGTACGTGGTGAATACAGTACGTACAATGGTTAACGGATGGTGGCATCAAGAAAAGGCGTTATATGCAGGTTTGTTCCACATCACAAAGCTAAACCATCTCCGACACCATCGCACGGGGCAAGGGTGCATATAATATATCTAGATACCTGGTACATACTAAAGCCTGGTACAAACGACTTGAAAGCGTTTTCTCCGAAAATCAACCCGAAAAAGAGAAGATACACAGAGAAGCAAAAACAAAGAGGCGGCAAGAAGCTACCCCACGCGCCTCGTTGCTGTTATTATTGGGTACGCATGGTAATGTTAACCCTGTGCATCACCGTCACGACGCCCAACATACACCAGCACAAGTATATACCAAGAGTATATATACGACAAGCGCACCATACCCTTCGTGCCTCTGTCCCCCTTCCCCTCTCACCTAAACCGCCAATATCCTCATCGGCAAACCCGCCGGCGTTCAGCGCCGCTGCCGCGGCTTGCTGGTGGTGTGCCTCCATCCCCTTCTTCGTCTCCCAGAAGGCCACCGTCGATCCCGGTCCCCCCTCGCCTCCCCCCTGGCGATTGCCTGGTGGCGAGGGCATCGACGCCCGAATACCCGCGACGTCCCCCCCACCCCCGACGTGCCCATTGCCTCCTCCGTTCATCGCGTACAAATCATTGCCGCCATTGCCACCCCCCCCGGCCCACACGGTATTGTGCACGGCCGCGCCTCGAGCGTCCTGCGGACCGCCGCCGGCACCGTATCTACCACCATTGCTGCGCGCACCCGGCGCTACCTTACCGCTACCTCCGACCCACCCTCCACCGCAATCGTTTGCGCCTCCTAAGCCGCCACCGCCTCGGAAACAACCCTCCTCCTTCTTCACCGAGGAAGGACAAGACGACACCGTCACCAGCGACGACAAACACTTATCGCCGCCACCGGAAGACGGTGACGACTGACCGGAGGTGTCCGATGACGGCACAACGGCGACGGCAGCCGCCGAAACAGCCGCCGCCGCCGCCGCCGCGGCTCCCGCCACCGCCTGCGCCGCCAAGTCCTCCCTGCGGCTATCGCGGCGCGACGGCGGCAAGAAGAGGTTGCCGTCGCGGGGCAGCTGCGTACCGCGCCCTCGCCAGCACTCTTCGCTCGTCAACGGTCGCGCTACGCCTGCCGCGCCGAACGGGCTGCGTCGGGCGAACCCTCGCGCCTCCTCGTCGTCGAGGTAGTGTACGAGCTGGTCGCCCCAGGTGACGTTCTGGTGGTGTCCGCCGCCGCCGCCGCCACCGCGCCCGCCGCCTGCGCCGCCTCGGGAGGAGCCGTTGGGGGCCACAGACGGGGGTTCGAGGGCGTAACGGCGTCGCCAGAAGCAGGCAGACCCGGATCCGCGCGACGAGTACGAGTTGACGGCGTGCCGCCCGTTGACCTTCATCTTTACCACGTCCTCCCGAATCTGGCCAAATGAAGAATTGTTATCGTTGCTGTTACTGCTAGTGTGAGTTCATACATTTGGATATTTGGTTCCGCGATTTCAGAACATGTGCGAATGGGGGAGGAAGGCGGGGGCTGGTCGGGAGAGGGGGGGGGGGGGGGGCTCGGAAAACGATGATAATCATGAACCTCGATCTTTCAAATATCGATGAAAGACAAAACAAAATGATTTTCCTGTTTCAATAGGTTTGTTGACTTGCGTATAAAAAGTATACCGGGTATCATATCGTACCCAAAAATATCATATACCCTGGTATCAGGCAACAAATAAAATATCCTTGGCCGTAATACGTACCAACCAAGTCCCTGTATGTAAGGGCCGTTATAATTACATGTTTATGCACACACAATCATTATATTGCGGGACAGAGGGGTATGATGTTCATCACGCACACATGTATTCTGCACCACGATATAAAATTGCTTGGGTATGGTAATTGTCGTATTGACGTATTTACGGTAAATCCGAGCACCTAAAATAGCATGGCTGTCAAGAGTTGTCAGGAGACGGAAGTTCTTGGTCCTTAGAGCTTCCCTCTTTGGCCACGGAGAAACATATGAGACGTCCCGTGTAAAGCAGCTGTACCAGAAACGAAATAACAAAAAACGAAAAAAAAACGTACGTGCGCACTCTACGAGTATTAATAGACATTAACAGACACTATTCCGCTAAGAGACTGATACTTACCATCTAGCGGGAATATACGACCAGCTGGATATGACAGACTGACTGACATGTTATACGTAACAGCAGACAGCAGAACCAGCGTGTTCTGACCATGACCGGCCTGCTCGTTCATACATCAAAAGCAACTTATCACTCGAATCATATCATATCGTACAAAACAAAATTCAACTGTCTGTAGAGTTTAAGCGCATCTCCGGCTCTAAATAGGCAAAACCACCACCAACAAAAAAAGCAAGGAGGGAGGCGAAGCAAACGCCGCCCCCGACCAGAAAAAACGGATCGGGAGCAAACCGCTTCAAAAACTTCTCTCCAAGCCCCGAGATCTCGTGGAAGGCCTCGGGGCAAGCAGCGGGCGGGCTAGCCTTCATTCTCGGGCAGGCAGGCCGTGCATGGTGACGTCACAATGATCCGACGGTTGTTTTTTATCGTTTTCTGATTTCCCGAAAGAAATCGACAAATCAAAATTCAACAGGCCCACGCGAAATTTGGGATGCGTATTACGCGACGATTCGAAACTCCTCAAGTGATCTTACCATACGTAACGTACTGGTTGGTAAGTGTGTGTGTGTGTGTGTGTGTACACACACACACACACACACACCATACGTAACGTACTGGTTGGTAAGTGCAAAGCGATCAAAACCATCAACGAGCGTAGGTGTCAAGAAAACAAAAGAAGGTATCATTTTTTTTTATTTTTTTTTCTCATCCCATTTATTATCTTCGCACATCTTCTTCTCTCTCTCCTTCCAACTCGTAACTCAGATCCGGGGTCACATAGCAGGCTCTTCTCCCCCCTTCCCGCTGCGGTACGTGCCTTCATTTTCAATATACTTCGAAGCCAAGCATGAAAATACCGCCACATAAAGTCACATGAATAGATTCATCTCATGTCGAATGTACCGGTATACCGGGTTCTGCTGCTGTGTACCGTTCAAGTACACCGTTATGTGGACGACAACAACAATCAATATGTGATATATATCATGGTACCCGAGGGTAAACGATATCATAGCAACAACATAAACGAGTACCAGGTAACAACTATCTTGTTCCGTGGCTTCTGATTGCGATGCCACTTAGAGAGAGGCCGTACGCAAAAAAAACACACGTACTGCTCGCACCGCTGCTGTCGGTGTCGCACATAGGCTATTAATATTAATAGTATACGGGTATATATCTACCAGGTAGCTTCGTACAAACGGCACGTACAGAGTACTCGAACAATACGAGCATCGTTCGGAATAGAACCGCCAGTACGATATGAATATCGCTAAAACAATAATTTGCCAAACCTCCGGCTCGCAAGCGAGCCAGTCACCGGGACATCCTCGCTATTGCAGTCAGGGAGCCAGGGAGTGAGTCGGCCCCCCTCGCCATCAAGTACCCAATGGCGATAAAGGCCGCGGAACGCACTCACTCTGAATTGCGCCGCCCTTGTTTTGCATAGCGTTTTCCGATTCGTAATAAAATGTATCATCCCTCTATCTCTGTGTCTGTCTTCTTTCCCCCTCCCGCCTCCCGCCCCTCCGGCCTCCCCCAACCACGCACAATTAGCCCACAACCCACAAACCAACCATCTCCAGCTCTCCAGCGTATCAAGATGCTACTATACGTGGATAAAGGATACGATATTATGATGTGTTTGATGGCCTTCCATCTTCCTGCTTCTTCCGTATCTGGTCTGATGTACGGCGTGGTTGCTACGGGTATACAATTATGTTGTGTCTTCATCTAGCATAGAAACACAGAACTACAAGTGCAGCAGAATATGGAATAAATACGTATCACATACGTCATCTGATACATACGAGTCCTCTACGCACTTTTTTACAAGATACGATACGATACCATACCAGTATATGTCATACAGCAGAATCCCAATGGATCGCCAGGAGCCCAAACCCCAAAGCGGCGATGAAATGACGCACTGGATCAATGGATCAAACATCAATCTTGCTGTTGCAAAGGCGTCTGTTCTAGAGAGCCGCCGAAAGAAGGTTCCCTGCTATTGAATACTGACTGTAGTATTAATTACATTCGTACGTACCAAATATATTTCGTACCAGGTACCTGGTATGATACAAAAACCAACACTATACTAACTTCATGAGCTGTCAACATGCTTCAGTCAGGGGTTAGGGCCACGGTAATTGTAAGTGAAGCAGGCGTTTCGGGAGGGGGGGGGTGCTGACAACGTGCGCCCGGGGGTGCGGCCCGTGGTATAATGCGAACTCTACACGTCCGTAAAATTCGTCGCAACTCTTGCACTGCCAGTTCTAGAGGTCAGAGGGTTAGCCAGCCAGCGGTAGTTGTTTCGGACGACATTCTATTTTCCCGTGGTTTCCAGTCCCGGGGGTGGCAAAAGATGACCACGTGCTCCAACTGTACTGTTAATTAAAACCAGGTCAGTATGTACAAGTAATGAATTGCGTTCACACCAGTACCGGTAGTTTTGTCGCGACAATAAATAAATACCGGTACACAAAACATGTCACACTCCTGTTCACAACGTAATCTAAGTACCTCTGTGTTTCATCAGGTGATCATGCCACCACGCTACTGTCGAAAAAATAGAAATTATCCTAGCGGGAGGCTCAACGGGCACATCTCTACAACAGCAGTGCACCCCCCCACCCCCTCCCTCACCGTCTCCTCCATCTCTAGCCTCGATCTATCTGCTGTATCGCCATTAGAAGCCACGCACATGCTATGCATACCGATATACCGACATACACCAAACATCCAAACAAGCAGCAGTCCGTAATTTTGCCGAAAAAATCTGCGTGCTGCACCTTTGGGACCTCGTTAAGTTTGGTTTCTCTCCAACACGACCTACTTTTTTCAGATTTTTTTGACAAGCCTGTGCACCAGAAACTTCCCTGCGGAGACCACAGGTGAAAACGTGAAGAAAAAAAAAAAAACGCGGCAAAAGTTTGCCGTCTTCTAGAGGCCATGATTTATTATACTGCCGCTATTGATGATTGCTATCATAACGGTAAACGCTGAACACTTACTATCATTGTATATGATTGCTGCGTTTATCGCGTTTAGTTAGCGTTAGTGTTAGGACTCACCCTGTTTGATCCCTGCGCCGCATTGCGCTTGACGTAGTCGATTCCGTCGTGTTTAAGCACCCTTACTCGGTCCTGTTTAACGGACAGGAGTGAACACCGGACAGGAGGAAGAATGAGGAAGGACGGAGCGAAGAAGGTCAACAAAACCGTCGTGAATCACGTCACAAAAGTAAACAAGTAGTGCCCTATGTACGAGTAGGATTACTTAGCTTTTTAGGACCGCAGTCCCGTTGTGGGGAAATACTTGTAAGTTGAGAGGTATGTTCCTTAAAGGGGACTCAGCACTGAAAGGGTTGAGGTGCAGTATTGCGTACGTAGAGTCTACCAGCGGTAGACGTATGATGTAATGTGAAACCTGGTAGTATGCATGAACGCGTGTACCGGTGGTGTACGCGCAATGGAGGGAGGTACGTCCACGAAGAGACAATAAATCAGAAATTGGAAATCATTGCGCATTATTATTAGTAGTGGGCTTCGGCGCACATACGACATACGACAGAGAGTGAGAAAACAACTCGAACCAAGCGAGAACCACGGGACTTCGATCGATCGAACGAACCAACAAAATCAACAGGCAAAACATCCCAACAGCAAAAGGCGGAAGAAGGGAGAAAGAGAAAAAAGAAGAAGACGTGGGGGGGTGGGGGAAGAGAGAAATAATGTTGCGCAAACACAACGCACAAAATGAAGGTGCAAGCGGGGGGGGGCGGTGGCCGGGTCAAATCCCCCTTCTGTCTGGCAACGACGGCATGTCGTGTGATGCAATACGGCTGACTCATAAATACGAACCTACACCCCGATTATTGTAATTGTGCTGCTGGGCACCAGACGCACAACTTCCAGCGCGATCTATCATCCATCTGCCCATGGCCAAACAAACCACGCACACGCGCAGGCTCATGGTATTTGCGTTTTTAGCCCCCCCCGCCCAAAAGGGGATGATAATTTTCTAAAAACAAAAACAAAATGTCTCCATCATCGCATGTCAGAAGTACAAAAATATGGGGAACGCGGAATCATTATCTTGAAAGCTGAACCTAGTGCGACGAAACTTGCTCAATGTGCGCAGAAAAAACCCGTGCAGCGCGAGCGGGGGGGGCGGGGGGGAGGGGGGGGGGCGCCGTGATCTAAGCCACCACCCGCGCCCCTTCGCGGCGGGTTCTATTTCCTGGCGCACCGTGAGGCAATCCAAATCACCGTTGTTTTCTATGCTCGGGTTCCTCCAACTTTTTTCGCAAGGGGAACGTACAACATATCATACACACATAAGGCATCATCTGGACAGAGCTCTTCGATCGGCAACTTCCCATCCGCGGACCCTGTGCAAAAACTCAAAAACACACAAGATGAAGAACTTGTCGCAGGTGGGACCACAACGCAACCAAAGCGGGCGCTCGCGCGCGAAGACAAGCTCCCCTTGCCCGAGGGTAGGGGGGGGGGGGGAACCGCGAAAATGCACGCCCCGGAATCAAGGCAGCCTTCCCTAGCGAGGGCCTTCCTGCCTTCCTGCCTGCCTGTTTAGCCTGTTCTACCTCCGGGCCATCGCTTTCAGCCACTGCAATCTCGGCATCCACAACCTCCCTAAAAAAGTGGGGCTTTCTTGTTTGCAATTTTTTTCTTTCTGGGACGAACGCACCTTTGAACACAGGTACACGGTCCCGTTCGAGATGCCCTCCGCTGGCAAGACGTCCGTTCGTACGAGCCCAAACTTAAGAGGGTCGGAAAGAATGAGCACCACCTCCTCCTTGTTCAAGCGTCGGCACCTGGCAACGTGTCGGAAGCATCCCGGCCAGTTTTGTGCCGCGTCGTCCGCGTCTGGAGTGTCGCCGGCGTTTCCGCCGGTCTTACTGCTGTTGTTGTTGGAAAGCAATTGCTGCATATTTAATAATCGCTGCCTTGGCTGAAGCCGCTGCTTGCACGGGGAACGCACGTGGTGGCCTCGCAAATGAGCTTTCTTAAGGGGAGTAACACGGTGCTTTTGCCCTTTCGCACGGAATGTAGCTAGTGCTCAGTCCGAGCAAACTTGGGCGAATTGATTGACAGCAGAAAAAAAACCCAAGCACAGCAACACTTTTCGGTGCTCCCTGTCCCCTACAAAAACTTTTAAAAAACATGCCGTTATATTGTTGAACTCCGTGTAATCAGCGAACACGAATTACAGCTGCAGTAATTGGTGATAGCTTGCATAGCTGTGCCCAGCCAACAGCAACAACGTACTCCCCTTGGGTGAGGGCAGACGTATCACTGAATTTGCCCTGGAGGCCGTCGCTCACGGCCTTGTGCCCACGATCTGCGGGCTTCTACCCTCAATCTTGAGGAATCGTCCGATGTTCACAGAAAGCCAACGGTTTTATTATGGACCGCACCAGCTTGGCTCAGCATCAAGTCAAGGCCAGCACCGGGCAGGGGCGAACAGCATCTCACTCCACCGCTGCATCGTACGATAAGAGGTTTGGCTCCCTGGGTACCGGCGGGATTAATGGTGGGGGTGTGAACCGCGGCAGTGGGGACGGGCAGCAGAGATTCTCGAGCTGGATGCCCGGCAAGCTCTCGGTGTGCACACAGCAATGGCGCGAGGTACGTGCTATACTAAACTCAAGTATATTTGTTTCGTGGGTGTTGATGAGAACTCTCGAGCAACTCGGAGTCGGCGGATAGCATAGCATAGGCACTCCATCCAGCGACGCTGGTTTGCGGTACCCGCAGAGTACGGGTGCAGGGTACCGCTCAGCCGAGCCGATAGACAGTCGCTGCCGCGGGTACCGTCGCTGATGCTACAAGGTGTCCCCACGTGGAGCCCTGCTGCAGCTGCTTCTTCTCCCTCCTGCCTCGCCCGACGAAAAAATCCCCACCAGAATCTCAACGTGCTGTCGTTGCGATAGAGCAGCTACGTAGAACAGCAGGCTGCTATCAAGACAGCGGTGTCGCAACATTCATTTTTTTTTAGATCGCTCTTTGGACACCGCCATCTCGAGCTAAAGCTTACCTGGTACATTCTACCAGCTAGACCAAATGGGACAAGAGGCTTGGAGGGGGAGATACGCTCTGCCCCTCCCCTTCGACAGCCCCTTTTTTATATCTCCTTCGCCTCAGCCGCCGTAGCCCAGGGGTTGCATGTAGATACTCCACGTACCGCACTGGCGCGCTGGATGAGAACAACGAATACGTACTCCTAGAATGATCATGATGATTGGTCGTCGATTTCGGTGATGCTTTTTCTCAGACCTCTTGTCTACCTACTACGAGTGCCAGTACTGCTGCCGTAAGCGGCACGTTCCTTTTTCGTGCCCGTACCTGTACGGTTCGTGTCCCTCTTCATGCACATCGATACCTACTGGTATACGAGTAGTCTACTGCCGCTGTACAGTAGGTAGGTTTACACTGCTGTACAGTAGGTTCACACTGATGTGCCATGATAAAAATGATCGGTAAAAATGATCGACGTACGCCTGCATGGTACCAGTATGTTTTCTGTTGCCATCCTACTCCTACAGCGCGCGAGTAGTAAAAATGGCTGTAAGCGCAAGTACGAGCCGTCACTGATGCGGCTGTGTTTTGGTGTTTCTATCGCATGATACAGGAGAAAGAGGGGAGCAGTGGGGGGCGGCTTTCGTCGATGTCGATGTCGGTGGTGATGGGAGCGGGCGGTCTCAGCGTGAGCGACTTGCACGACTTCCTCGCGAAGGAGGTGCTGAAAATTACGGGCCAGGCGGCGAAGGAGCTTGAGGTTGTGCTGGCGCAGGTGAACGTTGGGGAAACAGTACAAACAACACCAACATCGGTGCCGACACCGAGAATGAGGTCAAATTAACGCCTTCCTAAGTAGTGCATCCCCCCCCCCGCTAACCCCCGACCCCGGACCCCCGATGGAAAGAGATTGAGCTTATTTGGTCTACTCGTACAGCAGCCCTATCTACGGCCCTACGTAGCGATGTTGAGATAGCACAGCAGTATGTACATGCACATTCATGTTACCCGTTTCTCCATTTCTCTGGGCTCTGTCTCACTGCTGTTTTTATATGAGACGTTACGTTTTGCTGTACGGACGTTGACGCTGCCACTCGACACGCGGCCAACCTTTGCCGGGGAATCGTACTGTCGTGTGAGGTATTGCATGCTCACAACTGCTGTACGGGAAAACGCGGCAGCCCCAGCGGTCAATGCGGCGCGCTGGCAACTAGCAGAGGCGGCAGCAGCAGCAGCAGCAGCAGCAGCAGCAGCAGAAGGAGCAGCAGCAGCAATTTCACACGAAAAAAACAGGATTTGCTCTACGTAACAGGTCGACACGCTATATAGTCAAGCACGTCAGCCACGGCTCTAACGAGGCCTCCCGCGGTCTGATACGATACGCACCCCTACCCCTTGATCGTCAATCGCTTGATGGCCAATCGATAGTCGTGGCGGCTGTCGCGTCGCGGGCAGGCAGCATCTCCAATACATGTTTCACGCTCTTAGTGAACGAATGCGCGAAAGTGTGAGTCGGCGACAATCGATGGACATAGACAAGTAGTGGGCATGGTGGAGCCTCTTTGCGACAAAACTGACGCACGTATGGTATGGTGTCATGTATGCCGGGGTGAAGAAGGGTAGACACCTGCTCTGACCACGACTTGTCCAGGAGATCGTTGAGCGTCAAAACTCCCGCCCGCGAGTTGGGCTGGAAAGGAAGAGTGACGAATTCCTCCCACGAATAGTAGAGGTCTCCTAGAAAGTAAATACGAGGCTACCGACTGGAAGCATTTCGTGCAACCGCGGCCGGAGTAGATGCTGGCAGTAGCCGAAAACGGGGTTCAAGTAGTACGTGCCGTACACCTGGTGACGCATAAGACGACATATGCACACCCGTGACGATTTTTCCACGACGATTTTATCGACGGTGGGAAGGGTGCCAAACCGCGAGCGATGCGTCTGCATGGAGATATCTCGAAGATGTTATACCAAGGGTGTCATTCTCGTTGTATGTGTCCCTGTCCCTTTGGAGAATATTCGCTCGGAAATCCGTCGGGGGTGTGTTATTTTGTCACCCTCATGTCACGGCACCGAAAACGTGACTGGCCTACACGACGTACTACGTACCTGCACTATGGGTAACTCGCAGCAGGGTGTGCGTTGCCCGACGTGTCTCCGTCGATTCTCGAAGCGGACGCAGGCAACGACGAGTGAGTACAGGGTCGAAAGTAGCGCGTCATCGAGCCAACGGCCTGTCGAAGATACCGAAGTCCGCGAGATGCCACGCCCCACCCTCCAACCCCAACCCCAGTCTCAACCCATCCGAACGTTTTCCAGACCTCGGACAGATTATGATCTGCTGTAGGTCATCTGGCTCATCACCTGCCATTACGAGATGCTTTGCAGGATCTGTACGGTACAGTCCCACCCAGGAAGTATGTGCTACTAGAGATCATGCAGATCATACGCCTCCCACCAGGCCACATGAACTAGGTTATGCACATTAGGCACAGAGGATCTGTCAGCCCTGAAATATCTAGATCATGATCTGTAGATGATTTGTAGATAATCTGTCGTGTGTGACTCGTTCTCCACACTGCCGTGGCCTGCGATCAATCATCCAGCCTCGCCTTCTGGTATGTACGCCCTCGTAAAGGCGGTAGTCGGGTGGGAGAAAACACTTTGTAGCCGCAGCAGTAGTTTTACAGAACCTGCCCGGCGCATCATGCCACACAATCACTTTTATAGCTGCAGCGGTGGTTTACATCTGGTGTAGCATGCCACAGAAAACACTGCATGGCTGCAGCAGAAGCTGTACAAACGCTATGTATATGGCGTGGAAGTGCAGGGGCCATTTGGGTAGCGAAATGAATACCCGAAAGGTGCATACATTTTCGGACAGCGTTGTGTATGCACGCGTACCAGCACCTGCTGTAGAAATTCCGCGGTATTGTTCATTTCAGCGTCAGGTACGAGTGCCGTGCGGTTGGTTATTCACGCCACCTTGCTTGCACCCAGCATCCCCTTCGTTAAACCTAGCAGTTTAATCAAAACACGAGACCAACAACGATACAGTAGTACCACAATATGGCATTAAAATATATTTTAAAGTTGCATTGTTTTTTTTCCGTGGTGGCTTTTTTTTCCTGATCGAAGCACCGGTGGAAACCTTTTTGTGGCGCACAGGCGGGGGGGGGGGGGGGGGGGGGGGGGGGGGGGGGGGGGGGCGTAGCGGCCTACAGGGTGTATATACATGGTTAATACGGCTTGGCCCTGCTTCTACAGAATTGTCAATATGATAATGCCCGTGCAGTCCTCATTTCAGCTTGATTCCGAGCATCTTCCGAGGCGGTTGGGGTCAGGGTTTCGGGGCAGAGTTCCTCATTACAGCTTCATTCCGGTGGCTTTTTCTCCCGGGTGGCCCGGGTTATGGTTTTGGTGTCTAGTGACAGCTTAATCGCTTCAATTTTTCTGGGTTGTTGGGATAAGGGGGTGAAGTTAGGGTTTCTCATTTACACCTTACTTCCGATAGCTGGCCTAGGTTGTTGAGGTTAGCGTTAGGGATACATAGGGTTCCGTGTTGCGTCTTCATCCGGACGGCTTTCCGGGGTTGTTGGGCTTGGGGTTGGGGGTATTAACAGCGTTCCTCATTACAGCTCCAATCCGGAGAGCTTTCCGAGGCGGTCGGGATTAAGGGCTAGGGCTTGAAATCGCGTACGTACATATCATATTTCTGGTTCAACCTTTTTTTTTGCGAAGCTGGTCCGGTAAGTGTGCCCGGTACGTGATATCATGTAGTACGCTCCAAGCACACGCTCGCGGCTGCCCCCCCCCCCTCCCATAGTACTCCGCCCCCCTTACATTCGCCGGAACCCTCGCCTCTTATTTGCCCTTGTGTGACGAAACTGCCATGTAATACTTTGTTGTGATGTTATTGCTTCGCGCACAACTAAATGCGTGACTCTGTTAGCCGGCTGCTCCGCGCGCGTTGTACTCGTACCGGTGGGCAGTACGAAACTTGGATGCATGGGGGATGTTTTGCCTTCTCCGCGCCATCCTCTACATGGGTGCTTGCTAGTGCTACGACATACAGAGTACAACTCGTTGAAAATAGATGATGACAGTTTTGATGCACTACGTCTCGGACGTTGTATGTACCCACTTCACGTACTGTTCGAATCACGGACAGACGGGACGTGCGAAAAAACTACCAGGGTCTGCTGTAACCCCCCCCCCCCACCCGAAATATGGTGAAATAGGAGACACGCTTGAGAGATATGCGGGAGGTTAAGCGAAGGGATAGGAATAAAAACGTATTTGCACAGCCCAATGGACTTATCGAAAATGCCGGAACTATGAAATCGTGAAGGGGACTTTGGACCTGCCAGAAAGAAGAAAGGGGTAGTATACCAGCAACCGGGAGGAGGAGGAAGTAGATGCACAGAGGTGCCCGTGTGGCAAAGTAGTAGAGAGCAGAACTCACATAGCAGGAGAATGTGGAATTCACAAAGAAGGAACGGGATGTGTTAAAAAAGAGGAAACTGGGGGAATAAACGAATGTGACATGGAGGAGTTTGACACACTAGATAGCAACGAGAAAACGATCGCTATCCTAGGAGGTAGATGGTGGCCGCAGGCGTCGAAACAGGAAGGGGTAAGATTAACAAAACGTTCGTATGTAACATATGGAATCAAGGTAATGAGCGCCCGAATATGTTGGAGGTGTCCACAAGGAGTAGGAACGGTGTTCCGTCTCGACTGGGATGCGGGGTCAATGGCCAATGAGTAAGGCAAGCTGCAAATGAGTACGCCTCCTCTATGCTCCGTCTCGAAAGAGATGCGTGGTCAATGGTCAAATGACCATTAATAAGGCAAGCAGCACACGAACTATGCCCCCTCCTCCATGCGGGCATTGTGGGGATGCGAGGGTCTGTTGTTCTCACATTAACTCACAATACAATGCAGTCCGTGGTCGCAGGACAGGCTCCAATAACTCTGGAGTGGAAGAAATACCTCAAGTAAAACAGAGGCAAAAACAAAAAACAAGCATACGCACTCCACCACTGCGGACACCAGGGAAGCAAAAAGGATAATAGCAGACAAAAACCTAAAAAAGTATGGTCATACGACTACGGCCTCTTGATATCGAGTACCCCCCCCCCCCTCCCCTCCCGCCGATACCGCCTACTGTGCTCTATATAGGTTTGGCAGGTGGGATCGCAGGACGCGGATAAGGCGAGGTTGCGCGTGATCGACGAGTTGCTGACGGCGGTGAAGATAGCCTGCGATGCGTGCGTCAGGCAGGAGAAGGAGGACAGAGACCGCTGCATCTTAACAATTGAAAACACCAAGGTGGGCGACAGATATATGGTTATATATATTTTAAATGATGGACAGACCGACCTACCTACCGACGGAGGGACGGGCTCAACACGCCTTTTTTTTTTTGGAGTAAACCGCCCGGATGGTTTGTTTGTTCGCTTTGTGTGTGTGTGTTTTTTGCTCTTCCAGTGACTGGCTTGACTCGCTGTCGCATGCCAAGTACCAGGTACTGTGTGAAGAAAACATCCGTGCATTCAATGTGTTACTACTGCACATGAATATGTGGGATCGTCTATTGATAGTTATTTCTTTTTTATTTATCGCTGTTGAGTTTGTTGTTGTTTGCGTATGCTTGCTCTTATTAATAGCCGCTCGAGACGGGCATGAACAGTTCCCTTAATTTTGTTGTTGTTGTTGTTGTTGTTGTTGTTGTTGTGGGTAGCGAGGAGGCTATGATTGTTTCGACGCATGCCAGCTATTGGGACAGGTAGGGGTGGAGTTGGGGCGAGCCTTTGTCGTCCCCGTCGTCTGCGATCGTTGTGGTTGTCGTTGACGCCATTGTGATACGCTGCTCAAAGTCGGACAGATCTCTACAGCAGTAACAGATCAATCTCCAGCAGAAACTCTTGTACCTGCCGTTATGAGATGTTGTATAGGATGATGTGTGTAGTACAGGTGCAACCCAGAAAACATGTCCTACATAGACGATGAAGGCTATGCGTCTCCCACCCGGCAACATGAGCTAGATCATACAGATTAGGACTGGATGATCTATCGGCCTTGAAATATCCAGATCATGATCTATCTGTAGACCTTCTGTCAGAGGTGCGGATCGTTGTCGTTGTCGTTTGTCGTCGTTCTCATGGTTCTTTTAGCGGGAAGTGGCCACAGATCTATCCGCCTTCCCCCGCCTTTACTTGAACAGTACTGCGGGGCCCTGCGAGGGTCCTCTTTTTTCGAAGGTGATGGCCGGGGTCTCGGTCGATGAAGGGGTCGGCTTCCTTACAATCATAATCCGCCTCCCGCGTTGTCCCGTAGCCGCATCGACCAAGGGATATACTCAAGGCGAAAAAGTCGTTTTTGTTTTCGTTTTTTGTTTTTCCCATGTGGTGTCTTCGCCATTCTCTTTTTCTCTCCCTCTTACTACAGAAGATGTGACTCAGATCCGGGGCCACATCGCTGGGTATTCTCCCCCCTCCTCACCTCCTCACTACGGCTTGTGCCCTCACAATCATCGCGAAGAGACTTCAGTCCTTTCTTTCCTCGCGTCGAAGTGCGCCTTACCCACTCCCCGCGCTCTCAGCATTTGATTCCCTTTCTTTTTATTTTTGCGATTGTAGTAATTATCACCTCGGTGAGATTTGAACCCACGGAATCAACTTTATTAGTATTAATATTACGGGGGGCCATAGTTAACAGGACCAAATATTGTTAGTAAAAATGGTTAAACATATAGGTTTTTATGTATACCATAGGTCCTGTTAACTATGGTCCCCCGTAATAGCAGCATTCGAGGGTATACCACTGAACCACCGTTTTTTCGTTCAATTGTTACAGTATGGTGACAGTGAATTTGTCATGCTTTGGTTGTGCGGTCGGTAGTTAGGAAAATGGGTCATTCATTCGACGGTTCGTTCGCTCGACCGAGCGTCCCATGGGTCGGGTAGTGCTGTAATTGTTTTGGACTACGCGTTGGTTAGACTCCATGGC
The DNA here is from genome assembly GCA_031213475.1 of Nereocystis luetkeana. NCBI lineage: Eukaryota > Phaeophyceae > Laminariales > Laminariaceae > Nereocystis > Nereocystis luetkeana. Next base: position 4,228,944 of record JARUPZ010000030.1, on the reverse strand, counting down.
TGCCTAGTTTGTTGTTGGATGGCAGAGTAAGCCAACTACAGTAACTGGCTTCAACCTCTTCAGGACAAGGAGAATGGGAATTGACTTATTTGCCATATTTAGGTACATGTACACCGCAGTAGCACAAGGGTTGACTGCATAATTTATATAAACAAAACAAAACAAAACAAAACAAAACAAAACAAAGCAAAACCCGAGCCACCCACGCGTCAGCCAGACATGAAGACTATTAGCACACCCGAACTTACGTCACGAAATCAAATCGCAACGCGTACGTAGCCGAGCTGTTATTAATAGTAGAACTACATAGTAGTCAGCGACTTATTTTCTGCCAATCCACAGCCCTCCCTCCTCACCAGGCGCACATATATATGTTCCAGATGTTTGCTATCTCGTTTATAGGACTGCAGTCCCGTTTTGGGGACAAACTACTCGGAATTAGAGTGGTTTGTCCCCCAAACGGGACTGCAGCCCTAAATGGGTTAACAGGTGGGTGGGTTGCTCCCTATAGCCCGATCATTATTTACTAGCGTGCCAGGTTACGCGTAGCATATGTGTGGATCCCTATCTCTAAAGTACGACACCCGGGAATTATTTGCTGTCGTTCGATTAATGTATCAGCAGGAGTAGCTTCGGTGTCTTGCTGGTTGCCCTTGGCTTTGAAAAAAAACGCAGCCTGATTTATCGACCCGCTGTGCAGCGCCCGGTCAACAGCCCATTTGTATGCCTCTTGGCTTATCGAAGGGGAAATTCACGATTTACGAGACGATCACGGCAACAGCCACTTCGATGTTGTTGGGATTATCACATCATCGCCGCAATGCAATCCGCGGTCGCAAGACAGGCTCCAGTAGCTTTAGATAATGGAAACACTCCCTCAGCTACGACTATTGCGAAATTGGTGTATAGGGAAACGATTTTTTTGGAGTAGACACAGGGCAAAGAGTTTCATGTGAGACGCGGGCGGAGCATGATCCCATCTTACCCGTTCTGCCGTGAGCTGACGCTGCTCGTAGCCGGGTGATACCACCGAAATTTGCAGACGGATCATTGTTTCGGTCGCTATCTCGGCAATCCCAATAAAGTTCGATGGAAAATTCGCCTTTTTTGTATTCTCCCTTGTGCTTCTATGCTCCGCGGCGCTCGGCAGGCCAACATCTTGGAGCTCAGCCGCAAGCTCGGCATCCCCACCCCGGCGGAGGGCGAGGCCGCAGACGAGTTCTTCTACGGCCACGAAACGGTGGGTATCCCGCCGCATTGCCCCCAACACGTGTTTGTGGTTGTTCTTGGTGGTGGTGGTGTTGGTGTTGGTGGTGGTGGTGGCGTTGGTATTGTTGTCGCCGTTATGGCGGTTGCGGTGGGGTTGCGGGGTACGGCGGGGGGGGGGGGGGGGGGGGGGTAGCGTACTCGTTTGGTGCTTGCCTTGGCCATTTGGCCATTGACCACGCATCCCATTAACGACGCATCCCAACCGAGACGGAGCGGTGAGGTTTGGGGGGGGCAGGGAGGGTGGATGGAGGGAGGGAGGGAGGGTGCGAGCAAAAAACGACCCGGGCCTCACCCCACCGATACGTGCGGCATCACCACTTGTCGTTTGTTCGTAACATCTCTAGGCTAGGAAACGACGTGGGCCTTGCTGTTGTCGTTGCTCTTGTGCATCACTGTGAATCCTGTTGGGGTTAATGTTGGTTTGCTTCGTTGCGTTTTTTCGCCCCCGAGTGGCTTAGATGGGGAGGGGTGTCGTTCGCGCCTGTTGTCGGTGGTTGCGCCCGCGGCCGGACACAGAGGTCTAACACGCGACCGACCGTCTGTCCGTGTGGCGGATTACGCCGCGTCACTTTTAGCACGTCCGCCCCTCCTTTTTTTTTCTCCCGCGCGCGAGAGAGGTGGGGGAGGGCGGTGGAGGCACGTGTCTGGATTAGGCGGCTAGATGGTAGGCGCAGCGAACGTTCCGTAGCGATCCGCTAAGCGGCGGGGAAGTACCCGTAAGATATTTCTTACCCGCGGAGAAAGCAGAGGAATTCATCTCTTTTTCTTCAGGGGTACGTACATGTGTGTACCGGTATTGTGCATGGGCCTCGTCGACGGTTTATCGGGCCTTTGTGCTTCTCTTCGACCCCTAGCCTCCATATCGTTCATGTGCCCGTACTATTCCTCTCCTCTGTTCCCTCTTGTTCCTGCTCCTCCTCCTCCTCCTCCCCTTCCTCGTTGCCCTCTCCCTCTCTCCCTCTTTTCATCTCCCTCTTTTTATTTGCCTCTTCTTCCTCCTCATCCTCTTGTCCCATTGATTTCCTCCATCATCCTGTTGCCGCCCCCACCCCCTAGGGTCATACGACTGCGGCCATGCATGACATTGAGTCCCCCCCCCCCCTCATCATCCTTTGTGATATCTGCTCCTGATTCCTCCCCGATTTTATTTTTGTTCGTTTTTGTCACCCCACGCGACCTTTCCCCTGTTGGCTTTCTTGCATCCGTGACATGCAGCTGGACACTTTGTTCGACAGGCTCGTTAATGTCGAGACGACCCTGGACTGCCTGACGACACAGCAGGCGGACCGCAGCAGGGCGGTGGATAGCCTCCTCAAGGAGATGGAAACCATCAACACCAACATGGATCGACAGCCGGAGGTGGGCTACGTAGCTGTACATGATTTGCGTGTTCGTTGTACCTGGGATATTTTTTACCGATATGGGGGCTTCTGGGTGGACGGAGGGCGCTGGGTGGGAGGGGAGGGGGGGCGTGCTTGGTTGTTGCTTGACTTAGTCATGTGGCCATTGACCACGCATCCCTTTCGAGGCGGACCACCGTTCCCACTCCTAGTAGAGACACCTCCAACAGTTGGGCGCTCATTTCGTTGTTTCCATCTATTGCATAGAACCGTTTTGTTTATCTTACACTCGACCCTTCCTGGGGGGGGGGGGGTGTACTCGATAGAAGATATGCACTCGATTTCATGCATGGCCGTAGTCGTATGACCATAGACCCTCGCATCCCTACAATGCCGGGACGGACCATGTCGGTTTTTCACCGACCAGGCAGACATTGCTTGCACGAAGCGGGGGGCGTACTCGATAATATGCACCGCCGCAATCGTATGACCATAGACCTTCGCATCCAAAAAATGCCGGGACAGAGCACGTCAGGTTTTCACCGACCAGGCAGACATTGCTTGCACTATCGCGAACGCCGTGAGCTATTGCGTGAGTTGCATGAAGGGTGAGCTGCGTCCTACTAAGAACCGCTGTAGAGGCGGCTTTTCTTGCATATGGGAGTCACCGTTAATTACTTTTTTTTTTCTTTTGTGTGGCCACTTCCAGAGACAGCCATGAGGGTACGATGGGGCGGAGAGGGGGGACCTACTTTTTTGTTTCTGGCTTTTCCTTGTTTTTTTCATCGTCCTTGAGTACTTTCGCTCTTGTAACCGTTCACAACTGCCACCCAGGTTTAGGGGACAAACCTTGAATGGTTGGAATCAGAGTGGCACAGTTCTCGCTGGAAGTAAGGACGTACGTAGTCTGGTACCTTTTTGATCTCTCCCTCCCTTTTTTATTTCCCTCTTTCCCCCCATCTCTCCTTTTGCAGATTATCTTACTCACGCCGTTTCCCAACCCCCCACCCCGATCCCCTCCCTACCATTCCCTCTTTTTTGTTGGAGCAGGAGTATGAGTTTGAAAAGTCGGGTGGGCCCGAGTGGGAGGGCAAGGAGGGGTGGGAGCTGTCCGAGGCGCGCGTGGAGAAGCTCAGAGGCCGCTTGGCGACCCTGCGCGTGCTCAAGTTCGAGCGCGCGACCGAGATGGTCGGGTTGGTGGTGGGCTGCCAGAAGCTGTTCAGACAGCTGGGGCTTCCGGAGACGAATCCGCTGCAGACGAAGGTGACTGACGCTCGCTACATACCGATCAACATTTCCCTGGTTTACGTACGAAGGTGAACTACCGGTACAGTATACACCATGGATATTGAGTAGGTTCGCAGATAAGAAGGACGACTATTTTTAGCACGAAGAACATGAGGCTCACTTTTTCAGTGGGGACGCTGAGAAAATTGGGCTTATGTAGGAAAATGGGCTCTCGGCGGCGAGCGCTGAACTCGACTCTGGTAGGATAGCCTAAGCTCGATGTTCCAACAAGAAATGCAAATAAGATGCTACATCTCGGATTAATCATCTGTCTATCCGCCAGGTATCTATCTACTTCGAAGTATTTATCTATCTATCTATCTATCTATCTATCTATCTATTTTTTTTTCTATCGATCTATGTATCTGCCTATCTATCTATCTATCTGCTGTAGATCGTCTATCATAGTTCCTAACCTACGGTTGTGAGCGGTTTTTCAGGATCTGCCCTGCAGGGCAGATCCAACCCAGGAAACTTGTGCTGTTATGCGAAGATCCTGCAGATTATACGGGCCCCACCTGGCAACATGAGCTAGACCATACAGATCATGCGAAATCAAGAATATAGAATATATCTGCCTTGAAAGATCTAGATCATGATCTAGAGATGATCTATAAGATTCTGAGGCTGGCTGAGATGAAGTCTTTCTTGTGGGCTGGTCCATACTGTTCTCCGACCGGGAATATAGGCCCCGTTCGGAGGCTCCTTCAACGGTGGGGGTTGCACTTTTTGCCTTCTGAGGCAATATTTTCTGACTTTGGTTGAGCTTCTCAAGTGAGCAACTACGTTTTAGTATGGTAGTTGAACTAATACAGTATAATCGTTAGGGCTAGCGCACACATAGGTCGTTCCGGGTGCGTGAAAGACTGCCTCGAAGTGATGCCTCGGGGTGAGACATTGAGCTCCTCACATACGAGCTTAAAATAAGCCGTCACCCCTAAATGGCATCCATATAAGGCAACCACCCCTACCGGGGGTATTAACACAATTTGGACCCTGACATGAATAGCAAACGGAGCTTATATTCCCAATCAGAGTGGTATTGGTACCAGGTACCTATACGGTACTTGTGGTAGTTTAAATACAACGCGAGAAGAACAAACAAACTGCTGCTGTGTCATCTGTGAGTTTGATCCTTTTATTCCACAAAGGATACAAGATCCTCGTGTTTTCAGGCTGTGGCTGCGTGGTAAAAATCTCTCGTCTTTATGCAGTGTCGACCATTTGCGGTGATTTGGCATGCGGTGTATTAATAGTAACCTTTTCCTATAGACTATCTGGTATGATTTGGCATGCGGCATAACCTCTTCATAACGACCTTGGTATGCGGCGTAACCTCTTGATATTTTGACATGAAACCTGAAACGGCCCGCACAACTCGCGGACAAAGTTATCATATCCTACGCAATGTCTGGATTTACGAGTGGGTTGTTGCTGCAGGTCGTGATGTTTTTTTTTACAGCAGAAACGTGGACTAACCCCCGTTTTGGAAGGGTATCTGCGTCCCCGTTTCGGAGACGAACTGTTTGGAAACTGTGTTGCAATTAGGGGCAGTTTCTTTTTTCGGTGCTGGACATATTCCGCTCTGACCCGTAATTTAAGAATATTTGTGCAATAATATGAACATCAAAAGTAGCATATGTTCCCGGTATGCGAAGAGTGCTTGACCCTTTTAGCACCTCAGTCCCGTTTTGGGGACAAACTATTACGGGGGGCCATAGTTAATGGGACCTATAGTACGCAAAAAAAACTACCAGGTATATATGTAACCATTTTTACTGTCAATATTTTGTCCTATTAACTATGGTCCCCCGTAATACTAAAAAATTGTATGGTTTGTCCCCAAGAGGGGACTCCAGTTCTTAAAGGGCTAAGAATGGCGACGTGTTTGCAGCTTGCTCGTTGTTTCGTCGATTTGGTTTTGTTTGTTGGTTGGCTGGCTTGTTGGTGTTAATTGATTGGTGGGTTGGTTTGGGTTGTCTGTTGATCGTGTTTGGCCTCTTGGGTAGCAGTGTTGAGTTTTGTTAACTATAGTAGATCCTGGCGTCCCGCTGATACTGTTCGGGTTTTGGGCGGTGCAATCGCATCGATTCGCTTCTCCGCCGACTCACATGTGCGGCCGGCGGCTGTGGGGGTCAACCAAGGTTGTTGCGATATACTTCTGTGCACGGTACGGCCTCAAGTCCCCCCTCCTGCCCGAGGGAAACGGAGAAAATCAGTCGCTCGCTGGCTGCTGCACTTTACCTACTCGCTTGCTGCTGCGGTGTGTTGTACCACTTTGGATGCTCTACTGTACAGTACTTCGTATATATACCCGATTACTGCTAGACTGCACTCTGGTGTACTGTACTGTACTGTATTCCTGTGCGGTTTTACTGCTGCCTCTGCTGTCCTCGACTATCGCGTTTGGCATGCGTTAGCTTCTGCGTACAGATACTCACACATTGATATCGGGCTCTGTTATAGCACAGCGTCGGCTCGTTACTATTAATTGTCGAGTGTCAAGAGTCGTTCACCTTCTCGTCCTCGATCCTTTCTCAATCCTGCTACCTTTACCCTCCATCCGCCCCCTTCCACCCTCCACCCGTCTATATGCCCATGTGTAATTTCGTCCTCTATCCCTCATATTTGCCCCACCCCCCGTTCTTCGCCTTCAACCCCGCACATTCCATCCTTTGTCCTCTGTCCTCCCAGCATCTATCCCTCACCGCTCCTCCTTGCTCCAAATATTTACTGGAGTCGATAGCTGGGATCAACGCCCTCCAATAACAACCCAATCCCTCCCCCCTGCTATTTTAGATAGGTTGGGTTGGCGTCGGTTGGTAACGACACTGTAAAACATGCCGCTCACTACGTGAGCTAGACAACCAGGGTACCGTTTTTTGTTTTGTTTTTTGTTTTGGCGGTTGCCCACGGCTGGTTGTCGAGTTAGATCATTTGTGCGAGGTAAAGAACCTTTACTCCGCATAATTGGGAATGATCGTTTCACGTAGTCTTCAAGGTAAGGCACCCAAGAGGCAGTTACATAGTACTCCCATTGTTGTCTCCGGAAATGCCTACACCGGAAATTAAATCAACTCATTGAAGCTGTCGTCCATATGCAAGTCCGCCTTAAAAGCGGTTCTTAGTAGGATGCAGCTCACCCTTCATGCGATTCACCAGACACCTCACGGCGCTTCGCGCTTGGTGCAAGCAATGTCTGCCTGGTCGATGAAAACCCGACATGCTCCGTCCCGGCATTGTAGGGATGCGAGGGTCTATGGTCATACGACTACGGCCATGCATGAGATCGAGTACATCTCTCCTATTGAGTACCCCCCCCCCCCCCCTACCTTGGTGCTATGGTCATACATACGACTACGGCCATGCATGATTATGAGTACCCCCCCCCCCACCCCCCCCCCTCCCCGCGCCTTGGTGCTTTTCAACGCCACCCAGCCACGAAGCCATCCACCGACCCACCGTCACACCCGCCCACCGACCCATCCACCCAAACCCCTACACACACGCCCTCACGTACCCACCCACACGCGCACCTATCTACCCACACACCGTCCTAGTCCCCATTTTTTTCGCCGTGGACGTACGGTGATTGGTTGCCTCGGCCGCTGCTCGCCTCGCAGAGACCAATCGGCGACCGTGAGCAAATTATGTACCACCAAACGGTGGGCTATCGGAACCTTCATGGCCGTCGCTTTGTCGCTGCCCTTGGTTGCCTTCATGGCCGTCGCTTTGTCGCCTCTTCGTGCTAGGAGGGCCGTCCCAATAGGATGACCCCCCACGCACTTGGGGAGTTATCTCGCCTTGTTTGTGCCTTGTGTTTGTCTCCCCCCTCCCCTCCATCGTGTTTATCCCTCCCCCCCCCCCCCCTATAATATATAGGTTGGGTTGGCGTCGGCACCGTAAAACTTGTCAACCAGGGTACCGTTTTCGTTGTTTTTGTTTTTTGTAGCGGTCGGTCGCAGCTGGTGGTCGAGTTAGATCATTTGTGCGAGGTGGAGAACCTTTACTCCGGCACAAGGGGAATTGTCGTATCACGTAGTGTTCAAGGTAAGGCACCCAAAAGGCAGTTACATAGTACTCCCATTGCTGTCTCTGGAAATGCCTACACCGGAAATTAAATCAACTCATTGAAGCTGTCGTCCATATGCAAGTCCGCCTCAAAAGCGGTTCTTGGTAGGATGCAGCTCACCCTTCATGCGACTCGCCGGACACCTCACGGCGCTGCGCGCTGGTTACGATTCAATGTCTGCCTGGTCGGTGAAAAGCCGACATGCCCCGTCCCGGTGTTGTAGGGATGCAAGGGTCTATGGTCACACGACTACGGCCATGCATGATATCGGGTACATCTCTCCTATCGATTGCACGCCCTCCTCTCTCTCCCTCCCTCGGTCCCTCCCTCCCTTCGTCCCTCTCGCCCTCCCACCCTGTTTCCACCCCCCTCCTTATTTTCGGTGTCGGCGTTTCGTCGTTGCTTTACCCTTCCCCCGCACCACACCACACCGCGTTACACGATACTGCCGCTTCAGATGTTGATGTCACTGGACCCATCGTCGTCCGTGGAGAAGCCTTCGCTAAGGACGGAGAACCAGACGCAGACGAGCGTTGGGCTTAGCGTGTTTAACGTCGACCGCCTCAAGAAGATGCTGGAGGACATGCAGGCAAGGCGCGGGGGGGGGGGGGGGGGGGGGGGGGGTGGGGAGGGGGGTGCGGTGGGAAGGGGGGAAGTGAGGGAGGTCGGGGTGGCTCGTTGTAAGCAGTCCGTGCTTGTTTCTTTTGCGCTTGGTGGTGAAATGATTTTGATGCCTGCTCCGTGTTTGGTTGAACATTTTCTTCGTGTCGTTTTTTGCACTTGTGCTTTCGTGTGTTTTTGATGCGTTTTACGGGGTTTTCGTGGTTTGATGAGGTCTCTGTGGCTTTTATAACTGTGGTGTTTTTTTCACGTGTTTCTGCGTTTGCTGTTTTGTTGTTATTTTCTTGAGTGTGTGGAGAATGTTTTGTCCTTCTGGTGCTTGCCGATTCTTTTATACTTTTTACGTTTATCAAGAACTGTGCGTATGCGGTCAATGTCTTGGTGCTCTGCTGTTTTTGCTGATTGATGCTTTTGATGCGTTGGTGTGTGTTTTTAATGTGTTTGTGCGTTGGGTGATTTTGATGTCTTTGATGCTTGGTGTTTTTTGCGCGTGATGCTTAACGATTTCTACGCAGTGGGTGTTTTTCGCGCGTGGTGAATTGTGAAAAGTACTGGTATGCTTTTGGTGCTGCGTGCGCCACGCAAGTTGCCTCGTGCTTGTTGTGTGTCGTGCGTGGTGCCTCACGCTTGTTGTGTCATGCTTGATGCCTCATGCTCAATGCCTCATCGATGATGCCTTGTGCTCGATGCGTCATGCTCGATGTTCTATGCTTGAATCCTGGATCTTCTCGCCTCCCGCTTTTTGTCTATGCTTTTGAAGCTTGGTGATTTTTTTTTGCTTTAATTTTTCGCGACTCTAGGTGTGATTGATATTCTGGTTGCTTGGCGCTGTGCTGCTCTGCTAGTTGGTGGTTTTGATATTCAAGGTGCTCCCATGCGCTATGGTTGATGCCTCACAGTTTGATGTCTCATGCTTTGTGTGCCATGCTTTAACTGATGCCTCATGCTTGATGCCCTCGTGGCTTGCTGCCTCATTGTTGACACCTCATCCTTGATGCCTCATGCTTGAAGTGTCACGCCTGGTGTGTCATGTTTGATGCGTCATGCTGGGTGCATGTGCTTGAGCCAATACCTTCGTTTGATGCCTCGAGCTTGATGCGTCATGAAGAGATGTGCTGTCGACCTTGCCCCAGCTCCCGCAAAATGGTTGACGCACTTGACTTAAAAACACTAGCCACAGTCCTCACCCCAACCGTCTGGGAAGATGACCGAAACACATACCTGGTATGAAATGAGGAGTTGGTGTGGGGTGTGAGCCTTTTTGACGTACCTGGACCCAATCGCGAACATCCCTGAGAATAGTAGAGTAGGGAGCATTCAATCACGATTGAACTTTGTGTTGGACATCGATATCGGAACCGGGTTCGAATCGACACCAATATATGAAAAAAACGAGTCGATTCGACTTACGTCATTTTGATACGTACACGGAAGCTTTCGTTCAGCGTCTTTGGAAAATAAACACGGATATTCCAGGGGATGGGGGATAGGCGGAGATACATCATTTTCTGTATCGTGTCCAACGCTGACTAACATTCAAGCACGCGCTTGAATCTGCTCACCTCTCGACTCTTCTTCGTCGGATTGCCCTACATGCCGTCTTTGTTCTTGACCATGACCTACGTGGAGACCCTCCCAGCTCCAACCTTTGGGCGGTGCTGCTGCTGCCACGCCTTTCCTCCCTTCGACCGATCGCTTATCATACGCATATCTTTCGTACTCGTACGGGCACCAATTCTTGAAAGGGAATCTACAGTACGTACGGTGGGAGTCCCGACATAATCCCGAGGAAATACCGAGGAAAGCGTTTGGCCGTGTACCATGGCTGTGGTACCACTTTTCGATTTTCGGAGGAAGTAGTCTGAAAAATATCTTGAGGAAACCCCGAGATAAAAAACCCCTTCTGTTTTGTTTTCATTTTTTCTTCATTTTGTTTTTGTTTTTGTTTCTGCTCCGCCCACCTCGTTTGTTTTCCCCTGTGACTTGCTCGAAACGCTGCTTGGGCTTCCAGGAAGACCGCGAGCTGCACGCGAGTCAGAAGGAGGAGCAGCGGCGGCAAATCGAGACCCTCTGGGAAAAACTCAACGTGTCGGTACGGCACAGACAGGTGCGTGATCGCAGTCAGTGGCTTTGTTGTCTTTTCTTGTTTTGGTCCTTTCAGTCTTTTTTTTAGTTCACTCCCGGCGGTTGTTTTTGAGCTTTTGGGTGAGTGAAATGGTGCCGCGTCCTGCGTAAACAAATAGTTCGTTTTTTTTTGCGATTGCGGTTGTTGCTGTGTCATTAATACTCGTACACAAGAGGATTATTAATTGTATGTAGTTGTATCAATATTAGTATTGATAGCGGGAGCCCCTGGGGCTATGGACGCTATCAACGGTAGAATATAGACTATATATGTTGTTATTGTGTACGACCTGGTATCATATAGATCGAAGCATCACACCAAATATTGCAAATACTTCGTATGAGTTTGACCCCTTTGGTACTGCTGTCCCGATTTGGGGACATTCGACTCTAATTCCAAGTGCTTTGCCCCCAAAACGGGACTGCGGCACAATTAATAAAAGGGTTGAGGAACTAATCGATCTCACGGCTTTTATCTTTTTTTATGTAATTTTTTCTACGTAGGACATATGTATGCATCTGGTTCGTTGGTGTTGTTGCCACCGTATGCGCGATTTTTACTGCTTTTGTTTTGGGTTTGTTTTTTTCAACACTCTTGTTTTGTTTTTGTGTCTCACAGGCCCACCTCGATGCGACGAAGGGCATCACGCACGCCGACATGGACGAGCTGGAGGCAGAGCTCGGCCGCCTTAGGAAGTTAAAGGCGGAAAAGCTCACGGACATGATTCAGACCGCTAGGGATGAGATCCAAGCCTCGCTCCAGGTGCGTTTCGTCTTTTCTCGGCTCGTCTTGTCTTGCCTCGTCTTGAAATGTTTTGTCTTGTCTTGTCTTGTCTTGTCTTGTCTTGTCTTGTCTTGTCTTGTCTTGTCTTGCCTTGTCCTGTCCTGTCCTGTCTTGTCTTGTCTCGTCTTGCCTTGTCCTGTCCTGTCCTGTCTTGCCGTATCCTCTCCTGTCTTATCCTGTGTTGTCCTGGGCTGTTATGTTGTGTTGCGTTGCGCTGTGCTGTGCCGTTTTGTTATTTTTTGGATCATGTATTGGTTCGTGGATCATGTAATGGCATGGGTTGTGGGTCACCACGTGGGTCGTGTCATGTTATGACGCATGGCTTGTCCTAGGCCCTAGGTCGCGTTCTGGCTGGTGGTTCATGGCCATGGCTCATGTCGTGGTCGCGGTTTTATGACATTGCATGTTGTCATAGTTTATTTATATCATGAGTCGTGGTTTCATGTCAGTTCATGGCCTAATGTCAGACTCCTGTCATGGGTCGTTGTTCATGTCATGGCATGGCCTATGTTGTGGTTCATGGCCCATGACATTGCTTGTACGTCATGGGCAGTGGTGGATGTCATGGCGTAGGTTTTGGATCGCGCCGTGGCTGTTGCCAGGGGCCATGGCTCGCGGGACAGGGTTATGTTAGCATGGCCATGGATCATACCATGTTGATGGCTTAGCTTAGGCCACGGGTCGCAGGTCGTATATTGACGTACCACTGAGCGGCCCCGTGATGGGTCATATATTGCATCATGGCTCGCGGCCCATGTCGTGGGTGACGGAGCTGGACGGAGACCGCTGACGCCCCTTCTTCCTCGTCGAAGATGATGCTATGATGATGCTATGATGATGCTATTATGATTCTATTATGTCATGGCGTGCTATATTTCGAGAATTGCGTGCCGTTTTTGTTGCTGTCTTAATACGTGCATGTTTTCGTCTCTTCGCGGAGCAGCTACGGCTGTGTGTTTCCGTGCACGGGTTTGTTTGCTCTTTTGAGTTACGTGGGTCCCTACTCACGGTGGAGCAATAGCGTTCGATAGTAAGAAATGCTCTTCGTCGGCAGCTGCTCGTTTTCGTCGTTGATGTGACTCTAGCCCTTCACCCTTTCTTTGCCCCCCCCCCCCCCCCCGCCCCTATTTTATATAGGTTGGGTTGGCGTCGGTTGGCAACGACACTGTAAAACATGCCGCTCACTACGTGAGCTAGACAACCAGGGTACCGTTTTTTTTTTTTTTTTTTTTGGCTGTCGCCCACAGCTGGTTGTCGAGTTAGATCATTTGCGCGAGGCAAAGAACCTTTACTTCGCACCATTGGGAATGATCGTATCACGTAGTATTCAAGGTAAGGCACCCAAGAGGCAGTTACATAGTGTTCCCATTGCTGTCTCTGGAAATGCCTACACCGGAAATTAAATCAACTCATTGAAGCTGTCGTCCATATGCAAGTCCGCCTCAAAAGCGGTTCTTAGTAGGATGCAGCTTTCCCTTCATGCGACTCGCCAGACACCTCACGGCGCTTCGCGCTTGGTGCAAGCAATGTCTGCCTGGTCGGTGCAAACCCGACATGCTCCATCCCGGCATTGTAGGGATGCGAGGGTCTATGGTCATACGACTACGGCCATGCATGAGGTCGAGTACATCTCTCCTATCGAGTACACCCCCCCCCCCCCCCCCCCCAACCCCCTCCCACCCCTCTTCTTGCCCTTTTTACTACACTAAACCTACCCTTCCCCAACCTTACCCTAACCGTACCCTACCACCACCTTACCCCCGGCCTAATCCTTTCCCTTATTTATTTTTGTTTTGGCCGTGATCAAGGTGGTGGGGGCGAGGGCCGAGGAGGTGCTGGGGGAGCGCGCGCGAGATCTGCACGTGCCTCCCGACGACTGGACGGAGGACCTCTTGGGAAGGCACGACGACTTCGTGTCGGAGCTTGACGCGATGCGGGAGAGGGTGGCGCAGATCGTCGAGAAGGTTCACAAGCGTGAGGACCTTGTAAAGGCGAGTCGGAAGCGGGAAGGGGGCACGCGGGGTTCGGGAGCGGGGGCGGAGCTGGGGATGGGGCGTTGTGGAAGGGGGTTCTCTGCGAACCCCGGAGCCATTTCTTTTTTGTTGGCTTGCTTTGGTCGGGGAGTCGTTTCGTGGCCTGCCTTGATTTAGACTCTTGTGGTTCGGTTCCGTTTAGCTTGGGTTGGGTTCGGTCTGAGTAATCGCTTGCGCCTTTTCTACTGTGCTGTACTACTGCAGTCGCTGGGCTGAACCGGACTGCACTGGACCATAGTGCGCTGACCGCTCCTCGTGTGGGGTCGACCCGTGTTTCCTGCTGCTGCTGCTGCTGCTGCTGCTGCTGCTGCTGCTGTTGTTGATATTGCTGATGGTGCTGATGATGCTGTCTTCGTGTGCCTGTTGTGTGTTTTTCCTCACGGCACAGAAACGGGAGTACATCGATTCGTTGAACATCGACTACCGCGCGAGGGGAGGCTCCGGCGTCAGCTCGCAGGTGAGCAGATGGAGGCAGTGCCCGAAGCGTTGCGCTGTCCCTGCGGAAATCAGCATGCAGTGCTATCCATCCCACGTCGGCTCCCCTCAAGGAGAGCATGCAGGGAGCGCGGCGCTGGCCATGGTTCGAGGCTTAGAAATTGAGTGGGGGGGGTTGAGAAAGCGCGATCTCATTGGTTGTTGCTATTACGGGGGACCATAGTTAATAGGACCTATGGTATACATAAAAACCTATATATTTGACCACTTTTACTAACAATGTTTGGTCATAATAACTATGGTTCCCCGTAATAGTCGGCGTACGTGACCGGGCGATAGGCGAGAGCTTGGACGCTGTCTTGGGTGGGTCCCTCACTCTTCCCCTTTTGGGCAGTGGCGTCTTGGAGTTGCTAGAAGATGCGGCGTTTCGTTGTGTTGGTTTTATTTGGTTTGGTTCGGTTCGGTTTTCATGTTCCTTTCCTTTTCTCTGCTTTCCTCTGGCGTTTGTGCGTTTGCGCCTACTGCTCTGGTGCTAAGCGATACCATCGGCGTTTGTTTTGTAGTTGTTGCTGGAAATCCATATTGGAGGTTCTCTGTCCTAGGAGGCGTGTGTCAAGGGGGGAGGGGGTTTGTGTGGGCTGGGTGTGCATGCGTGAGCTCACCGGTTTGCTTTGCCGTTCGGTCTTCGTCTTCGTCGGCACCTGCCTTTCTGTCGGTCTGCGTCTCCGTCGGTGCTTGCTTTTCTGTTCGTTAGGGCTGTAAGCAAGGCATGCCTTGGCCGACGAAATAAACCAACCAATCTAATCGACTTGCAGTAGTTTTGTCGGTGAAGATACGAGGGTCGATCCACAGTACATAAAATATGTCGAGCCATAAACGCACCAATCAGATACAGTAAGGCAGATCTCCTTCAGGAGTCGGCGACTTACAGTCTGGAAATTATTACAGGCCTATATACTAGTTATGGAACCTACCTTGCCAACTAAGAGACTGATCGGCGACTTCTAGCCAGCCAACTCACCTCCCTACAATTCATGGAACCTACCTAGCCAACTGCTGTACCCGGTAGCAACTAGTCGGCGACTTCCAGTCAGCCAACTCACAGCCCTACACACTAATCATGGAGCCTACCCAGCCAACTAACAACTATTTGGTGACTTGTACTTGAAAATCCAGCTCACAGCCTTGCCGTCTGGTCGGTCTGTTTCCCCGTCGCAATAAACAGGCCAAAGTCATGGACGGCATCAACAATAAACTCAAGAAGCTTCCCTTGGTCACGAGCTCTTTGAGAAGAGAGCTCCGGGAGTGGCAGGAAAACGAGGGTTTCCCGTTCCGGTGGGTGGCTTTTTTCTCTCTCGAAGGCGCCTGTTTCGGCTTTGTGTGTGTTTATGTTCGGCCCCTGTCCCAACCGCTGCCGGGGTTGCACGGCGAGATTCGCCCTTACCCGCTGCTTCGATATGTGTACGTATTCATGTGTGTGTTCTTCACATTAAACCGTTCGTACAGCTCGAGGAACTTTGCCTTTTTTCCCCACTAGTTTCGATCACCCGAACGTAACATCATTTCTAAACAGTGGCGGTCGTCGAGAGTTCTTGCAAACGCCGCAAGTTTCGACCTGAGCGGCATCTTGTTTATGACAGTTACAACGGTCGGGAATACGGATCACATAATACGTTACCTTGAACCGCCGCGCAAAATTGGACCCGTGGAACCGTGAGTTTTTCACTGTGAATCTTACCACGGTCGAGACTACACCTGAAGAAAAGCTGCCTATTCGGCTCGAACCGTGTCTTTTGTCTGCTGACAGCTACAACGGTCGAGAGTACCTGAGAACGATCGAGGAGTCGGATATGCAGTGGCAGCACCGCAAGGAGAGCAGCCGGCGGGAAAGGATCAACAACAACAGCAGCAGCAGCAGCAGCAATAGCGGTGGAGGTGGCGGCAGCAGCCTACGCCCGTCCTCCCCCAGTCGCGCCGCGATCAGCAGCAGCGCCTTCCACAGCACGGGCGGTATGGCCTTCGGCGGAAGCTCCTCATCGCTGCATCACCACCACCGTCAGCATAGCGGCCGAAGCAACGGCGGTGGTGGTAGTGGTGGCGGCGGTACTTCCTCGAGTGCGGCCGCCGGTCTCATTGGTTCGCCATCTCCGCGCACAAAGGTTACTGGCGGGGGTGGCGGGGGTGGTAGCGGCGGCGGTGGCGGTGGTAGCGGGTCGATACACTCTACGGTGTCGGGGGGGACAGGGGTAAGGGGCGCTATGGGGGGGAGCAGCAGGAATGGCAGCGCCGGCAGCAGCAGCAGCATTCTGAGCGCCAGCGGAGGGTCGGTCGTCGACTCGCGCGGTGCGCCGCCGCCGACGCCACCGCAGCTGCAGCATGGGGGCGATAGCTCGGCGAGCGCGAGGGGATTGGGGGGAGCAAGGGGAGGGAGTGGAGGGGGGTCGGGGAGCGGCGGCGGTGGGAGGGGCGGGGAGGGGGGAGGGAGAGACCCCGTGTCGAAGTCGCTCCCGTGTACGCCTCAGAAGGAACCGCGAAACCCGTTGCTGACTACGTTTACCCCGTCGCCCGCTCATAAGGGTTTCAAGCAGCGGCCCGTAGGGAACGTGTTTGCCTCCACCGGGGGATCGCAGTGAGTATTTTATGTTGAGGGAAATATTGATAAGGCGGGATGGGAAGGGGGGGAACGGGGAGGTGTGTACTCCCGGTTTCTACTAGGGGTGAATGCTAGCTTTGATTCGACGAGTCTTTGTGGGGCGGGGGAGAGGGTAGTACTGCTATATTTGTTTTCGACGTACTGTACGTATGGCTTAGAGAGGGTGGGGGTAGTGGGTGCTGCGTTTTTTTCGGGGTGTGTTTTAGGTGGTGGCGGGAAGGGGGGGGGGGTTAACAGGGGGGGGTGCACTCGTGGCATGTTTGGCCGTAGTCGTATGACCGTAGACCCTCGCATCCCTACAATGCCGGGAAGGAGCACGTCGGGTTTGCTTCACACGACCAGGCAGACATTGCTTGCACCAAGCGCGGGACGGGACTTGGCAAGTGCCGGGTTTAGTTCACCGCTTGTGTGGCTTCGGGTACGTCGAGGGGGCGGGGGGGGTGGGGGAGGTATATTTTTGCGACTCTTGGGTTTACTTGGCCTTGTGACTCCCGAGAGGGGGTGAAGGGAGGGGTCGGGGAGGGGTGTACTCGATATCATGCACGGCCTT
This sequence comes from Nereocystis luetkeana, assembly GCA_031213475.1. Taxonomy (NCBI): domain Eukaryota; class Phaeophyceae; order Laminariales; family Laminariaceae; genus Nereocystis; species Nereocystis luetkeana. The sequence continues at coordinate 4,211,776 of JARUPZ010000030.1, read as the reverse complement.
AGTCGTATGGGGGGAGGGGGGGGGGGGGGGGGTGTACTCATTATCAGGGGGGTAATGGCTTGCGTTGTCCATCTTTTCTCTTTTTGAGGCTTTGGGTAGGGGATGGGGCTCATACCAGGTAGCAAGGGCTGGGTCTTGTACGCGGTATGGATTCGTGTGGGGATTGAAGGCGTTGGAAGGGGGGAGGGGGGGGGGCGCTAGCAAGCCCTTGTTTCGTTAATCATTCGGCTCCGGATGGCGGGGGAGTTTTCGTTTTGCCTAGTGCTGGGCTTACGTCACTCACGGTGTGGCCGGTGACACGGGATTTTGGGGTGGCTCTGCCCTTAGTCACCTGTTTTGCTTTTATTTTCGGGAAAACTACTTGGAATTAAAGAGGCTGCTCACGCGTGGGGGCAAACCTTGCGGGTCAGGTTGGGTGACGGCGACTCGACCGGAACCGACAACGGACCCGTAAATTTTCATAAACTTTCCGACCCGACCCGTGAGTTCGGGCCACGACCCGTGAAGGGTTCTGGAAATTAGAGTACTACTAATAATTAGAAAATTCTTGAAGGTTTTGTGACTCCATTTCGAACTGTACCCATTTTGCCGGGGGGGGGGGGGGGAGAAACTACTTGAATTTACTAAGAGGGTTCTTATTTTCCTGGTACGTATGTATTTATAACAAACCTCCTTGGGGCTTGGCTTGGCAATGAGTCAAAAATGGAAGAGAGTGATATATTAAACGTTTCATGTAAGGAAGGTGGCCGTTACGACATCGACGAGATCGAGTAGCCTGGGCTCCTGAGGTGTGTGTAGGGGACGTGTTAGAACTGCGGTGGAAGGAGATGTGCGAATCGAGCACGGCGTAATGAAACGCTCGCGTACGTTTCCGCGGTCACGGGTCTCCCTTTTAGCTCCTCGTTAGGGGGAGGGGTTGACGAGACCGCGCATCTCCCTCTCTCGGTCGCTAGCTATCCTGCAACCATGTCTAAAGGGTTGATTGTCATTGGTTCATGTTCCTTCCCCGTCCCCTACCCCCCCTCTTCCCCCCCTTGACGCTAGTATTGAATGCAAGAAAGTCTGCCTCACAAGTGGTTATGAGTAGGATGCAGACACACCCTTCATGCAATTCGCCGGACACCTCACGGCGCTTTGCGCTAGGTGGCAAGCGGAAGGTCAGTCTGGTCGGTGGAAACCCTTCGTGGTCTGTCCCGGCATTGTAGAGATGCGAGGGTCTATGGTCATACGACTACGGCCATGCATGAGATCGAGTCCTCCCCTCCCCCCCCGCCTCCCTTCCCCTCCCCCCCCCCCGCTATTCCGGTCCTCTGTCGTCCCCCCCCTTTCCCCCTTCCTTTCCCCTCCGCGATGTGTACTTACGTGTGTGTCTTTTTTTTCTTTCATCTTTGTTTCTTTCGGCAGCAACCGTCTGGCGCCGCCGCCGCTTCCGGCGCGACCGCCCTCCGCCGAATCGTCTCCCACCTTCTCTCGGATGAAGTCTAGTCCTGACCTACTCAGGACGGCGGCTACAGGCGGTGGTAGCGGCGGCGGTGGCAGTGGTCGGGGAGGGGATGGGGGAGGGGGGCGAGGGGCGGGGGGCGTGGCAAGGGGCGGGGGCGCGATGCCGCCTCCGCTGCCGGATAGGCCGGAGAGCGCGGTCTTCGAAAGGGCGGACTTGCAGGCGATTCGCGAATCGAACGCGAGCAGTTTAAGGTGAGCGGGAGGGGTCTGGGTTTGCGAAAGAAGAGGGATATATCGGGGAGGGGGTGCGGGGGGGGAGGGGGGGGTACTCATTCGTGGATGGCCGTAGTCGTATGAGGGGGGGGGTAGAAGTGGGTTTGGTTGAGGGAGGGAGGGACCTGGAACGAGGGAGGTAAATATGAGTTGTCGTAGAGCGGGGGGTTTTAGATGGGTCGAGTTTTTTTGGATTCGATTTTATTGGATTTGATTGATTTTTATGGAGTTGGGTTGGGTTGGGGTTTCGGATTGTTTTGGATCAGTTTGGTTGGATTGTATTGGCCCGCAACTCGCCCTCCTGTTAGATGTTGCGCTTTGCCGCGGTATGTATCGCGCTGGTCAGAGGCGGTGCCCATTGTGCTATCCAAGGCTCTTGGTTGTCCCAGTGTTGGATATCCATGCTGATCGTTCTCGACCTCGCTTCAACCCCGCGGCGACGATCGAGCTGGCCGCGGACGTTTCGCATGCTTGCTATCGTTGCGGACGAGGCGTTCGGAAGCGTCCGTGTGACTACGTGCGAGGTGTTGACAATATTTATATTATGTTTCTACTTCTTATTTTCATTCTCGTACGTCGTGCTCACTCGTACTTCATGCCGGTTCACTTCGCGAGCTGCCTTGGTTGAGTATGTGATAGTTATCGGGTACTGAATTATTTTCCGATAGTTGTGAGTGTGTTTCTTTTTTTTTTACGTCTCTTACGAACGAACTTCATGTACGTACTGAGTGTGGTTCTACGTCGTGGTTCATACCGGTTCGCTTATTGGTGGTGATTGTCGCAGTACATATGCTGACTGTTTTTGTTGTTTCTGTCGCTCGCAAATCAGCGAATGACAATGCATTCGCTTTCGTGCAGATGTTCTCCGAGGAACGCCTCTTTTTTTCTTCTCCGAGGAACGCCTCTTGCTTCTTTCGTCGAGAACGTCTCTGGGCCGTCATCGATCGCACCGGGGCAAAGACTTCGAAGTTTCTCGATAATATGGACGAATAGTGTAGTGTTCACAGCAGCGAGTACTGCTATATTCAGGAATTCAGGCTCATGTCGGATTTCTCATGCAGAAAAGAAAGCGCCACAGACACGATCAGACCACGCATCAAAAATAACTACCGGTACTCACTCTGTAGTACGTACGAGGTATCTATTATGAGGAAGCCAGGCTATCACAGCTTTCGCACCAGAGTGAGAATTTGGGGAGCCTACTGCTATGCCAGGTATATCACATCATGTGTATGTGTTGTGCACAGTCTGAGATGGAGACCATAATTTTATCAGCACTATTTAACAACAGAAAAGTAGGTATGAAATATCCTATAAATTCTATAAATTTTGTTTTCCCAATTTCTATTAATAGTACCTCCAACGGCGATAATATTCGAAAAAATCTGTCAGCAATTCGCCGGTGATGAATAAAAACATACCGGGTACGAGCCTACGAGTACTCGCTTGTTTCTTGCTGCTTGTGTCGATACTCGTACGTATCAATCACGCTTGAGATGGTGTTAATCATCCGAACGATTTTGGCCAAGAAATTAATCGGGCTGGAGGGGCGGGTCGGGAACGAGGCAGAGGAAAGGGGCAGTGCAGTTTCGTTTGATGCGTAGACATTATTTTGCGATTCTGTTAACATCGAACTGATTTTTGTCAAGTAACCGGGGGGCGGGCCCGGCCGGCGGGAGAGCGGGAGGCGGGGGGCAGGGGGCGGAGGGGAAAGAGGCATGGGGAAATAAATGCTGGAATCAATCTGCGGGCGATTTGTCTAGCGTTTAGCTGTGAGAGAGGATACAAAACAGGTGTATCGCGTTCCCCCCCCCCCCCCCCGCTTCTACGCGGGCTTGAGAGATCGAAACGAAAACATATCGGGTTTGTAAATTATTTTTTTTCATGCCAACCTCAAAATCTACCTCTAGATATGTCGCGAAACATAAGGACCGCTTGGATGTATTAATATAAACTATCCTCGTATTCGGGGCCGGTATACCCGTAGGGCGCGTCGATTTCGCTTAAAGGTACAACGGTCGTTTTTTTTTCGCGCCCGATTTTTTTTCCGGAACGGGAAGGTTAAAGTTGCCAATGAATGCCGAGCGAGGTGTTTTCGGAAAAATATCATCTGGCCGAGAGAGCCTTTCCGAAAACATGAACAAAAAAATAATGTTCCCTAGTATTTTTTGTTTTTTTAACCCCCCTTGACCGTTGTTAATCCTTTTAGAACTGCAGTCTCATTTTGGGGACAAATCACTCAAATTTCAAGTAGTTTGCCCCCTAAAAGGGATTGCCGTCCTAAAAGGGTTATATCCACTTTTTTTTAGAAAAACAGTCCCGGATTGGGGACAACTTTGTCGTTTTTTTTTTTTTTTTTTTGGGTGGTTTGTCCCCAGAACGGGACAACAGTTCTAAGCAGGATCAAGACAAACGCTGGCAACCCTCTCCCTGCGCAAAGCTCGACTCTCCTTTTTAACCGCTTTAGAACTCCAGTCCCGTTCTGGGGACAAGGCAGTCAAATTCCAAGCAATTTGTCCCCAATTGTCCCCAAAACGAGACTGCGGTCCTAGATGGGTTAAGGGTATAATGTGCTGCTTCAGATTTTTTTCGCCTCAATACATCAACGATACCCTGGTATGTAGCTATCCTGAGTGAGTTCATGCAACACCCGTAGCGCATACGCGCGGTCAAGGTTTCAATCGCACACGTCTTTTGCAAAACATGAGAGCTTCGGCGAAATCCTCGACGTCGCTGCGGACGTTTTCTTTCTTTTTCTTGAAATATACCAGGTATACTACTATATTTATACATGCAGGGGACGGAGGGGGTGAAAACGGAAATCCTGTACGTAGGAAATCTCCAGCCGGAGATCCGCGTCGCCCGTCCGACCGCAAGAGATGTCCAGGAGACAGCGCTTCCACCCCTTTTTACCAGGCGTGACAGACGGCTAAATTCCACTATTTTTTTACCCTTTCTTGGCGAAATCTACTAGTAAACTGGCACGTACCCTGGTAGGATTTATTTTGTGTAGAACACTCCGCCCTAGATCGTACCTTGTCGTCTGAAAAAAAAAATCCCAACAACAAACAAATCAGCTGTGAGATGGAAGGTACGGTCGAAACTCGGCTTTGCAGGCAGTGGGTGATATTTCGTGTACACCCTCGACCGGTGCACGTTTTTGTTCCGTGACTGACCCGACCCGACCCGCCTCCTTTTTAGGCAAATTTTTTCCTGATCCGTCTTTTCCCTTTTTGGCATCTTTTTCTCGACGGATCTACTTTTTTTTGGCATTTTTTTGTCGACCCGAAAAGAAAGGCGCCCGACCGAAAAAAAAAAGAAGAAGAAGAAGAAGAAGAGGAAGAAGAAGTTATGTGCTGTGATGCGTATGCCCTTCATCCGCCAGCCGGCGCACGGCACACATAGGCAGTCAGTTGGCGAAACATCGGTTGCGAAATTAAATGGACTGATCCGCCTGCAGATGCACGCACGAGTAGCGCAACTTGCCTATGTGTTCGTGCGTCAATAGCGAGCGCTTCGTACGTGCGTCTACCTTTTTAAGACTACAGTCCCGTTTTCGGGAAACGAATTACTCTGAATTTGACTGGTTTGTCCCCAAAACGGGACTGCAGCATTATTGCGGGGGACCATAGTGAATAGGACCAAGATATTGTTGGTAAAAATACCGAAATACATGGGTTTTTGTGTGTGCCGTAGGTCCTGTTTACTATGGCCCCCCGTACTAGAAGGGTGTACATACTATCTTAGCACTGCACTGCTGTCCTTCGAACATATGGAGTGTAGCACGTACAATAAGATAGCACCCCCCGAGGGACAACGTCACTGGGACTATTGCCTATTTTCTTCAAAATATCTCCCCAACAGGAGGCAGTATCGGGTGGGGGGGGGGGGGGGGGGGGGCGTACTCGTACTCATTACTTGCTTGCCCTCGTCATTTGACCAGTGACCACGCATCCCGTTCGAGACGGGGCGGGGGGGGGGGGGGGGGGGGGGTGTCCTTGATAGGAGGGATGTACTCGATCTCATGCCCATAGACCCTCGCATCCCTAGAATACCGGGACGGGGTATGTCGGGTTTTCACCGACCAGGCAGATATTGCTTGCACCAAGCGCGAGGCGCCAACTGGCTCGTGGTTGGCTCACCATAACCACTACGGGACACGACCATCCCCTTTTTGCGGAGGAAATGTTCTCCACCCCGCACAAAACATCCACTTCGTATAAACTCTATCGCCAGCTGCGACCGACCGCCGAAAAAAAAAACGTTCCCAGATTGTTTAGCTCACATAGTGAGCGGCATGCTTGACAGAGTCGTTGCCAACCGACGCCAACCCAGCCTGAGGGGGGGGGGGGGGGGCGGACCTAACAAAAATGGCGGCTTCGGGAAGCTGTTGTCGATATTATTCCAGAATAAACGCGTCGCTCGGCATTTTTTTCACTCTCTTTCCCGTGTTCGAGAAACAGCTTTTGAAATTCATCCGAGGGTGTGTGTTGTGTGCGTTATTTTACCACCCGTGTGATGCTGGGGGTATGTTTTATTATCACCGGTGTGATACGGCGGGGGGGGGGGGTACACATTTGTTGCTTGCCTTAGGCATTTGACAATTGACCACGCATCCCTTTCGAGACGGAGCACCGTTCCTACTCCTGATAGAGACACCTCCAACAATTGGGCGCTCATTACGTTGTTTCTGTATATTGCATAGGAACGTTTTGCCAATCTTATCCCCTTCCTGTTCGGCCGTCTGTAGCCACCATCTATCGCCTAGGATAGCGATCGTTTTTTCGCTGCCATCTATCAATAGTGTATCAAACTCCTCCATGCCACATACACGTCTATTTCCCTCATCTCCTCTTCTAATACATCCCGTCCCTCCCATTATATTTCACATATTACCCTACTACGTGAGTTATACTCTCTATATTTTTTTTGCGACACGGGCACATCTGTGCATCTATTTCCTCCCCCCTCCCGGCTACTGGTATACCTCTTTCTTCTTTCTGGGAGGGCCAGGTCACCTAAACGAAAGCGCAGTTTCAGCGTTTTCGCGAAGTCCATTGGGCCGTGCAAATACGTTTTCATTCCTATTCCTTCCCTCAACCCCCCGTAAATCTCCGAAGTGTTCTTCCGATTCCACCTTGTTTCTTGACGCTAGCCTTTCCTTTCATTTTATCATTTCTTTTACTTCTGCCTTATGCCTCCCAAACTTCCCGGCGGACATCACCTCTTCTTGGTTTCCTCCTATATCCTTCCATACTTTGTCAACTACGCTATCCCACCTTATTCCAGCTCGCCCTTTTGTTACTTTATCCCATACAGCTCTATCAACTATGGCTTGCAACCTCTTCTTGGCATGATCCTTACATTATATTGCTATTTCAACTTTCTCATATCTCCATCAGTCTCGAGTGGGTGCATTCCCAGTTCTGCTCTTAATGCTGTATTACTATCAATAGTCGTACTTGAGCATCTTGGGATTTTTTCAGCTGCTGTCATCTCCACTGCTGTTTCCAACTGTTTGACGAGTTTCGCGTTCCCTTCCCGTACTTCTCCTGCATATACTAGCTTTGGTACCATCACATTCATCAGGATACATCTCTTAATCCTTGTGTCAAGGTTGCGACTCTGTTTGAATCGCGTCCATCTTGCCCTCGTATGCTTTACCCTTTCCTATTGCTTTTGCTGTATGTTGTATCCCAAGTGCAGTCTTTTGAGATCTCGACGCCAAGGTACGTATACTGGTCTACGATCGGCAATTCATCTTCTCCCCACTTCCAACTGGAATTGGGGTTGGAATATTTTTACCCGTGTCATATGGGGGGGTTGTTGTATTTTGACCCGTGTGATACGGGGGGGGTGTTGTATTGTTATATTATCACCCGTGTGATACAAGAAGTATCTTACCACCCCCAAGTAATTTGGCACCCAACACGGGAGTGTAGCAGCTCCTGGAGGGGTTGCTTTAAGTGCGGTTAGATCCACGCGCCGTCTGACCGGAAATCTCCGAATAGAACGCTTGGCGTGTGTGTGTTTGTGTTTTTTTGCTCTTCACCAACGCACACAGTAGATTGGCGACAGCTACGTACGATCATACACCGGCGCTGGTAGTACCGAGAAGTAGCCAATCCTCTCGTTGAAAACAAAATTTGTATACTTATTGCTGAACACCAGGCACGAGGGTAACAGTCACCCAACTCTGTTTTCAAGAGATGACAAAACCCCCCGAAACGCGGCCGCAGTTGCAGAAGGGGAACACTTTACAGGATTGATTGCCGACGGTCGGTTACATGCTGCAGTTGTAGTTGAATCCGCACGCACACTAATACCATTACGGGGGACCATAGTTAATAGCACCAAATTTTGTTGGTAAAAATAGTTAAACATATAGGTTTTTGTGTATACCATAGGTCCTGTTAACTATGGTCCCCCGTAATAGCATGAGCGGGACCACAGCAGTATGGTTATATATATGTTATATCATACCAGGTATGTACGTGCCGGCACTCGTATACCTTGAAGTATACGTATAATATGAAACCTTTCTTGTCCACTTCTTGAACGAGTACATGAATCATGTTTTTTTTTCGTTTTCTAGCTCAGCTCGTGGGAGTTTTTTTTTTTTTTTTTTTTTTCGTCAGCGAAGGGCATTCTGGACGAGGTGGGGATTACAGGTAGTCTTCCTCCTCCCACTCCCCCGATACTCGGCTGTATTCATTATTTATCTCGCAGAGGTTGAGCATTCCCACTGCTCTTCGATTTTCATCGATTGTTTGCTGTACCTTAACCTTTTTAGGACCTCAGCCCCTTTTTGGAGACAAACTACTTAAAATTTGAGTGGTTCGCCCCCAAAACGGGACTGCGGTTCTAAATGGGTTAAGCTCCCCCCGCTTCGTACATACATACTTAAATACTTCGATGTAGGTGTAATTGCGCTGGTCCAGGGGTAGACGGAAAAAACGGGAAAAATATATAAGGGAGCCACAGTCGCCGCAATGTGGGAGTTGAAAACAAACTATTACGGGGGACCATATTAAGTAGGACCTACGGTATACACAAACACCTGTATATTTCGCTATTTTTACCAACAATACTTGGCCCTATTTACTACGGCCCCCCGTAATAGCGGGTTGGGATTTTTTGTCAGAAACTAAATTAACCTTTTTTTTTTGTTTGTTTTCCTTGATTTCAGACCCCCCCCTTGTCTATGGTCATACGACTACGGCCATGCATGATAATGAGTACACCCCCCCCCCCCCTTCCCTGGTCGGTGAAAACCCGACGTGCTCCGTCCCGGCATTGTAGGGATGCGAGGGTCTATGGCTATGCGACTACGGCCATGGATAATATGGAGTACATCTCCCCTATCGAGTACCACCCCCCCTTCCCTGTCTGGGACTCCAAAAAACAAATGCTGGGTGTCGTTTTTTTTAATCGTGTCCCTTGGCTGGCCAGCTTCAAGATTTAATTTCGAGCAGCCGTTTGACGTAAATCGAGTTCATTCGCTCGAGGATCGTTGTAGCCTGTCCCGCCTGTCGCCACGGTATGTCTGTCGCCACGGGCTTTTCCTGCTTATTTATGGCCGTGAGTTGAGGGGGGAACAGCAACCATGAACGACATCAACAAGAGTAAACAGCAGTCTGGAATGGATGTGGAAAGTTTTAGGAGTTGCCCGCGTGTCGACCGTCGTGAGGACCGCAGTCTGGTTTTTGGGGACACCCCGCTCTATTTATAAGTAGTTTGTCCCCGAAACGGGACTAAAGTTTGCCTTAACCCTTTTAGAACCGCAGTCCCGTTGTGGGGACAAACCACTCAAATTCTAAGTAGTTTGTCCCCAAAACGGGACTGCGGTTCTAAAAGGGTTAAAAGGGTTCAAACCTCGGATGTGTTCTTCATTCATCTGTTACAGGTTGCGCTCGAGATGTACTCTTTTTTTTTCGCTCGTGGATATAGTATGGCTTCAGTATTATTGTGCTATTTGATAGTCCCTCTATATACGGCGAGTTCTTTTGATACACGTACTATTAATATACTGTTTTTAAACGCTCCAGTGTCCCCCCCCCCCCCCCCCCCCCCCCCGCATTTTGCTTCCTCCCGATGCTTCCCACTAAAACCTCGCCTTTTGCTGAACTCCCTTGCCCCCTGCCCCCCCCCCCCCCCCCCCTGCCCCTTTATCTCCTGCCGTCTCGTGCATGTGCGCCCATTCAACATATCGGAATGCTTTATTTCCTGCTGGGACATTCGGCCGCTGTGAATGCCACGCTGCTATTTTTGTGTTGAATTGTCTGTTTTTTTTGTGTTTCTGGTGTTTTGAACTGCTTTCTACTGTTTTGTTTCGCGTTTGGTTCTACACCGGTATCGTTTTGGGGTTGTTTGGTGTTGGGGTTACAATTGTTTTTGTTTCTGTTTGTTTGTTTGTTTGTTTGTTTGTTTGTTGTTGGGTGTTTTTGTGCGTTGTGTTTTGTGGTGTGGTGTTTTTTTTCATGGTGTTTTTTTTTTATCAGGTCATCCGCATCGGCGTCGGATGTGCTCAGCGCAGGAAGGCATACGGCAGATACGACATCGAGTCCATCTCGCTGATGGAATCGCGGAGATGGAGCTCCATGGTTGGGGGATGGAATGATGGCGCTCGAGCTCCGCCGACGAGCAGAAAAATCGAGCTATCATTCTCGTCGAATAGCAGCAGTTTTCTTGTTGTATGATTTCGCTCTTTTGTTCTTTTTCTGGCGTGTCGAGTATTGCAGTGCAGCAGTGGTGTACAGAACACCATAAAAAACCGATCGATATTTTGCCTTCTAGCTTTAGCTTGCTCACTTGCGTGCTCGTCGTTGTTTGCTTTCTAAAAACACTCTTTTTTATTTTTCTTCGTCGTTGTGTTTTTTTTTCTTCCATGTTTTTCTTTTTTGTTTCCTTTTTTTTTTCGTGTTTTTGTCACCCCCCTCCCCCCCTTTCTCCTCCCCACCCTCCCTGTCTCCGCCTCCAAGGTTATTGCTTATTTCGTTCATACAACAGTAAGCATGCAGTACCAAGTAACGTTGATTTCGCCGAGATTTTTAGTATGTATAGCGCGTGTGATTCCACGCGTTTTTTTTAGTATTTTGAGGTATTTTGAGCCACCCACCTGGAGGTAAGCACGATTCAACTGCTCGTGCCAGCTGCTGTGGGTAGCATACAGAGGGCCAGTGTCCCTCGGCGTTTTCGCCGTAGAGTATCAACGAAACGGCAATAATATGGAGGGGGAGGGGGGGGAGGTCGTCGAGTCGGGTTTGGCGTTCTGTGACAGCATTTTAGTTTCCCCGCCGCCGTGTTTTGTGAATGCGAAGGCTTGGCTTGGCTTGGATCGACTCGGCTTGGCTTGCCTCGTCTTGATTTCGTCTTTTCATTTGCTCCGGCGATCACGAACTTTTTTCTGTGTAGTTGTAGGGCGTGACGTAGAGAGTAGGAGGCGGTTGTCCAGGAGGGGGGGGGGGGGGGGTTGTTGTATATTTACCGGTGTGATAAAAGCGGCATGTTTGTGTGAGATCAGGTTCTACCTCTCTTGGGGGTGTTGCATCTCGTCGTCGTCCCCTGACACACCGCGGAGGTCCGCAACAGCAGCGGGGGCAACAGCAACCGCAGCAGCCGAATAGGCGAGGTGGTAGTGGTGGTGGTAATTGGCGCGAGGGGTAGACGTGGGTCGAACGGAGTTTCTAGTGAGGGGGCGTTTGTGGAGGCCGGGCTGCGGATCGAAATGTCCGGATCTTTGGCGTGGTGTTAGTATATAGGGCGCCGTGTTTTTGTTTAGTGTCAACCGATTTCAACGGGAGGGGGTGAGATACGCTCAACGAATATTACCGGGGGGGATGCATGCTCTATGGAACTCAATCAGAGAGTGAGGTATGAGGTTGTCATTTTTCAAAATCTCCGAGCGGCAAAGGAAGTGGTGTGTTGAAACTGTTGGCATGCTTCTTGAGAGTTTGAGCGGCCCTACCACCGAACGCCGCCTCCCCTCTATGTACCTCTGGTCAGCCGTCTAAGCCAATCGGTGACCTGATTCTCGCGCTAAGCCAGCCAGCTAGCCTGGGGATATTAATTTTGGCAGTTGAATTTTCGTGTGTTGTCTGCAGAGGGCGGTAGCAGCTGAGATGCCCCCCCCAGGTAAAGAGTTAAGAGAGCAGTATTCTTTTGTCGACGGCGTATTATATCAAGCGTTGATTGGGCGTCATTGGGCGGGAAGAAAAAAAAGGAGCCAGGTATCGCAATAATTATATACCGAATAGTCTGGTCGCTGTTGACGTTGCTACATGTGTACGGCTGCGGCACATGCGACGCGACGCGACTATACGGCTGCGGCACATGCGACGCGACGCGACTATACGGCTGCGGCACCTGCGAAGCGACGCGACGCCACGCGGTTGTTCGGCCGGGGGTTGGTTGGTTGAAGTATAACCGCCGTTTTTTGTCGAACGGCAATGTTTACGTACGTACCACTACCCTGTAGCCTGTAGCGACCGGCGACATAGAGTTGCGCAGCCCGCCCGCGTATGCGCGCAACGAAAACAAGATATTATTTGGACTAAAACAATTGCCCTCGCTTGGTGCTTATCTTCTCTCCTCCTCAATCCTGGAGGCGCGAAGTGCAGTATTTTTACACCTGCGACATATTTGAGAAGGGTGTGAGTGTGCCATACCAGGTACATGATGCTGTGCCAGCACCTGGTAACAGTATTCACCAGTTTTACTGGGTCCTTGTCTGTCTAGACCTTTTTTTCTCACTGCATGTAGAAAAAAAAACCCTCCTATGCATGACTCCAGGTAGCCATGTGTTTCGAAAAATAGTCGTCAATCCGATCCTGGACGATTGACCCCGACACGGCTATGTACGTGTCGCGATAGCAGGCCCCCAGACCAGAGGCCTGCGCCAATTCCCCGCTCTCTCAGAGGCTATGATTGAGGCTTTAGCGCGACGATTTGGCTAAAGCACTAGAATAAAATAAAAATATTAGGTTAACCCTTTCATGTATGCATGCATATCATACGTACGAGGTACCTGATACTCTACTCGCGTACTAAACGGAAATATGGGAGTCGCTTGCCGACCAGCAAACATCCATTTTTAGACAAAACACGGTTTAGGTACTGCGGAAGGTGTGTGAACTCGCTCGTGCGACCGAGATCTATCTACCAACCGGAAACAAGAAGTTACACTGGGGAACAGCACGCCCATGCATTTCGTTGGCGCTGCTCTGCACTATAATAGCACGGTGAGAACCCCCCCCCTTGCCTCCGACCTTTGTTGCTGCGAGATTATGCCGCCACACCTCAAAGAGAGCAGCATCACGATCGATACACCTGCGGCATCTCACCTTGCTGTTTTGAGTTTGAACGGAGTTCTTTTCAAAACAAGTTCGTTGTATTCTCGGGAATCCCTCATGCCTTCAGTGGTTTGCTTGTTGAAACGACTACGCATTTGATTAAGCGAGACATCAAACGTGTTCAAGGGTGATGGGGATGTGCAGGTGTTCGGTAAAAAATGTCAGATGGATGGAACCGTTGGCTTATGTAGCTCGTTAGACTTTTTTCTTTGTTTTTGGGATCATACTGAAAAATACCAGTTGGTGCGTGCTTTAGCACCCTTCTTTGTTGTTCAAAGAATATATGCGAACCCCCCCCTTCCGCCGTGGACACTCCTCCATATATTATTACAGCAAGGAGCTACCGAAAGCTTGACCCCTTTTATCACAAAGTGTTTCTCTGCTCAGGACTACAGTACGTCGGGTGGTCCCTTCGCGTCGTCGTACTCAATCCTGGCGTACGGCGCTGCAACAGCCCCCCTTTCCTCCGCATAACTATCGTCGGTGCAAAACGGGCATTCGGGTCACGACCCAGCAACAGCGTGCGTCTTCCACACAACGGGTCCTCCGTTCTTCATCCGTGCCCCGTCGCTGTAACAACCCTCCCGCTCTCGGCGCCTAATCATCGTCGTCGCAAAAACGGACATGCCGATCATGGCCCGGTAACAGCGTGCGCCTTTCATAACGGATCCTTTGTTCTTCCTTGGCGCCGCAATACCACCCCTACTCGACGCGTAACTATCGTCGGTGCAGCACGAGCCTCCCGATCGCGCTCCGATAAAAGCGTGCGCCTTCAATAGAACAGATCCTCCGCCCTTTCCCGACACTCCGGTGCTCTTGGGTTCCTTTTATTTTACTGTTCGTGTGCGCGTGTGCCGATTTGTCTCTAAAAACAGTATACGACAATCGTTGTATTTATTTCTGCATCGACATGGATGGGGTGGCAGGATTGGGCGAGAGAGCGCATTGTGCGGCCGAATCGGTTGCGGCCCGAGTGTTGTGATACTGCCTTGAAGCATACGTAGGGTACGCGCGGTTCCTAGGTGACAGGAAGCCGTGGAATGGCAAACCTGCATGATCCGGGGGCGTATGAGCAGCGGCGCATAAATGCGAATAGGCTCGTCGTTCAATAAACAGGTCGTACGACCCACCGGGCGTTGCGTGCCCGGTCTCCTCTCCTGCCCCGATGGTTTCTGCCCGTCCTCGCCTCAGCATGTCACGGACGGCAAAATCAAGGGAGGAGTCACCCAGCCCCGCCAGGTCTACCAGCGGCCTTAGGACTTACGGCTCTTCTCCCTTATCGCGAGAGAGGACACCCCAGCTCCCGGGCCCCAAGACTCTGGCGGACGCCGTGGGCTTCGAGCCCCCTGACTCAAAGGACGAGCGGCTGGCTACCACGAAGGACGCAGGACTGGCGGCCGAGGAACCGGACAGTGCAACCGGACAGTGCCCAAGCCCCGCCCCCCCGACTACCTGGAGCATGGACCTCCCTCTCGGCGCCTCGACGCGGGGACCACGGCACAACGCCTGGCGCCCGATCAGGCTGACGCTGCCGCAGCCGAGCGGACGCTTGCTGGATATCCCCCGGCTCGAGAGCCGCCACTCCAACGAGGGGAAGAGCCTGTCGCCCGGAGGCAACGAAGTGCTCCTCAACCGAGGGTAGGTCAGGCTGGGGCATCATGTCGACCAAGTAGTGTCCAGTGAGCGCCGGGTAGCCATCGCTTCGGACCAAGTTAACAGCGAGCAGTTGGGGATCGTCGGACAGGGTGACGCCTGTCGCACCCTCGTAGCGTACATGGAAGCCTCCACCCGAAGCGGTGGGGTCGATGGGGTACATGGACATGCCTGTCGGGGCGTGGTGAAATAACTCCAGCTCGCCAAAAAGGCGTTCGTCAGACGGCCGAGGTGGCAGAGAGCAGTAGGAGCGGCTAGTGAAGTACATCCAGTTGTCACGTCCCAGCAGTACTACATGCTGCATCACTGAGGGGGGAACCACGCAGGCCCAAACTGCGAGGGAGCACTTAGGCTCATTTTCTCGAAAACAATGGACGCTCAGGCGTACATACGTCGAAATATTCAGGGGGGCCGATTCGCCAAACCCCCCCCAAGAACGGGCGCATTTCTGCTCACACGCGATGGATGCCGTACCAACCGAGTGCATGCGATCCGAAACATCTCGTCGGATGAAAGTCTGTGTGGAGCCAGTGTCAAGAAGCGCCACGTAGGTGCAAGAACGCCAGCCCCGCTGTGAATCGCGATTTTGGTTGTAAAAGAGGCGTCATCGAGGGTAATGGTGCCCCCGACGAAACAGGGGCCGTGTTCGGGCAGCGCGAGGGAGGGGTCGACAGTGGGTGATACAGCCGAAGCCTCGGAGCTATGATCAGCCGGCCCGTCAGAATAATGGGTCGAAAGCTCCAAGGTAGGATCTGGGCAAGCGCGGGCCACGGCCAAAGGGCGGGGCGGCGCTGGTGAAATATCGTGAATTCTGTCAGTCGTAGTCGGAGTGCTACATTCATGAGAGGAGGCGTGGTGTGCTAACCCGGCCTCACGTGAGCGGCACAGGCCCGGAAAATATACGTATACGTACATCATGTGGTATGATACAATGGTAACCGTTTGCTCGTCAACTATGCAGCCGAGACGCGGCGGTTTCGACCAATCAGATAACTCCACGATTTATCCATCTTCACCTCAAGCATGACAGCACATATCTGGCACCTGGTAGTTTACAGACAGTTTCGTCTTGCCTTCTCTTTGCTCTACTACTAATATCAGAAGAGCTGCAGAACTTTCCCAGGGTAGGGATGCAACTGTTTGGGTCGATGTTGTCTGGCCGATTGGTCTGTGTATGTGCGGATGGGGGAAGTCGCTCGTACCACCATTCAACCTTGAACGAAGAGCAGATAGATGAAAGTAGGCAAATGATGTTCGTTAGCGCCGGATTACAGGTAATATTGCAGTAGCAGTGTACATCTATCTGTGGACGATATCGTCGGAAAGCAAATAAAATAATATAATGAGGACCCACACAGTATTTACATGTAGATACATAGTCGGCCGTTTGAAGTATAGAGCAACGAATGCCACCCTCCATGCGGCGTCCTTCTAGATATCTAGCTTTGTGATGCTGCAAGCTTTATGGTGATGATCGTTGATACATACTGAAGTTATTGCCTTGAAATATTTCGAAAGATAGATAATTACCTGAGTTTAGGGAATGGCAGCGTACGTAGTTTATGTGGGAGGTGTATCTTAAATGGTTGTGTTCCGCAATCCTTTCGGTTCGTTTTCTATGTGTCTGGAATCGGAATAAAGCTGCCCTTTCTGTCTCTAAGCAACCAACACACGTGATTGATAACGATAACATATCTCATCCACCCCGTCGGGCCCCCGACCTGCTGCTAAATGGGCACATCCATGGCCGAACGCCTTCCCAGTCGCCTGGATGGCCACCGTGATTGTGCAGTAACCGTGTTGCAATGAATGTCAAACACTCCGTCGCCGACCCCGTCGACCCATCGCTCGACATATCACCCAAATGTTGGTCCCTAGATTGCCATCACGACGACGAGGTTTTCGCTGTTTGCGCCTCCACGCAGACCGGCGGTCCTCCAAAATGGAGCGGCCTACTTTCCCCGATTATTGCACGTGCTGCCGCGCTCCGAGAAAACCGGGGCCACCGCTTATAAACTTCCGCGAAGACTTGCACAGATTCAAACAGTGTAGACACCCCTTTGTTAGCTCAAGCGGGGTTTTGACCTCGGCCTTGGGGCAAGTCGGTGACAACCGCGGGGTGTACCGACGTTGATAAGCACGCATGGCCAGATGCTGTCGCGACGACATTTTTTCGCGCTCGAACAATCAGAGCAAACGATGCTGGTCTGGCTCGGGGCGTGTGGGCACCAACAGGGCTAATCCCAGCAAAAAAGGCGCAACGACGGCTACAGCGCCTGCACGGAGAATCAAAACCGATATACCGCGCCAGGTCATCATGGTGGTGTCCCGCCCTCGTCCGCGTCGGCGGCTGCCTCGCCGATCACCCCTTCAGCACGTCGTCCCTTGTATCCGACCGACTTACTTGACTCAGAGACCCCACCACACCTGCAACTGCCGTGAGCCCACGGGCCCCTTCGCCGCTACACGGGGGAACATACCATGCCGCAGGCCCTGCACAACGAATGCAACAATGTGGTCACGTTCCAGGCTCGTCCACCGCTCTGAGGTGACCTGCCCCGACTGCTAATTCACTGATGTGCTGGGTATCCTTCCAGCACATCGTCCTGTGTACCCGGCCGACATGGTGTTACAGTCACACTTTCTTTAGTGACAAGTCCACCGGCTCCTCCGTCGCATGTTAAGAGGTTTCATGGGACCATTCGGCGGTGGGAGCCCACGCTTCGAGCGCCGTTCCCTCCAACCATGGCACTATTCCGGCGACGAGAGCCTGCGCTTCGAGCGCCGCAAACCCTCAGCCATGGTACGAGCGCCCATGCATCAAACACCGCTCCCCTCAGCCACGCACGCAGCACTAGGACTGCTGCCCTTCCGCGTCGCTCGTTTCAGCGAGGGCGTGGCCCTCCTCCTTCTCCCGTCCACGCGGTCGCGTTCGGTTGTCGATTTGAGGTGCGGGAAGGCCGACACCTAAGCCCCGAGTTCTCGGTTGGCGCTCGACCCGACGTTTCCCCGTGATAGACGTGGGCGCTCTACTCTTCACCCATCAAGCAGGAGTCAGTAGTAATAGCTACCTCGTCCACATTCCAGCAGGTCTGCTGGGAAGAACCCCTCTCCGGCGGCTCTTTTGTTGTCGCCCCCGCGAGACCCGTTTTTAAGGCCGTCTACTGGGTCTGGGGCCCCTCGTTCATCTTGACGCACGTCACCCCACGCGCGCAGTACCTTTTCAGCTCGAGTGAAACAGGAAACAAATGACAATGCCCGTCGAGCCAGGGGTGATTTCACGGCCTCCGGTCACATCAACCGGACTGCTAAACGCGGATTCATGGTCTCTCTCGTCAAGCAGAAGAACCTTAGATTCCTCTGCCTCGCTTGACCTAAGATCAGGGGGCGCAACAAGAACACATTTTGGTAATTTTAAGCCTACGAGCGTTTGTGTGACCAGGCCACGATCCTTGGGATCGGACTCATCTCGTGAACCAGATGCCAGATGTTGTCATATCACTATATTTCAGCCCCCCCCCAAACCGCAACGGCGGTCACCGACGGCTCGGCACTGTCGGTTGACAACAATCTCATGTATTCCACAGAACTCTGCCAGCCCCCTTCCCATTTTCCGCAGTGGTTCCCACCGTTGTTTGTGGTCGACGAAGTGTCGGAGTCCTGCGCGGAGCAGTATATGATGGCTGAAAAGGCTCGTATATTCCGCGACCACCGCGCAGTAGAGCTCATCATGTCTTCACTAGACCCACGCGTGTACATACGCATCGGTCGCGGCGTGTGTAACTTCGATTCTGTTATGCGGGACCGTGTGTGGGAAACCGCTGTCCTTGCTTACACTTTTGCCAAAGTCACACCGAACCCGGCATGAAGCAGCACTTTCTGAGAGCTGGCAACGAACGTTTGACTGAGGCTAGCCCTCTTGACGCGGTATGTTGCATCGAATTCCGCGAGGACGATTTCGAAGCTATCGACCTTCACCAGAAAATATTTCTAGGTAAACTATTTCGGCAGTGCTCGAAGCCATTCGCACAAGTGAGACCGGCTTGGCACACCCCGCCTTTTCTCGTCACTTATTCACTCCGAAAACGTCCGATGGAGTTCGTAAGATCGTCCCAATGCCACCGCCTCACCCTTTGGCTCTGGCCCGTTCCTTCCCGTTGCCCTCTTAAACGATTTGGGACCTGTTTTTCTGTCTCACCGGCTAGTAATAGCCCCGAGATCTTGGCTGTCGCACCTGGTATCGGCCCTTTCCTCACGCGTTCTGAACACGGCTCATGCTTCGGGGGGTATACCATTACGCTCGACGACGCTTATTTAACCATCGAAATCGCCGTCCACGGCGGAGCTGACGCTCTCGCACCTCTTGATTGCGTTGCGCTCCTCGACAGTGGCTCACCCCATACCCGCACCAGGCGCGAACGTGTTGGATCACATGGGTTGGGTGGGTGCCACATCCGTTCTGTGCGGGCGGAGCTGTGTTCCTCGATCCTGGGAGGGCTTTGGCGAGTCTTTCCCCCTGCAAACGTCGACGAACATTTTCCTGTGCGTTAAATATGTTGGAGCTGACGAGCTCGCGTGCTCCCTCGAGGTATGGGCCTGCGCGGTCCCATCCTCGGCGATGCAGCATGCTGTGCGGCTGGATCGTGACAGGTGGGCGCGTTTTAATATCCGCTATCGTCGCTCTTTGCCCCGGCGGCCGTCGGACCATCGGAGCATCAACCCCTCCGCGCCGGACGTCGGCTTCCACCTGCGCTATGATGGCGCCATGGGCGTCACTCTGCCTGACGGATCGTGACAGGTGGACGCGTTTCAATATCCGCTATCGCCGCTCTTTACCCCGGCGGCCGTCGGACCATCGGAGCATCAACCCCTCTGCGCCGGACGTCGGCTTCCACCTGCGCTATGATGGCGCCATGGGCGTCACTCTGCCTGACGAAGCACAGCTTTTTGCAGTGAACTTCGTTGGCAGCAGTAATGGCGCCCCGGCACTCACCGGGCATTTTCTAGTCGACACGCAGCACCGGACAGATGTGCTCTCAGTTGAGACACATTTCGTTGCCTCCGGGCCACGGGTTTCTCCCCTTGTTGGAGGTACGGGTCTCGAGCCTGACCGTCTTCTCGGAGTCGCCCGTGACTCGCTCATGTGCGTTCCGCTAGACGCCGTGCAGCACGACGGCCGAGTCCCCGGTCCTTCCTCTGATCCATCTGCGGTGTCCCAAGCATGATTCGAGCACCTGGCCCCGGACCAGTGCATTCGTTCCTGCGCGTTTGGGTACGTCTGCCGTCGCATCTGCGGGAGGTTGAGTTCGACGGTCACGGCTCAGGTTAAGTCCCTTGAGCTATCGAACAGCCGGGTGATATAGTATGCAAAATTCATGACGTTTCTCCAAGTCCAAGACGGCGCTTTGTTCCTTCTACATGAAACCTTTTGATATTTCGGTCCCGGAAGGCAGCGAACCTGTGAATTCCCGGTCCCACGGCATCGACCCTAGATGGACCGAACAAGTCGACGCCATCCTGAACTAGTACCTTGCATCGGGTCTGATCCAGTACTCGACTTCTGACGCGTTCTGCGATAGAGGTAGCAATTTTCCGCTACAGTGTTTTCTTAATGACGGGGCTCCTAAACCCAAAATCGTCGGAGTGCCAACCTTGTTTGGGCAAATGTTTTTTTTCGTAAACTTGGGCCATGGGATTTTTCATCGGGATGAGTTTTGAATTTTGTTCAAGTCAGTTTTCGGGTGAGGTATAGAGCTCCTTAAAAGAGGAACCTCGGAAACATTTGGGGGAACCTCGATCGTAGAACGCTTCTTCTCCGTATTCCGTCCAGCTGGTGGCCCTCCCGAATAAGTCTGGAGGCGTTCGTGTTGCCGTCAACTACAAGAAATTCAACCAGATCGCCAGCTGCCCATTCCCCACGTGGACCAGACTCCTTGGGAAAAAACCGGTGTTTATAACCTGTTCGCATACCAACTGGGCGCGCGAGCAACAGGCCGAGTCCGTATGCCAAGCTGCCATGCACCAACCTCATTCTTGGTCGGCCACCGGTCCTGCCAGCCGACGTTTTGTCGTGTTTTCCTTCGCACTAGCGTCTTTCCTTCTCAGAGGCTCAGGAGCTTGCTGGCAAAGGCGTTCTGCACACCACCGATGACGACATCGTCCTGCCCTTCCGTAAGCTGACTCCGCCCCCCTCCCCCGCCTAACTCGCAGCGCCCGGTGGGACGTATTCGGATAGCTGGATCAACGACATCCAGGGTCATCGACTCACCTGGGTCAATCACTAGCATCCACTGGGGCCTCTCGATCAACCTCATCGGGGATTACCGGAGCATCAGCTGAGTCGTCAATGCCAGTGGCCGGCGGGCAGGCACCGTCTACTTCACTTGGGGTCGCACCAGCTCAACGACGAGACCGTCATCAGAAGGTTTACACGCTTACGATAGTGGAAGGACTTCCGTGGGAAAACTGCGCGTTCCACACACAAGGACAGAGAGCCTCTGGCAACTTCCAGCGACATACTATCCGATCGTATCTGCCTTACACGGCAAGCGGCATGTTGCCCAACAAAACCTACCTTGGAGAGCAAGCGGCTCGTTAAGAGAGCCTTCAGAGGCGAGCGTGTTTGTTGACCGACAATATTCGCCTTAACAAAGGCAAGTGACCTCCTAGCCGACAATGTCTGCCTTAGACCGGAGGCGTTTGGTAACCACCAACATCTACCTCAGAAGGCAAGCGGCTTAGTGCACCACATCATCTGCCTTGGAAGGCAGGCGGCTCATTGCACTACAGTTAGCTATGCGCTTTTGTATTTTTCGGGACGAAAAAGTGTTTGTTGGACGTTCATAGTTTGAAAAAAATTATGATCGACGAACCAATCAAAACAATGCAGAATGACACACACATCACCAAAATAGGCTGACTAGTCACAACTTTGTCTGCTGCTGCTGCGATTGCACACAGAATAACTAATACCAGGAGAGTACGAGATGTATTATTTGAGTACGTCGAGGGCACCGCAGCAGCAAGCATCGAAGTAGAAGCGCGCAGCCAAACCAACACCGCTGTCTTCGTCAGGGCAAGCGCGCTGTACACGCGGCTTCAACATGTCGATCGCGGAGCCTGCGGACGAAATGCCATCAGCACCGAACCCTCAACCACCGTCCTCCTCGCCAAGCAACGAAGAGGCCCCTTCTCCTGCAGACGAGGAGCGCACCTATTGCCTCCGCCTAGGCTGTGTGCGGCATGCCCTCCACATCGCGGTTGTTGCTGGGCTAGAGAGTGAGTACTTGATGGATTTGTTCGGCAAGGGGTCATAGCACAAGTGGGGATTCCTACATGCGGTTGCCCTCCTCGGGGCCGTTTGGTACCTCCTGAGCCGATCCCGCACCACGTTTGCGCAAATGGAAAAACACGTGAAAGATAATCGTGGTGTCAAGTGGAGAGCAACATTTACTCGGCCTGCTGAGACCCGCGGAAATTGCTTTGGCCGCATCACGGCTCTTCAATTTCGCATCGGATGCTTGTGCGCGGCTTTTGTCCCGCTCCTGCAACGCTCTGTCCCGCCATGCCTCGGACACGTCGAGGTCGCCGCGTCGAACCACATCCTCGTGGGCTGCGCGCCCCCCAGCTCTTTGGATGGTGTCGCCGCCGCTCCTCTTGTCGGAAGCGGTTGCATTTCGTTTCGCGGCTGCTTTTCTTGCCTGTAGCCCATGCGACGCCTTTTCCTTGCGTTTCTTTGCCATACTACGCGAGTTTGAAAGACACAGTCCTCTGCTCTAACGTAGTAAAATGAAGCGGGGTTTGTTTTACTAGATGCCACATAACCTAAGCAACATGGTGGTCAGCTATTGGTACCTCTATACATCTCACGACCTGGTGATTCGCCTGCATTACTTGGAAATATCCCCCCAAAACCCAGTTTTTCGGCGATTTCACCTCTGTTTAACTTCAAGATATATAAAAAAGAGCAGAGCACGACGTGGAGAGTTTGGGCCTGGAGACGTACCTGAAGTTTCAGTTGAAGATTCGTACGCAATCTCCAGTATTCTGCGCTTGTACATTGCAGAATTTTATACACCGAAATCAAGTCATTCTACGGTGGCTGGAGGCGTCGGCTTTTGACGGGGATGATATTTTTTTGCTGCTCGATGTCGTCTTTTTGTGTGGTCGATACGCACAAAAAAAGCGCATAACCAACAGTGTCTGCCTTGGAAGGCAAGTAAGTGGCATATTCACCAATAATGTGCCTTAGAAGGCAAGTGGCTTATTTGCCTGCATTGTCTGCGTCAGAAGGCAAGCGGCTTAATGCATGACATTATCTACCTTGGAAGGCAGGAGGCTCATTGCACTACAGTGTCTGCCATGGAAGGCAAGCGGCTTAATCCACGATATTATCTGCCTTAGAAGGCAAGCGGCGTAATGCACGACATTATCTGCCTTGGAAGGCAGACGGCTCATTGTACTACAATACAATGTCTGCCACAAAAGGCAAGCCGCATAGTCACCAATAATGTCTGCCTTTAGAAGGCAAGCCGACATTGTCTGCCTTAGAAGGCAAGCGGCCTATTTACCGACAACATCTTGCGCGCACAAGAGGCTAGCAAGAGCACCTGCCAGGGTACAGAGGGCAGGCAATTGCCCCTTGTTTTCTTGCGACGAACACTACAGTACACATTTGAAGGAAGAAACGGTTCTCAGGGTCGGGTGCCATACCAATCCTTTGCAATAGACACTACAGTAGTACGAGTAGCTTGTGTTTAGGTGGCAGTAATTTACGAAATTGAGCCCCGACGACAAATTGGCCCTTCTTACTCGCGGGCGCCTTCTGTATACAGCATACAGCAGCACTACGAAATAACTATATATCGATCTGCAAGTGGAGTACGGCTTTAGGTTGTCGTCTAAGTGGAACCTGACGGCGGAGAATGAGGTCATGGATGCCATCTCGCGGCCGTTACGAAAAGCCATCACCCGTATAGCGCCGGCATCGGTTCAAGCAGTCTGGGACTAGATAGGCTCTTTTGAAGTAGACCAGGTGGCATGCACGGCGTCGGTGCTGTGATCCCTATACACGGGGAGACCGACGTTTTGGCGCGCGACGTTTCGATCGTTCCGGGTACCAGAGTCCCGGCCTTCGGGTTTTGTTTCCCACCCTCAATCGTGGCAGAGCACATTGTGCAAAATATGGCGGAAGGCAAGACCCGCGCGATTGTCATTTTGCCTGATGTTAAGGCCTATTGGTTCCCTCTGGTGCGGCTCGCCACAGTAAAGTCGATCGAGGTGGCTCAAGTGGCTGCGGAAGGGTGCTTTCCGTGGCGTGGTTCGGATGGTGGCCTCAAGAATTGGCGGTGCCCTTGCTGGGGGATGATAGCCTAAGAGTTAGACTTTCGTACCATTGGGTAACGATTACCCACGTTTCGGCGACCATCGCGTAATGGCGTGGACCTATCTCATGGTAGCGTGCACATAGTTAGCCGCTTTCGAACGCTTTCTAACGCTCACCGAAGTTCGCGGTCCCCTTTCCCTTTGGTGTTTTCTTTCAACCAGAACGACGCTGACGAATTTGACGCGTTTGTGCTCCGGCCGTGTCCCGCGGTTGGCAAACAGCTTGTTCCGGGCGATGTCTTTTAACTCCTCCCCTTTCTTGACCCTCCAGAAAAATGCCCTAAGATGGTGCATGAAACATCTTGCCCCGGCGTGGGCCATGGGGGCGACGATGTGTGCTTGGAGGGGTCTTCGTGCGCTTACCGGTACGCGGCCGAGTCTGTTTGGGAAGGTTTTGTATCTAAGCTGAGAAGGTCGACGAAATAAAACGGGACAGGAGAAGAATGGGATCCCGTCCGCCGGGTAGGCAATCCTTGCTCGAATCGGGTAGATTCGTAGCTTACCTTCGTATCTGAGGAACAGAAGCAGGTTGGGGTTCAGGTCAATCGGGTCGCGCCGATATTGAAGCACACACTCATATACCTGCTAAGCGACATGCGGTCGATCGTACAGGTGCCCAGCGCACACAGGTTGTCGGCTCTCTCTGGCTGAGCGTATTTCTCTGACGCGATGTATAGTAGCCATGTATTCGTTGTCTTTCTTTTCGATGCGTAGGGGTTACGATCTTTCGTTTACAATGGGGTTGCACCTCCTAAAGCTCCCAGCGTCTGAGGACTTGGTATTCAACCCTAAGTTGGGTAAGACGCTTCGGGCCTCTATAGCGAGGCAGTGGTAGTGTTAGCAGACCGGGACTGCCTGGCGATTCGCGTTTTTCGGTGGGTTATGGCGTACATCTCTGCCGCACAACGGGTTGGGGGAGAATCCATCGCCGGGTGCCTCTTCCCCGTTGTCACGGCAGAAGGGGTTCGGGGCCGTCTCTCCCTCTCCACAGCCCGTATGACGACGAACCTGCAAAGCGATCTGCGGATGGCAGAGCCGCCGAACCACTTAACGATGTGAGCCTTTTGAGTGGGAGGACGGACGTTAGCGAGCTACCACTGTCTCCATAATAGTTCGAAAAAGGATCTTGTGGCGTATGCAGGAAATGACTGGGTCAATGTTAAAGAAGTTTGGGTGAGACAACTCTGCCCCTGACCAGTGGTCAACTACAAATACCACCTACAAGAGGCGCAACGAAGTAAGGGCGGGACCACAGGCCGGCGCAGGAGGCCTCATCCAACCCAATATTTACATCAAATGATCCACGGTAGAGAGACAAAATACAACAGTACAAAGAAAGGCGATCCAATCGGTGGACTCAAATTTGGCACAAACAATGGAATCGATGATATCGAAATGTCTCGGAATTTGTATCGCAACGAAGTCAGTTCTTCTTTTCGCTCCCGAAACCTCGGGGGGCGTAGAGTTGGTCTCAACATTTCTTGAGACCATCCCACCCACCCGGCAGTAGTAAAATAAGAAATTGAGCCCCGACGCCAAATTGGCCCTTCTTACTCGCGGGCGCCTTCTGTATGCAGCAGCGCACCGAAATAACTATATATTGAGTTCCACGGAAGCAGATCTTCAAACACAGCCGAAGGAGCGTGGACGCACCATGGCAGAAACCCCACGGAAGCACTATGAGAGTACCACAGAAGAATCACGGAGGTTCCATGGAAGAACCACGGAAGCACCATGGAAGCGCCATGGAAGCACCAGGAATTATCATGGAAGCATCATGGCAACTGGAAGTTCTCGTGGAAGCGCCGTGGAGGCACCAAAGGAGTACACGTAAGTGCTTTCATGGTGATTCCGTGTTACTCCATAGGTCCCATATTGCTCTCATAGTACTTTCATGGCATGGTATTTCCCCGTGGTGTTTTCATGGTGATGCCGCCACTTCCGAGGGATGATCATGGTTCTTCCGTGATGTTGCCGTGGTACGTTCGCGATGCTTCCATGGCGCTTCACCATGAGACCTCCAAGTCTCCGTGGTGTTTGCATGGGGGCGTCTGTCGTGTTGCCATGGTGCTTCCGTGGGATTTCCGTGGGACTCCCGTGGTGCATCCATGGTGCTAGCACTGGCCTGGGAGTCCGCAATGCGCCCATGGAAACTTCCGTCATGCTTCCAAGAATTTTTCCATGTACCCGTGGTACTTCCCATGGTGGTTCCTATAGTGCTTGTGTAGCGATTCCATGGTGCTTCCATGGTGTTTCGATGGGGACTTTCATGCTTCCGTGGTCCTTCCGTGGGACCCCCATGGTACGTCCGTTGTGCTTCGATGGTGCTTCCGTAGCGTGCCTTCCTTCTATAGACTTATGTACTACCATCAACGCTTATTGTATCGGTAAGCACTCATATAAAAAATAAATAACGTGCACCTCAGCACATCCCAGTGCAAATACAGAATGGCCTATTTTTTCCGGCATGTTCCTTAAGCAGGACCCATCTGCTATGGCAACGTCAAACGTGAAGGCGCGCGTCGGTCAATGCGCGCATCATATTTTAATCGGTCCGGACTGCGTACAGAGGGCGAAGCCAAGTGTCAGCATTGCTCGGGAGCTTCATACTGCTCCGAACTTAAGGTTCAACTCAGAATTAAATGCTCAGAATGAAAACCAGTAGTTGAGTGGCACATTTTCATCTCTTGGCTCCCAGTTTTTGTTCATACAACAATGCCCGCGCGGGAAATACTGCTTGGGCCGCATTCAAAATGGATCGCAAGTGAAAAATAGAAGTATCAGGATGGTAACTGCAGTGGTAGCAGGACGATAAACATAGCATTAGGATGATTACTTCAGTAGAAGTGCCCCCCTCAGATTACGTTTGCTGGGTGAGGGTGACACATGGAACGTCAGATCTCACCGGTAGCATTCACGGTGTTACTCATCGTGTCCACCATCGCGCCAACCTGAAAGACATAGGTGCTACCCGGGAAGCCTAGCGCGTAGGAGAGGATACTTAAAACGCGTAAGTCCCGCCCGGCCTCCAGCACGAGGCTCGTGAATTCTCCACTGGTGACGTCGTTTTACGATAGCAGGCTCCAGGTGTAAGATTCCTGTTGTTTTTCCCCACTCTCCACCGTGGCGCAGGAGCAAGCTTTGGTCTCAGTGTAGATCGTGGTGGAGCTTGCGCGTGTCCTTTGCAAGGAAGCGGAACCCACAACCTAGAGCGGCAGACGGTGTGCGACGAGTAAAAATAGTTACAATTGCCCATCTGTTTTGTTTTTTCACCTCTCTTCGTGTTCTGTTTCTCAACCCTCTTCGTGTGCGTGTGCTTTTTTTTTCGCGTGTACACAAAACCATGGATATGTTCCTGGTGCTATTTGGTTGCAAGTGATACGGGATGGTATACCACAGCTCGTTAGTGCCGCTTCCTTCACGGGCTGGTATGATCCTACCGTGCGCAGTGCTCGTTTGTGTTTGTCATCGAGATGCGTTTTTGTTACAACCTGTTTTGCCGCCTCAGGCAAAATTTCAGTGAAGTGAGCTAATGTGAGAACATCATCATCGTCATCATCATCATCATCATCATCTCCCAACATTGTAAGGAAGAGGAGCATCACCACCACGCTCGAAACAGGGAATTTCCAACTGAGGAAAGTCATCGCTATCATACAACTCAAGCAGCAGCAGCCGGGGAACCGAGATCTGTGCTTGCTCAATGTGTATCTATCATGGAGGGAAAAAACAGAGCGG
The DNA here is from genome assembly GCA_031213475.1 of Nereocystis luetkeana. Classification (NCBI taxonomy): domain Eukaryota; class Phaeophyceae; order Laminariales; family Laminariaceae; genus Nereocystis; species Nereocystis luetkeana. Next base: position 4,183,934 of record JARUPZ010000030.1, on the reverse strand, counting down.
CCATTGAACCAACAACCCCCGTTGAAATGCTGACGGCAACGTACCATCCAACAGAACGGGCGCTCGAGCGGGACGGGTTCAAGGACAGCAACGACAAGCAAGCGGAGATCATTGACGGTGAGATGGAGCGCCCACGATCGCACATCCGAGGCATGCTCCATGCGAACGCAGGAAATATCTTGAAGGGGAACACCATACCGACAGCAGCCGGAGAGTCATCACCAAGGGCTGGAGTATTCCAGCAAATGGAACGTCATCACCAGGGAGGGGCTAGAACACAACCACCATAAGCAGGAGAGTCATCATAGACAGGAATTAAGACGCCATCATCAGGGACTGGGACGACATCAGCAGGGGCTGAGGGCGTGTCTTAATTCCCTCCAAAGAGCATGGGAACGAGCGGAACGGAACGAGGCGGTTCGTGGTCATTCGTTCCGGGTCTGTGTAAAAACACGTGTTTGGGTCCATGATGCAGAATCCTGGGCCCCGCCAGCCGAATCAGTACGAACGGTATCTTTCAGCACATGTCAGAACACATTGGTGTCCACATCCATCTTCGGTGGTGTCCATCTACATCAAACAAGATCCTATGAGTTCGCGTTCGGTCGGGCCGTTCGGTCCTCCAAACCAAGAAAAAGGGGTGCAACGCTTCTTCTTCCTCTTCCTATATACCTGGTATACTGTTTTTCCCGGGCTGCACTGAATCTATTCGTTCCCCACAACCAATCAGCATCAATTCATGCAGCAACTAATATTCCATTCGGTTGGTTCCAATGCTCTCTAGGGGGGTTGAAACACGCCCTGAGACACGCCCCGAGACGGCATCACCAGGGGCTAGAATGTCACCTCCGGTGGCTGGAACTCCCTCTGGAACATCATCAGGGGCTGGGGCATCACCCCCAGAGGCAGTGGTATTGTCGCCAGGAACTGGGACGCTATCGTCAGGGAATCGAACGCCATCAACAGGGGCTGGAAAATCATCACCAGGGACTGGACCACCACCATCAAGGGTTGGAGCATCATCAACAGGGGTCACACACTTGGCTACTTCTCCCGGGGTCTCGTCTTGTGCTGAGGGTAGGCTCGCGCAAGATGCACCGCATCGCGTGGTCGCCAGTACGAGGCCCAAATTCAATATTGATGGCTCATTTGATAGCGCGCCCATCAAGAGGGCACCGGGGGGAACCCCCCCGACTTGGTGTACACTGTGGTATTTACCCACACCCACAGAGCCTCGGTTCTGTCGTAGAAGGCTTTCGCGCACGCCACCTCGAACCCTGACTGCAAACGCTTCTCGAACAAAAAAAAACAGGGCGATCACAATCCCCGACAGCTTTTACAAGCTGCCATCCACTCCTCGCAGTAGCGTCGTCCAAGGTCACCGGACTATCGTCATCTGGGACAATCGGAGCATCAGCGTCTGAGACCACCCGAGCATCCGCATCTTCTGCGATAGCCCGAACATCATAGCGTGGGATCGCCAAAGCGCCATCGCCTGAGATCGTCATAGTATCATCGCTTGGGATCGCCAGGGCATCGTGGCTTGTAATCGCTGGATGGAGCATAGTCTTTTGGGATCGCCAGAGAATCGTCTCTTGGGATCGGCGTAGCATGTTCGCTTGGGATAGCCGGGTCGTTGTCTCTTGGGACTGCCGGGGCACCGTGTCCTGGTGGCACCGGATCATCAGCATCTGGAGTCAAAATATCAACACCCCCTGCTTCACCAGGTGTCGCATCAGCTACGAATATTAGTTAGCTGAGCCCGACTCGCGCCTCTACACGAGACGAACACAATACAGAAAACGACCGTCAGCTGAAGGGGATTTAGACGCTCATGATATCGGAAAAACAGCCACGGGCAGACACCACGGCAGGGTCTATGCATATCAACACCGGACGGTAGATAGCCACTTGCGACGTCCACGGCAGTCGTGCACACCCCCATGTCAACGTCAGGCTTCCTCTTCTTACTGAAAGGAGGGCCCGCGAGAGCCGGAGGCAAGACGCAGACACTGACTGCATAGTCGACAGTCCCAGACGCAGACGGTGACTGCGCAATTAACAGGAGTGACGGAGATGATGCCAGTCAGCTACGACATCAAGCAAGCGATGAGCAGTCTGCCAGTTAGCAAATTATTCGGAGAACCGGAGTTTATTTGTTCAAGCCGATACCCGTGGGCCTCAACAGCACAGGAGCGATGCCGGTCACTGCCAACCGATACTTAAGCTCGCGCACTAAGCACGTCGCTCTTCGACTCTTCTCGCTTCGTTTGGATCGTTCCACCAGCGACGGTTCCTAAGCTGTAGAGGGTTATCACTTTATCGTTCCTGGCGTTATTATGAATTTTGCCGTGTGCTCATGAGGAGAGTTCGAGCAATAACCCCTTTCTATCCTCCCCTGTTCTCCAATACAACGACTATAGATAATATCGTCAGACCATGCGGTGGTCAGAGCATCTAGGCATTGACTCTACGAACACACTGGTGCCTTGAACGTTAGAGGTCTGGTACCAGACGTCGAGAACGCCTTCACGGGGGTCGGCTCACGTAGATCACGATTGTTCGGGTGAAGTTCAGGAGCCCCGATGCGAGGTTAAGCAGGCGTTGGAGCAAAGGAAGACATCGATGCTGTATGCCATGATAAGTATAACGGCCGAAATCATGAGGGACAACGGTCGATCGAAGCTCGGCGGCGCTGGGGGAAGCGCTGATGTAGAAGAGAGCCCAGCAGATGTAGGAACCATTGCTGCAGGGGAAACCCCACGAGGGGCAGTAACACTGCTCGGGTACAACTACTGCTGCTGCTGTTGCTGCTGCTGCTGAAGCAGGCATGGATCGATCAAAGTCCGGCAGCGCTGGGGGGAGCGCTGCTGTAGCGGAGAGCCCACGAGGCGCAGTACCCACCGCTGTACGAGACACTACAGCAGGAGCCTATACGATCTCGCGTGATAGAGAGTGCTTCCCGTAATTTCGTAGAGACGGGACGAGGAGAAACTGCCGCTTTTGCCCAGGTTGGCCCAGTGAAGGACCAACCAGACCAACCAGGGGCGGCGGGACAGAGGGGTGCATACCCCAGCGGCGAGTACGGTGGTGACTCGGCCGCGATTTCTGTTTGCGGAGGTAACAACGCTAAAGCCGCCGAAGGAGGTATCTTCGTAGGGAGCTTCAACTATGGCAAGAAGGCCGGTTGAAAACTGCACGGTGAAACTGTGCAGTGGATGCACCGGACGGGGGCACGCTGCTAATGTCTGCCCCACGTCGAAGGACCCCACGTCGAAGGAGGAGGCTGTCATGGCGGTGGCGACGACCAAGAAGAAAGTACGGTCCAGCTCTCAGCTTTCAAGGCCAAAGGGACAGGTGAGTGCAAAGATGGTTCGGGGGAAGGGGAGTCGTCTTGGCAGGTAGGAGACGAGGCCGAGATCTGCGACAGTAGTGCGTCTACTCACATGACGCCCTCAGTAGACTGCATGCTCAATTATCGAAAATGGAACTTCAAACTGCGCATCGCTGATGGATTTACTTGATCGATCGAATGATACGGTGACATACACGTTGTCTTTCGGGCCGGAAACGGTCTCGTGCAAGTGCTGATATCTAACGCGGCGCACGTGCCGGACCTCCGCTACCACCTATTTTCCCTGCCCACTCTCGTTAAGAACGGCCACACTTTCGAAGGGCGCCCCGCCGGTGTTGTAGTCAGACTCAAGTCTGAGCGTTCGGTCGTGTTCCGTTGAGTGGGACCTTCTATATATAGCCTTTACGGCTATCCGTGTAGTAGGGAACATGTCTGTGCTGTACTCGCCCCGGGGCAATTTTCCAACAAGTTTGCGACTAACATTAACGACTTCTACTGCAGGGCTGGACTCTCCCACAAGGTACTACCTCGTAAGATCGGGGGCAGCGAGGGGTTGTCCTCGAGGGAGAGCTGCTGGAGTGCAGAGGGTGCTCCATGGCGAAGGGTCTCCTCAGAGGTATGAAGCAGCCCACGCGAACACGAGCAGACAAGAAGCTCGGTAGGGCTTTTGTGGACTTGAGTGGACCTATGGTGGTAAAGCCTCTCGGGACATAGCGGTGTACTCTCATCGTGTGCGACGACGTTTCACGGTATACGTTGGTTTACCTTATGCGCCACACATCGGACGCCGCGGAATTGTTCGAGCGTTCCTCGCGGATTCTCGTACAGACGACGTCCCTTCTATGGTGGTATTTGTCCGATCTGATGAGTGCGTTAGATGCCGCGGGGGGAAGTTCGGAGACTTGTGTAGATTACGAGGTATCAAGCAGGAACTCACGAAGGCACAGTCTCATACCTCAATGGGGCAGCAGAGCGCGCGCTAAGGATGATTCAGACGGCCGCAGTGGTGGGCCGAATCTAGGCTCCTGAACCGTTTCCCGGCGCGCAACTCCCGGTCACTGCGTTGTTGTTGGCGGAAGCGTCACAATGGGCGTGTGAAGCCTTGAACCGCACAGCAACGACAGCTATCCCAGGGAGCAAGTCGCTGCATGACACGTAGCATGATAGCTTCCCCCCGGTTGTACTGCTAGCCTTCCTTTAGCCTGGCTACGGCTAGAGGAACAGGGAAAACAAGTCACAGGCGAAAGCACATGCATATTTTTACTTTGACCCTGCACCCAACTACCCCCGAGACTCAGTACAACTACTGACGAGGCAATGAAGTGTGTTAATCACGCGAAATGTCATCTGGCAACGCGTGTCGCCTGCACCACTTGTACCTGCCCAGGCGAATGGCCCCCTGTCTTCGGTAGAGGGGGGGTTCGAGGCAGACGACCTGGGCACGTCGGATCGAGGTGATGGGGGGGTGGTGTATGAGCTGGACGACAGCCCGGATCACTTGAACGACCTCGACGTGACGTGGGGTTTTGATCTGGAGTCGTTTATCCAAGAGCGCGTACAGCAGGCACCTACCACCGGCAAGGCCGGCGAAGGGCTTGCCGAGACGATGGATTCGTCTCAAGGGGGTGCGGTTGACGCCTCCTCGACCCCGCTACGCAGGGTCAAAACAGCCTAGACGATGGATTGATCTCGAAGGGGGCGCTGTGGATGCCTCCTCGGTCCCGGAAGGAATGTCTAAAAGCGACTCGGGCGCAGCATCAGCCTCCGACACCGACCAAGGGAACGATGAGGATCCCCCCACGGTCCTGTCGGCCAGCACACGAGCTGAGCAGCTGGGGATAACTCCCCCCGACAGTTGTACGGACCCGGCCCCTGGGTCAGAACCAACGCCTGGAGGGTGAATCTGCTGTGCACCAGCTATGCACGAACTCTGAAGTCGCAGACGCGCTGCTTGCGGCAGCGTACGAGCCGTGGACGAAGCCTTGGAGTATCCTGAAGCGTACATTCTGGACGACGGAGGATGCAGTGACCTTGCTGGCCGGAGGACCTGCTGTGGAGAAGAAAGGGGAGTTGAGCGTGTGCATGCCGAGTGGTTTCCCGAGAGACGTAGAACCGCCCCCGCAGTCCGTAGTAGATGTAGAGCGTTCCTGATATAAAGCGGCGTGACACGACCCCATGAAAATTGAGCTGGACGGTCACAACACGACCGGTACATCCGAAGGCGATATCGCGGGTGGAAACTTGTAGGTGTGAAGTGGATGTTCACCTACAACACGGACAAGGATGGCCTGGTAGTAATGGCCAGAATTGTAGCTAAGGGTTTTAGCCAGGTGCAGGATGTAGGCTACTTTCTAACGCTTGCACCAAATCGCTCGTCAGCGTCAGTTATTTGTTTTGCTGCCGCTGCTGCGAATCGATATGGTTTAAATATTTCCCATCTAGACGTCGCACACGCTTTTTTTCGCGCAAAACTCGACGCCGAGATATATATGAAACTACCCGGTGGGTGTGGTGACCTGTCAGGAAAGATCGTCCGCCTAAAAAGATCACTGTATGGTCTAAAACAGAGCAGACGGCAGTGGGCTGGATCGGTTGTAGATACCGTGGTAGAGTACGGTACGGAGTAGTGTACGTCTGGCCCACGTGTGTTTCGCATGGTGGTGGACGTCAAAGAAGAACTGGTCATGGCCGTTCTTGTAGATGACATCGTGATCACAGGATCGGACGAGACAAGCAGATACGTCCATGCCGCGCCAGCTACGAAAATTCCCCACGAATAACCTCGGCGAACTGGCTTGATACCCTGTTTGCGCTTTCAAACGCGAGTGGGAATTGGGGGCAATGGAGATTACGCAGGAGGCGTTTATTTAGGTCTTGTCGAATGGTTTTGGCGTTGACTCATCCTCTGGAATCCCCGCGACCCCCGGTGTCGAACTAGGCCCAAGAGAGGAGGGCGAACTTGGAGGAGACTGACCGTAAAGGGAGGCTGTGAGGAGCTTGATGTGGCTGTCGACCATGGCGAGGACGGGCATCTCAAACGCTGTGCATGCTGTGGCGCGCCACTCCCACAACCCTTCGGAGAGGCACTGGAAGACAGTTTTGAAGCTTATAGCATACCTTCGAGGGACCAGGTTTTGGAGATTGACTTTTGTGCGGGGCTCGGCTTTGGGGGGGGGGGGGGGGCGGGGACTGGATTTGATTGCGTGTAGTGATTTTGATTATGTTGATGAGTCGAACAATACGTGCTCGGTATCGGGGACGGTAATTACCATGGGGATGCAGCCGTCAGTTGGACGAGTAGCATGCAGAGGTATGCTACGTTATTCACAGCAGAAGCAGAGTACATCGCCCTGGGTGAAGAGGCGATGGAAGCTTTGTTTACGGGTTCAGTGCCATCGTCTATTTGTCCAGAGCTAAAGCGGATCATGTGTCCGGGTTTTCGAGGGAAACTGGGGGCAATACCCTAGGCTGAGAACCCTTTTAATCCTTCTCGGAGCAAGCATATCGACGTGCATTTTCATTTTGCTAGAAAGCGACTTCATGCCAAGATAGACATTCAGTTTGTATCTTCGGAAGCAGCACGCGGATATTTAGACGAAATATCACTCTGCGATTCCTGGTAAGTCTCACGATAGGTTCTTGTTGAATCTGTCTCTGGAGGGTGAGTGAGGGGGTATGAACATTATTCGATGAGTACCATGTTTGAGTCAAGGAATAATTTATCAGGTCGCCCAACGCTAGTTAGAGGGGCATGGGGGAGTAGGGCACCACTTGGCATTTTATTTTCTGGCCACGGCCATCGTTTGGAATGCGACCGTTGTTTCATTTGCAATGGTTTGGGTACGTGTACGGGGGGTTTTGACCTGGTGGCCGGGTTTCCTCCTGCGGGATTGCCGTTGGCTGTTCTTAGGTCCTATTGATAGCATGTTTTGAATATCCCTTCGGCATCGTCACTGCTGTCAAGAGCTAGGGAGAGGGTGTTCGTTTGGAGCGTTTCAACAGCGACGGCCACAAGTTGAAGAGGGTTGCGTATATCTTCGAAGGCGTTTTTTATGAATTCTCCCGCGTGCTCATGAGGAGAGTTTGGGCACTCTGCTCCCTCTCTCTCCTCCCCTGTCCTCTTGTAAGACGACTATAAATAATTTCATCAGACCACGTGGTGGTCAGGGCATCCAGGTTTGGACTCTACGAACATGGTCGAGAGCGGCAAGACCACCCTCCGCCACGTGCCGACCAGTGGCATGCTCGCTGACGACGGAACCAAGTACCTGCTCAGCAACGCGTTTCTCTCAAACGCGCAGAACAGAAAGGCCTTCAACACAAATAGCCAACCATGGACGACGGAGGGAAGAGCTGCGGCAAGACGCTGGTGGACAGTTTTTACTACAATATTTTGGAGCAGCAGCGCCATCTTCAGACGGTTTTACCCCAAGATACCGAAGCAGCAGCGTCGCCTTCAGATGCGGGGAAAGACTGGAGCAAGGATCGCCACTCATAAGCGGGGACCACAAGGCTAGGCACGGAGCGGACTTGCTTTCAAGTTAGTAAACAGGCATGAGAATACGAGCAGGATACATCGATTACAGTGGGAAGCAGCGAGTCAGTGTGATCTATCCGCTACTTCGGTTTATCAGTAGTGCCTTTGTTTGTAGACGGGCGGGAGAGTTTCTTAGAAACAACGGCGTTGACATTTCCTTCACAGTGTCTGAATGTTTGCAGATTTACCACGTGTTCAACACCTGTTGAGTGCTTCCCTGTGGGCATCGTTGCGACAGCAAGCAGCAGTGAGAACAGTGTCGCGCCGGTGACGTGATTTGGGAATCCAAGGCTCCAACCAAGCACACTTTATTGAAGGAATTAAATTCGATAACTGGATTTGCAAATTTTGACTCTTGATATCCTACACGCATCGAGGAGTCGTCGTGCCAGTGTTTGGTACTTCTACACCACAGTGAAATCACTACTGTTAGGTCGCTGCTGGAATATCATCTATCTTGCTGAAGAGGTATCCATAGCACAGCGTGGCATGTTTCACACGGACAGCGTAGCGGCAGTTGGTATTAATTGTTATATGTGTACTTTGTACAAGTGGTGAAATTCGGGCAGTGATCGGTCTGTAGATTCAAAGGAAAACGGGGATATTACAACAAACAGTAGTAGTAAGCTTCCTACGACGTACGTTCCAGCTCCGAGCAGTTATAGACCGTTCTCACTGCAGAGCAGCAGGGTTACAGCATTTAGTTCCGCTCATTGATACGTAGGTTTTGACGTTTAGGACGTTGCATCATTAGAAAGTTTCGTGAAAAACAGTTTGCACCCTTTCCTTCCGTTGTATACTCCCAGCTCGCACTCACACATCCTTTATTCAGCCTACAGTTACTGTGTGATACAGCAGCTTTAGCCTTCAGCCCACAGACCTTGCAAATGACCGGGCCCCTTACATCTGAGACAGGCTTCCCTGTTGTTGACTTCGAACGGAGTACCTCTTGGTATTACTGTTTCGGATGGAAACAGTCAACGCGGATGGACTGCGGTGCGCGTTAATGGACACGACTAGACACGATAGGCGCAGGATAGATAGGGCAGGTATAGCAGATCTTTAGTTTTGAATTTATTTTAATAGTTTGGTAGCGTCGGGTAGACGCTAGGTTGCTTCCTCGCAGTTTTTTTTTCGGGGGGTTTTCCAGGTCAGGAAGACGTCCCCCTTTCAGGAACCTATCCTTCAACCCCAAATGCTACGGCGGGAAACGCCCGAAGCCAGGCTACCATCCTTGTTCGACAGGCGTCCGCGGGTGACTGGTTCAGATAGTCACCTCGCATCGCGGTGCTAAATCTAGACACCCCGGCGCTGCAACGGACATCACGGCAGCCGAGTCAGTCTCCTGCCCCCCGACTAATACACCTGCCCTGAACGAAACCTCGCCCGATGCTAGCGAGATAATTCATCCACGACCTTTTGCATTCCACAATTCTTCGATACCGCCGGTCATCCCGCGGTGGCTAAGCTCCTCTCAGTCCCCGTCAGGGTATCGCACTCGCCAGCACGATGCCTGCAAGTCATAGACCCGTCCCGCCACCGGTAGACTCACCCCAATGGCGCCCGCAACGACCGACTGACCTTCGTGCCGATCGGAGCAGTGCCTGCGTCCGGCGCAGTTTGTGGTGGCGCTCCCCCTCCGACAGTGGCGTCGCCGATCGGGGACAGCAGTCGTTATTCTTGTAAGTTTTCCACGGTGCATGGGCTGCATTCAGATGGAGCAAGGTGGAGCTGTTCGTCACCTCTTCCTCCGGCAGCCACTCCGACCCAGTTGGGTACCGCCCTCGACATGGCCTTTGAAAAACTTCCGAGGGCCTGCCCGGTCGGTCAGAATGTAGAGCGGTGCTGCCACCGTCGAGATTTCTACCAAGCCCGAGTCCGCGCCCCAAATAAAGTGCGCGAACTCGTCCTCAAAGGCGTGGCGTAGACGCTCCGGCCGCACGTGGAGTATCTTGATTTGGCCGCCGACATTGTCCTCCTCCTGGTCCGCCTGCCGCTTAACGTAGCCTGGCAGGTGAGGCCCGGCTACTCGATGGCTGTCACTTCCCGCGGCCCCGTTCAGCACCCGTGCGCCAACTTTGCGAGAATACCTTCTCGCGCCACCTGGCCGTCCACCTCCTTGACAAGCACCAGGCCTCCCACCGGTGCCCGCTCGCCCGGGGGTTTTCGTAGTATTGCCGCGTTGTGCCGCACACGTCGCCTGTTCTTGTCCTCTTGCTGCCTGTTCAAGATTCCCCGCAGTTCTAGGAACGTCTGCTGGTTCTCCCCCATAAACGTGTCAAGTACCGCGTGAGAGTCGTCATTGTCTAGCGCCGGAGTAAGGACGTCAAAGTTCGTGCATGCGTCGCGGCCGAACAGGATCCAAAAGCGTGTACCTCCCGAGGGCAGGCGCGGCGTTGGGTCCAGCAAGGTGCCTCGACAAACGTGTCCCACCTACCTAGCTATGACTTGTAGCAACACCGCAAGACCTTCCGCGTGTTGAAACATGCACAAACCAGACACTTTTATGGACAGCGAGGTTTTGGTAGGCATTTCTTCGGAATAACTCAGGGGAGATAGTTGAGCCCTTCCGGGGGGGGGGGGGGGGTGGCTGGGTCAGGGGCAAATAGAGTACAACGGCAATCGTGTAGTAACACGGCGACCCCTGATATAGAGGCAAAGAAAAGGAGGAGAGAACCTTCTCAGTGTATCCCTGAAGAATACAAATGTAGCATCGATGGAAAGCCTATAGTCAACCGCGTATTGTGGACAGGTGGCCTTTTCGATTCACGCAGTGATTCTTAGGATAAACGCACTACAGCAGTGAGTGGGTGCTTTAGGCTTATTTTGAACCTATTTATTATGGGCTTTCGCAATATATTAGGGGGATGTTTGGGGAAGGTAATGTATTGCTACACAGGAAGCGAGACGGTAGAGAGGCTTCTGCTCATTACGTCCGATAGCAGTACGGACCAGCAACACTGCACGACGTTCCACGCAGCAGTTACAGACCAGCAATTTTATGGGCAGCGAGTTTATGGTCGATGCTTCGTTAGATAAACTTAAGGGGGGGGGGGGGGCTCGGTCGCTGTTTGTTTGGTGGATGGATGATAAAATGCGAGGATGTTTTTGTTCAAAAATGATTTTGAGCGTCGATCGGTTTGAGATGTTTCGCGTCTTTGGTTTTGTTTCTTCGTCGTTTTTTCGCAATTAACGACACACGCTGCACATTGTCCGAGGGCAAAGAAAATAACAATAGTCGGGGTATTCGCAGGCAGTATAACCTGTCGACTGCTGTGTGTTTGCAACACTATTTGTGGTGTTAATAGACAAATTCCAATTATTGTATACCCCTATGTGGTCATGGTGGTGGTACTGATAATGTCGATTTGGAGGTTCGAAACAAAAAAAAACATTTTGGTATGCCCCGCGGGGCACCGGCTCTCCCGACCGACACCGGCTCTCCTGCGGCCGCAAGGTAGTGCAAGGCCTCCCCCTCACGGCAGCCCTCGGTGCTCCCGGCGAAAGAAGAGGCGCCGCCGCCGAAATCGGCGAACGGGGAGCGTCGAAAGACGCTCTCCCGAGGATGGGTTGCTTGGCCCCCGGGAAGGGAAGGGATCCCGGGGATGGGGGGTTCCAACATTTTTGGAGGGGGTGTTCCAATCCGGGGATCTTTGTTTAGTCTCCTGTTTGGATTTTAGTCCCCTGTTTGGTTTCCATTTGAATGGAAGGATTTTCAGGGGGGGTGGAACACTACCCCCCCCTGAGAGTCCTTTTTTTGAGTCAGCGGTTGAGCACCTAAATCTATACTGAGCACTTTTGTGTGAGTGTGTGTGTGTGTGTGTGTTTTTTTTTTTCGTTTTAATTGTACGTATGGCCTCGTCCCCACACGCTTTGGTTCCACAGTAACACACGTACACTTCTTGACTAAGTACCGATACGCGTACCTGGGCGTAACACGTTTTTTCAGCCCGCTAGTGTTGCAGCGTGCCACTATCTGTATCAATACTACAGTACTGGTATTACATGTACGAGTATATAGAACTACATACTTAGATCACAACCCCTGAGCGTGCTCGGTTGGTGCATCCCTGGCCTCTCAGAGCTCCCACTTCCAAACCGCCTCCTTTCATTACTTGCCGGACCTTTCCAGCAGTTCTTTGTTTTCTCGGTCATTTCTTTCTTTTTTCTTCTTTCGTTTCGTGTGCGTGCGTGTTCTCCGAGCACGGCATCGCGGGAGGACCCGGCACCGTCGCGGGTGTAGGCGGGTGCTGGCGGGTAGAGGGGGGGTTGCAAGGAGCGCGGTCGCCGCTTTCGTGCCTAGGCGTCGCGTGTGCCTCGATACACGAGGGATGCATGAACGGGCTTTGTCTGGCTTCGATTTATGATTGTTGATAGAGTATGTACGAGTTTATAAAGGTCGTTCGGGATGGCAAGATAATATACAAGCGGTGCTTATTTTTGCGACCACGCTGAAGTTGAAAGAGGGAGGTGTGCAGTTTGAACACCAACGTTATCGAGCTGGCGTACGAAGGCCACGGTTAGCACCGGGCTTCACGCGGGGCGGGCGACGGGGCTGATTGTGGCAGAGAGTGATAAAAGCTTTACCCGGACCGAATCGGTAGCGAGGTGGTCGCGAGAGGGGCGGGCGGCGTACGAGGCTGAGAGAGAAGCTCTTCTGTGCGATTTGTTATTTTCTTTTTTTTCGACCGGGTGTAAGGTGTTCCAATCAGGCAGAAAAATATTACACGAGAGGGGACGGGGATTTTTTTTCCTTTCCGAGTTTTCGGTTTCATTTTCGTTGTTTTTGCTGCTGTGCCGTGCTGTGCTTTCGCTTTCTTCGTACACACAGTACAGACATAGAGCATATCGAAAGAAGAAAATAAGTACAGACAGTAGTATACCCTACCTGGGGTGTATCTATGTACGTACGACATCCGCGACGCGAAGCGTATATGTGGCATCCAAGCTGACGTCGGAGCTGTTTTTTCCTGAAGCATGGCGGCGGGACTCTTGGCATTATCAAGTCGCCGGTTTGCAATTACGATTCTTGAAAACACTAAACTCAATCGTGGACCTCTGTTCGCTTCGCATAATTTGATGTACTTTTTTCCTTCCTGAGCGAGCGTAGCGGGCGGCGTAGGCCGCCCGCGGAGCGAAGCGCCTTGTATATCATATGCACTGTTGTTGGTGTCGGCTGTGTTAATTGGAGACAGGTTTTGTTATTGGCTGCACAGTAAGAGTCGGGTTGTTTGAAGGCAAGCAGTGCCTTACAGAGGTGGGGCCATTTTGTTTGGTTTCCTCACATAACGAGCGCAATGTCTAATACGTAAGGGGCCTTGTTTTCCTGTTTTCCTCACATAACATAAGGTAATGACCGGCATTTCAGCCTCAGTCAACATTGGTATAAAGTAGCACTGAGGGACCGCCAGACCGCTAGGGGGAGGGAAGAAGATGCCGGCCGATGACCTGGGGATGGAATGTTGATGAGGAATAGGATATATAGCTAAGATGAAATGGTATGGGGAATTGAAATTGGGGAACGACTGGCAGAGAAGCGTATGAGGAATACTGCTGGTTTACGGAAGGACATTCGGTTTATATTGGAATGACATCTACGCTATGTTGTCGGAGGGCAAGCACAATAACAATACGGTACCATAACACTAGCCCACTCTGATGAGCCGCATATGCAGAAATATAGTAGTAGGACTCTGATGAGCCGTATACGCAGATTGTTGCAGCGCTACGGGCTTCAGGAGTCGCCCAGGTGGGCGACAGGGTATTCTGTGATGTACGTTGACTGACCTGACCAGTGACGCACGGAGGGTGCATCGTGTAAGGCAGCGATAAAGCCGTAGGATGGCTCGCTGTCATATCGATGTAGGTATACAATGGAGTGTCCCCGGCGGGGGAGGCCATTGTCTGGGTCATGGAAACCCCGTATCGGCTGTAATGGTCGATGCGGGTGCTCTCTGGCCCTACCTGGGGTTAGTCAATCCCACCAAAGAACGAAAGAAACAAGTCAAACCATATCCTGTTCACACACCGTGCATGATTATCGCCTATCACGTGCCTGTCTGTTAACCACGCGTCGCACCCGCTGAGTAATATCAACACTCAACTCTCGTGGCGTCTGGCCACCCCGTGGCCAGAGAGGATTTAGGAGCGAGGTACGGAGGAAATCCCCATGAGGACTCTCTCAACGAACGACAACAGCTGGCTATCGAGGTGAGACCGAGCCGATAGCGGTACACAGGAGGAGGCAGCTGTAACATGATGAACCCAGGCCGATGACAGAGAGAGGGGGAGATTGGAGCGCAAGGTCATGAGCTCTGGCGGGGACACGAGAGATCCGTACCCAGGGAATTTGTTCGGCCCCGAGCACCTGGGCCCGAGTTTTCTCCCGGGCGGAACGAGGGCCCGAATAACTGGGCCCGAGAGTCCTCCTGGGCGGAATGAGGCCCAAACATCGGGGCCCGAGTTTTCCTTGGGTGGAATCAGTGTCTCTGCCCGAGCTTTTCCGGGATGGAATCTGATGGGTGGCCAAGTGTCGAGCCCCGAGTTCTGTCCGGGATGATGGAGTCTGATGGGTACCAGCGGCGAGGGATACACGTAAAAACTACGATAGAGTACATATACTTCGTATTCGGGTAGCACTACTGCTGTTTATAGCAGTAACCATGCATAACGTATCAGGAAACAGTAGTCACGACAGGTAGCCACCATCGCATACTCGCGATAAGGCAGCACCAAAAAAAAAAGGCCACGAATCTCTCCGTCCTGACCCTCGATTTGTTTTTTGTTCCCGCGCACGCCTTGACGATTGTTTGCAGCCGGCCTTCGCCTCAGGTGTAACTCTCGTTTTTTTGCGGCCGTTCTCCGCCTCAGGCGTCACTCTCGATTTTTTTTGTTTTCGGCCCCGCACATCTCGTCTGTGTTTTTTTGGTGCGGCCGGTTTTTTTTCTTGCTGTGCGGTACTCCTCGAGGAAAAAAATGGGGGGGGTCGGCTGTATTCATTTAGACTACCATGGCAATACGTATGCGTACAACTCTAATAATCAGCCCAACCTGAGCGACAGCAGTATTTTCGTGGTCACATGTCACCTGTAACTGCTGTTTGTTGAAGTATACCTCGCTGCTGGTATCGAAACAGGGAGTACTTTTGAATATCGTTGCGGGAGGAGCGCTTTCCGTAGATGGTTCTAAGTTTGAAGTTGTACGCAGGAACCGATAACCCACCATGCCCCGAGCACTGAGTAATAGCTGCCTGGAGCAAAGGCGCCTCAACTTGAAAATTACACAGAAAAGCCGCATCCCCGTCTACAATACCATCAGTAGTCTATACACTACCTGGTACGCAGTTTCACACGATGCTCAAAAAGATGAGAAGATGGTATACCAGGGTATATTATACGACGAGTTGCATCACCTTACGTACACGACTAATAATATGAATATCAACGATAGTACATGTAATGTGGACAAAAGATAGGAAACCATACTCCTACTACTACTGCTCTACTCTGTACCTGGAGTTTTTTTTTTTTTAATTTTTTCTACCCCGAACAGGGTGAGCTCTTGATACACGGTTAAGCATACAGGGGGGGTGGCTCGCAGTATGTATGCTTTGGACAACATCAATAAAGGGCGTTTATGGGCTATATATAATACTACACACTCCCGTAAAACTGTACCAGGTACCTGGTAGGCCGTATGGCAAAATCCTTAGGGACCATTTCGTACATCTCTCTTCCCATCTTTTCGAGTCATGATAACGCGTTGAAAAGCGACATATCAGGATGTACCACACACACCGTATGCACACGAGTACCAGGTATCTGGGATTCATACGGGGCATACTACGGTGATGAAGCTCGGTAGAAATGACGAGTTTTAGTCGAAGGCCACATATCATACGTGGAGGATGTATCCACAGTATACCAGGTATACAGTATTCATACCACTATCAATATGACCGTTCATGGGACTGAAGGTCGCACGGCAAAAGCTCTCTAGATCCTTGGGTCCATCGCTCCTCTTTCTTTCACAAGCGTGGAGACGTTTAACTTTGGCCCCACACATCCCTACACACGTACGGGATGAGTGTCCCCTACTACCGGAGCAAAGTAACGTTGTTGGGAAGCTGTTCAGCTGTGCAGTGTACGGCATGTTACTATTCGGGGGTAGATGAAAGCTATGTTGAAACAACTGAGGGCACACAACGAGAGTCATAGCGGGTTGTTATGGTCTCCAAGTACCCGATACGCTGGAATTCCACTTGTTTCACCCGTTCGGGTCTTCACACCCGGTACGTTGGCATTTCACTGGCTTTCCCTGGTCTTTTGACCCGGTACGTGGCCATAGGAAACAACCATACTCACTAGCTTTCGCGCACATAATTAGTCCGTCAATTATAAGAAAGAAGAACGGACAACCCAGGCGATGGGAATGTTTGCAAAACTGTGATATGAGGTGATCGTGCTCTTTGTATAATCCCAAGTTCTATTTTGCATACTATGTTCTAGCTTCCGCGCAAATAATTAGTCCGTCAATTATAAGAAATAAGAACGGACAACCCAGGCGATGGGAATGTTCGCAAAACTGTGATATGAGGTGATCGTGTTCTTTCTATAATCCCACGTATGTTATGGGATACTCGTTATATGCATATATCCACATGTTTTCGGTGTTGCCTGCCTTGTAGGACGGTGATTCGTGTGATACGCTGTTATGTATTCACGCTGCCGATGGTGCTCTGCCTGTTGTTTCGTAAGGCTTCGAAGATACTCGTCTGGTCAATGCATGCAGGCATACTCGTTGCTCGTGCTCGTGCTCGTATGTTCGCTCGTTTTTCATGATCGCACACACATGCATGTTCGTTAATAAATGTCTGCATGCGATTGACCACATAATGTCTTCAAGACGAAATGCAACCGACAGGTGTCGATACAAGCCATAGGTGCCGTACGTACTAATACACGCATGCTCTCGTGGACCGTTTGCTCGGTTAAGTGATGACGGAAACTAACAATGTCGAGCCTTACGCTGTTTGGGCGTACATAACCACCCTTTAGAACAATGAACCCCTGGACAACAACGTGCATTGTCGGCTGGCAAACATGGAACTTTCGATAAATCCACGTATATGGTGATGACTGTGGTGTAGTTTGTAACCACAGGAAAAATCTCTCTCTAGGATCAAATAAAAGGCACGGACACTGGTTGTGCTGGATGTCGACGGGTAGAAAGAATGGTTTAAGGCGAAGAACACATACACAATACGTGCAGAGTACGAGTCGAACACATACGGCCGCATTACCTTATTCATCCCGACTGCTGTAAAGTATGTATATTTTCTTCATTCAGCATACCGAGCTGGTATCACATCACACTGGATACGGCAGGCACGACGCACGCATTCCGTCCAAGAGCAGAGAGAGATAGCAGTGCGACACCAACGAATAAATAAAACCTATCAACCTAGTGGCACCGGGCATATTAGTACTGGTAGTTACAAACCACCCGGCACTAGATTATCGACTACCAGGATGTCGACAAAGCAGTTTGTGTCACAGAATCGGGGATCACACACATAAATAGTTGCAATCCCGTGATCACAGCGCCCGATTACTGGGGGATGCGTGAACAGTTACTTGATAGTATCATGCACGAATATTTGAAAACCGTGAAAACAGGCGTTTGTTTTACATTCGTGCTGAAAGGACCTCGGAGCGCTGGCCTCTATCCGGAGCGCTTTGCCTGTAGCAAGGGTGTCTGCTCTTCCAGAGCAAATACATGCATCCTAAGCAGTGGGTACGAGATACACAATGCAAATCAAACTGAGGAGAGAAAACCTGGTAGTTTCCGATAGGAAAACAAAGCCCCTCCCCAGCGCGCATACTCACGCGCCGTCTTAGCTGCTGACGCAGTGAACGGAGAATCAAACGAGCTTGACTTTGTTCAAGTATCTGACATGGTTCCCAATGACGATTGGGCATCTTCACCGTTTGAGTACTGCACTCCTGTACATGTACATAGGGTTGACCCTAATTTTCAAGTGCTTCGTCCCCGCATGGGGAGGGCAATTCTATCTAGGCGAGGCCACATATGCCCAATGCCCAAACTAAAGGTTCCCCTCATTTGCGAACGCGATCGTGAAGTGGTTGCGCGTACCACGCACCTGTTGTGTCGTCCGTCTCCAAGCATCGAGCGATCCGCCTGATCGGAGAAGAACGGTTGTAGGAATTCTAAATTGCATGACTAATGCTGGAAAACATGATGTAGGCATGGTGTAACCGAGCAGGATACCTTCCTATTTGACTCTTCAAGATTAGTGGCCCAGTGTTGGAGACACGAAGCGAAAGGTGGGATTGGGATGCCAATAAGCAGTAGGTAGTTTCCGTGCTGGGGGGGTGTTTGAGTTTTAGAACGAAAGGGTCTCACCAGTGGACACTGTTCGGACTGGGGGGGTGGCGTGAAGGTGGCGTGAACGTCAGTGCCTTCAAACGACTTACTTACTCGGAGTCATGTCAGTACCTTCAAACGTGGCGTGCACGTCAGTACCTTCAAACGACTTACTTACTCGGAGGCACGTCAGTGCCTTCAAACGACTTACTTGCTCGGAGTCATGTCAGTACCTTCAAACGTGGCGTGAACGGCAGTGCCTCCAAACGGCTTACTTACGCGGAGTCACGTCAGTACTTCGGGGGTTGGCGTGAAGGTGGCGTGAACGTCAGTGCCTTGAAACGACTTACTTACTCGGAGCCATGTCAGTACCTTTAAACGTGGCGTGCACGTCAGTACCTTCAAACGACTTACTTACTCGGAGTCACGTCAGTACTTTCAAACGTGGCGTGAATGTCAGTGCCTTCAAACGACTTACTTACTCGGAGGCACGTCAGTGAAGGTGGCGTGAACGTCAGTGCCCTCAAACGACTTACTTACTCGGAGTCATGTCAGTACCTTCAAACGTGGCGTGAACGTCAGTGCCTTCAAACGACTTACTTACTCGGAGGCACGTCAGTGAAGGTGGCGTGAACGTCAGTGCCCTCAAACGACTTACTTACTCGGAGTCATGTCAGTACCTTCAAACGTGGCGTGAACGTCAGTGCCTTCCGACGACTTACTTACTCGGAGTCACGTCAGTACCTTCTAACGTTGCGTGAATGTCAGGGCCCTCAAACGATCTGCTTACTCGGAGTCACGTCAGTACTTGAGGGGGTGGCGTGAACGTCTGAACCTTCAAACGACTTACTTTCTTGGAGTCAAACGTCAGTATCTTCAAAAGACCACACTAGGGGTTCACCAAACGTTCCCGAGCGAAGTTTCACACAGAGCTGCAAAGATGAGTTTCGACGAAATCCTCGATTGCATAGCTGGTGTTGGGGTATTGGCAGCCAAACTCAAGATCTTCCATGAGCGGCCGAACCACATGAGGCTCGAATTCGTCCAATTTCGTGGCGCAGAGGCAGCAGATGTTCTGGAGGCTGAGAGGGATACTCAAGAGACGGCAGGGGAAAACGAGCCCCAGAAGAGCGCGGGACGACGCGGCAACTCAGAGGAGTTCCTCGGGTGAGCAGAAGCTGGGGGTCAACAGGGTCTTGATCAAGGAGGCGGCCAGCAAACGCGGAAGGGAACGCATCCACGCGAATCGGGCGCACGAGCATTGGACCGGGGGGTAGCGAATCACTTCCGTCGAGCAGCCCGGTCTGAGCTATCAAGCGTCTATGAGAGGACGCCGGATCAGGGGTCGGGTAGGTTTGTGTGTACCCCGTTACATAAGCGGCAAAGGATGCTAAAGCATTGTACCATTTTCAAGTTAGATGCACGGAGCCGCAGTCGCAGTCGTGACCGCCGTAGCTGCCACCACCGCCGTAGCAGGAGTGCCACGCAGGAGCGCAACCGCAGTAGCAGCAACCGAGCACGGCAACGGGAACCGGCAGGACGGGGGGGCAATCAGGTCCACCACCTCCGCCGCCGCGGAGGGAGCGCAAACAGCCGGCCCAGCAGGAGAAGGAGGAAGAGGTGGAACAGCGTCAGGCGCAGCAACTGTGTCATCATCAGCAGCAGCAGCAACTGCAGCCGCCGCAGAAGCCGAAACAGCAGCAGCGACCGTCAGAAGGAAAAGCGGAAGGCGTAGGAGCCTCGTCACGAGCATCGGGGATGTCCGTACGTGGCCGAAGCTCGTTAATCGTCGAATGGATAAGGAAGGACGCGGCAGCCGGTTCGTCGGGGATATGGAGGAGGAGTTGCCCACGCTGTTACCGGGTAGTGGCCGGGATACCCGCTGTGCACCGACGATAGTTATGCGTCGGGCAGGGGGGGTGTTGCAGCGCTACGGGCTTCAGGAGTCGCCCAGGTGGGCGACAGGGTATTCTGTGATGTACGTTGACTGACCTGACCAGTGACGCACGGAGGGTGCATCGTGTAAGGCAGCGATAAAGCCGTAGGATGGCTCGCTGTCATATCGATGTAGGTATACAATGGAGTGTCCCCGGCGGGGGAGGCCATTGTCTGGGTCATGGAAACCCCGTATCGGCTGTAATGGTCGATGCGGGTGCTCTCTGGCCCTACCTGGGGTTAGTCAATCCCACCAAAGAACGAAAGAAACAAGTCAAACCATATCCTGTTCACACACCGTGCATGATTATCGCCTATCACGTGCCTGTCTGTTAACCACGCGTCGCACCCGCTGAGTAATATCAACACTCAACTCTCGTGGCGTCTGGCCACCCCGTGGCCAGAGAGGATTTAGGAGCGAGGTACGGAGGAAATCCCCATGAGGACTCTCTCAACGAACGACAACAGCTGGCTATCGAGGTGAGACCGAGCCGATAGCGGTACACAGGAGGAGGCAGCTGTAACAAGATATATACGTAAAATTCATGTAAACCTCGGTTCCACGAGTTAAAATCAACTTCGTTAAATATCACAGATTTGGAGAAAACAATCAGGAAAATATGGAAGATTGAAAAATTGCGCGAAACAAATGTAGAAGTTAAGGGATTAAACTCTCCGATAAGAATGACCCTTAGAACACAGGAACATACATGTGAGTCGAAGATGCGGCTCCTACCTGGAGCAGGAGTGGAAGAGGCGGGGGCGGTCGGAATACCACTGTGATGACCAGAGGGAGACTGTAGGTATCCTCGTTCCCCGTGTGTGTTGCAGTCGTCGCTTTGTTTGTTCTGCGGGCCCTGGCCGTGGTGCTGCCCAGGCAAGTGGCCGGAGCTGGGCTTTGTTTTTTCTGGTTGTGCTGTCTGTTCGGTCGTGAGGATTTGTTTTCGCGGCGGTGTCGGATCATGCGTTCTTGCCAAAGTGCCGAACGGCCTAGGTACGGTAGCCAAAACCCCAGGGCACAGCGTGGGCATCAAGCTGGTACTATTGCTCGTTAACTGCCATCCGACCCTACTACCTTCCCACCTGTTGAGTCTCCATCGTGCGTCGTGTGTGGAAGAGGCGGCAAGCACCAAACTTACCCAAGAAAAGCAAACGGCCGAAAATGAGTGAACACAACGCGTACCAACCACAAGGCGGGAAGTCCCAAGCCGACGACGCCACTCGTTAGCTTCAAGGTCGGGACACCTTGTATCTCTAGTTAGGTTTGCCTATGGGGCAGGTACTCGTTGGTAATCACGTCTGCTGAATGGTCAAAGATAGAAAACCAGCTTCATTCCTTTCGAGCACGACTGAGAAGAAGACTCGTGCCTCGATGGGAAAACCCCTGGTGTTCCGTCTAAGATACGCCTCCCAAGTACTTGGACTACAAATGCAATCCCAATACCTGAACCCCCAGGCAAACATGTCAGGAGACAGCATTTTCACCCCAGGGCCTTTGTTAAGATCACGGACAGCGGGAGACTATGTCTTACAAAGCAGTATCACAACACCAGCCCACTCTGATGAGTCGTATATGCAGAATTATGGGAAATGGGTGGAAACCCCGACTCCACGAACTAAACATGAGTCCAAGATGCGGCTCCTCAAAACCCACTCCACTCCTCTGAACGGCATGGCAACGAAGCCGGCAACATACGTAAGAAAAAGAAAGGAAGACGTAGCCTCAAGGAGCAGGAAGAAATCGCCAACGAATAATCATCGCCATGTCAGGGGGGCGAGGAAGATGCATTGGAAAGTCAAAAGTGAATATAAAGAAAACGAGAAAAAAAAAATAACACGGAAGCGGCAAAGAAACACCGAAAACCCAACCTACAACTAAGTTACTCGGGAAACGTGTTATGTGCCACAAATGAGTGCCCCGATTACAGACCAGCCCCGACACTGTGCGGGCGGGGTAGGCAGGACAGAATACACGAAAACCATCCCCGACCAAGCCCAAGAAAAAAAAGCAAACAAACAACCCAGGAACACACCTGCCAGAGAAACCCCGACCTGAAAACTCGGAAAACGTCAACACGTTGAAAAACCACCCCGCAGAGTCCAGGAAAACGGCGAGCAAAAATATATAGCGATTTGTGAAGGTCTTAGTCCGTTGGGCTCAAGGTAAAAAATTATCCAATCGCCTACCCAATCTAAGCCTCATAACACTCTCTCCCCCTGGAACGGACCGGGTTTACGGGTGGACGCGCCACCACACGCGGTCCCATTTTCTGGGGATCCAGAAGCATTTTTTAGATTCTTGACAACATGAATGATGAGGAAACTCACTTTTCTTTGTCAATCGATTTCATGGTGGACGTGAGATTCGAACTCACGACCAGCGACTCAAGTTCTGCCGTCGTCGCCATTTATTTGTGAAGGTCTTATTAATAGTAGTCCGTTGGGCTGAAGGTAAAAGGTTAGCCTAACCAATCTAAGCCTCATAACACTACCTCATACAAAGCAGTTTGTTGTTGTTTGTTGTTGTTCTCACATTAACTCACAATACAATGCAGTGCGTGGTCGCAGGACAGGCTCCAATAACTCTGGAGTGGAAGAAATACCTCGGTAGTAAAACAGAGGCCAAAAACAAAAAACAAGCATACGCACTCCACCACTGCGGACACCAGGGAAACAAAAAGGAGACTATTAATAGCAGACAAAAACCTAAAAAGGAAGATGAAGCGAAGCAAAAAAAAACAAACACAAACACAGAAGAAGCAGATAGCAAAACGCAAAAAAAGGCACAAGGGACCATACTAACAGAGACACAAAGAGGTACAAACGGGAATGAAAGAAAGATGAATACTCGTAGTTGTTTGTTGTTGTTGTTGTTCTCACATTAACTCTCTGACGAAGGAGTCCGTGGTCACACAAAGGTGCTGGAGCCCTAGGAAGATCCGAAAAAATAAAAAAAAATAAAAATCGGCTGTCTCAAAATACACGAGACGAAGAAGAAGCGCACACACGAGTTAAAACCAATGTGCAAACTGAACTAACATGGCCGCGGGTATATCCTTCTCAACTACCTGGTACCAGGTATAACATATAGAGTACCCCAGTTCCACCTGCTAGACCACTTGTGTGTGTGTGTTCTTCACATTAAACCGTTCTTTCTACCCGTCGACATCCAGCACAACAACCAGTGTCCGTGCCGATTCTTCAATCCTAGAAGAGATACAAGTTCTGTGGTCACAAAGCTACGCCACAGAGATACTACGTTGCCACGTGTGCAGTGTGAACTGCAGTGGGCAATGCAAAGCCATGTCATCATACTAGATACGACAGGCACGACATACGCAATCTATGAAATAGTGAAACGAAAAGAAACAATCAAAGAGAAAACAAAAACAAGGTAGACAAATCGAAAGAGAAAAAGAAGAAAAATGAAAGCAAAATCTAAGAGAAACAATCTGTCGTGCCCCCCCCCCCGCAGGTGAGGTGGCCAACACTTGAAAAAGAACGAGCTGGAAAAAAGAAGAAATAACAAAAAACACCACTGCTTGTGAACAGAGTAAGACAAAGAACCAAGGAGAAAGTAACAAGGAAAAATAACAAAGGGGAAATAACAGGCAGACCAAAGCCCAAAGCACCTTCCAGGTGGCGGCAGCAGCTTGTGGTACGAGTAGTATAGCCAGGTTCTCCCTGCTAATCCGCCTGGTACCTTGCTACCCAGACTGCCGTCTCCGCCCTGCGTTCGTCAACTATGCCCAGCCCCTTGGCGTCAGACAATACGAGCCGAGCAGAGCAGGTTCGTCTTCCAACCACGCCACACGGCTCCTTGAGTGTGTGTGTGTGTGTGTTCTTCACATTAAACCGTTCTTTCTACCCGTCGACATCCAGCACAACCAGTGTCCGTGCCGATTCTTCCATCCTAGAAGAGATACAAGTTCTGTGGTCACAAAGCTACGCGAGTACGTCTTATCAATCAGAAAAGGAAGAGGAAGAGAAAAAATGAAATGAAAATCACGGAGAGTCAGCGCAAGAAAGAAAAAAAAAACAAAACTAAAAGAGAAGACAAGGGAAGACCACGTTCGAGCCAGCTGCACCAGTTGGTAGCACTATTACGGGGGACCATAGTTAATAGGACCAAATATTGTTAGTAAAAATAGTTAAATATATAGGATTTGATGTCTACCATAGGTCCTATTAACTATGGTCCCCCGTAATAGTAGTATGGTCATATTCTACTTCCTAGTCGACTTGGTGCCTTGCTACCCTGTCTGCCATCTTCTTCCTACTTTCGTCTACCGCCGTTTCCCTTCTACCCCTCCTGTTCCCCTCCCTCTCCGCATTCCCTCGGTCGGGCTTTATGCCACTTCTCCTGTTGCCCCCTCCCCCCCCGTTCCTTTGGGCACTTAGTCAGCGTTGTTGTAGTAATAATTTTACAGGGTGTAGCTTATTTGTCTCCAGGCAACTACTTCTACCACTACAGTTGTTATTATGAGAAAAATGGTAGTTGCATATATATCGAGCTAACCACTATTAATGATAGAAGACGCCCGGGGCCTATTAATAGTCTTGATTAAAATATGCTTCGTGCGTGGTACCAGGTATACTGTACTACAAATAATACAGCATACAGCAGAAGAAGTGTTGCCCCATTGATATACCTTGCTGCGTGGTGCTTGGTGCTTGTTTGTGCCGTCGGCTGTGTTGCGTCATTTAGTTAGAAAATATTAAAATATTGTTATTGCGTGCGGTAGTGGTATTAACCCCTCAGAAATGATTCAATGGTCATACGCCCGCCTTCTCTGAGAGTCGTGACTCTTTATTATTATTTCTTTGTGTGATTGAAAATCCGTCAGGTATACTCTTAAATATTAATATAGGTATTTCGGGCTATCTACTACGTAGTATACTTCGAACTACTATGTATGTGTAGTGTACGGCCGCATCTTCTTTGTTGTGAGGTACGCAGGAGAAGAAGAGAGACGGCGATATTGTCGATTTAGGCGGGCGTGAATAACTACCCCCACTGCTGTGGGCCCACTATCATCCATAGTGAATTTAGAGGAGGGTACTGATCCTACCATTTTACCTTCCTTCGCTCGTAAAAAAAGGTAAAATACCTTACTTCGTTCCTGGTACTAATTAATCCCTGGCTTCCGAGAGATCTCGCAAAAGAAAGGAAGGCGAGGCGGGGCGAGAGACGCGCAAGAGTGTATACTATATTACTCGTAGGTGAAACTATACACCGGCCGCGTGGCACCCTGAACACAACAGTACTTTACCATCATCACCGTCGTCATAATCGCTGCTGCTGCTGCCGCGCTGCTTCTAACTGGAGACGTGCCCTGTGTGGTGAGAAGAAGAGGACTACAGTTAGTTGTAGGAGTGGGGGCGGTCGTGTTGAACTTTGTGGTGAAAAAAAGTCAAAGTAACGGAGCAGGTCCAAGGGCGACCCGGACACAGCAGTCTTATAGCCTCGCTTGCACCCCACCCCACAAGACCTGACGACAGTCACGCGGGGGTTGCCATGGTATCACCCATATGGCATGCCACTGCACCCCCCACGGCGTGCCATGAAATCCTACGCCACACCATGGGCCATGGGTGTTGCCATGGCCATACCACGTACTATTCAAATATAGTGCAGAACCCTGCGTGTCAGGCAGTCAGGCATAACAGCGGGTACCACCACTCGCTGCTGGTTCTTCCGGCGCGGTGCATATGGTAGTCGTTTGTATGATGATGCGATAGCAGGTACCAGGTACAGCAGTACCTCGAGGTCATAGTAAAATAGTAGACAAAGTTGGGCTAACAAACAAAAAAATGTATTCCTACATGGCACTGATGATGCTGTAGAGTCTAGACAACGTACACAAAGACCAATAATAACTGTCGCAGGGTGTGTGTACAGCAGCAGCAGCAGTAGTACCAGGGTGTGGGAAGCGGTTGGTTTCCCACATTCTGGTGGGTAGACGCGATCCGACGCGAATTGTCGAGGGATGAAAGGGCTGAACTGAAGCCTTCTCGCGATAATTATGCAAGGCACACGAACTGTTAGAAGAGCGGGGAGGGGGAAAATAACCTGCTGCTGTGTGACCCCAACGACTCCACAGAGAGAAACACGGCAAACTGAAGAAGATCGCACTCTAGCTGCACCGCGATAGTAGCATATTCTGGGCTCTCGGCTCTGCTAAACACCCAAGCGGGGGGCCTTGCCACGCGATCTGCCATCTCCGTTCTACTCTGCCATCTCCTTTCTACTCTCCTCGTCGACAGCGGGGCCAAGTAAGTGTCAGCACAGCCGCTGTCGCGCCCCCGCCCCCTGTAGTGAATCATATATATATAGAGAGGATTCGGAGCGGTTTAGTATCACAGGTTCCACTTTATATATTGCTGTAAAGGTGCTACGAGTGTCAATCAGACCTGAATACCAGGTACAGGATAATACTTGTGACCAAAATACGAACACCAACAAACAACTTCAGTCCCGTCACACGTGCGACGTACTTATTAATAGTGTAATGAATGGCCCTATCCTATTGATACTACTGACCCCTCACGGGAACCGAACCGAACCGAACCGAACCGACGTTTCACCAATCTAATCTGAAAGAAAAGCGAGACATTTATTTACTTGTTCGTATCCTCCAATCAAATCTGTCTATCCGACCAAGCGACGAGTTAGTAGTCAAAATCATTCGTAATTGTTGAGCTTCACCCTTCAAGGCCACGGGGGAACCTTCTCCGGTTCTCAAGTACTCTCCTGTGGTTGATCATTTCTGCTGTCGAGTAGGCGCGAGGTGCCAGTAGGCATCGTTTCGGGACACATGGCATGCGAGGAGGTTTATAGCACTCTGGGAGGTAGGATCTTTAGGGGTGTTTTTGACTTGAAAATTGCCTAGCGCGGTCTGCACTTCGGAATCGTCGTCCGCAATTTTATACCTGGTAGTAATTTCCTGGCTCGATGCAAACGCGGCGCAGCCGCGTTTATGGGCAGTTTTGGCCCGTTTTGGGTGAGGTTTGGGGTCAGGTTTAGAGTTAGAGTTAGGGTTAGAGTCAAGGGTCGGCTTGGGTCTTTTCGCTCGTTCCTTGACCTCAACAGGA
The DNA here is from genome assembly GCA_031213475.1 of Nereocystis luetkeana. Taxonomy (NCBI): domain Eukaryota; class Phaeophyceae; order Laminariales; family Laminariaceae; genus Nereocystis; species Nereocystis luetkeana. The sequence continues at coordinate 4,156,626 of JARUPZ010000030.1, read as the reverse complement.
ACCAAAATACCTGAACATCATCATGAAGCGTCACTTCCCAGTGCCCAGTTCCACAAGTAGCCAGCGTAGGGCCGCCGGGACTCTCCCGTCTGCCTCCAGTCCTTGCCTGTCGTTTTCCCCTTTTTCTCTTCTTCCTTTTTTTTTCAGTTTGTTTTTCGCTTCTCTTCCTCGTTTTGTTCTCGATATTTTTTTCGTTCTTCCTTCTTCGTTTTCTCCACGGGCTCTTTCGGTTCGCTTTCGCTTTCCAGTTTCGCGTCGATTTTTGTACGCGTGCGTAGCTCTTTTCTCCTTCGAATTTGATACCTGGTACCATGGTATAATATAACCCCATTCGCTTCGATCGGATTTATTTGTCCATTTCTCCACTAGATTTCATTTCACTATATTTGCTTCATTTTGTTTTCGTTTTGTTTTCCGTATGCGACCCCTCGGACTATTAATAATTAATAGGTTGAAAATCGTGCAATAATAAGGATGATACTTTTTCCTGTTTATTAACCCTTCTACTTTTTATACTGCAGTCCCGCTTTAGCGACAAACTACTGAAAAATTGACTGGTTTGTCCCCACAACGGGACTGCGGTGCTAAAAGGGGATTCTAAAAGGGTTAAGGAGGCGTTCTACGATGGACGTTCACCCTATTTTTTCTGGGGCTCCTTACTTAAGGATCTCTATACCTCACCCGAAAACTGACTTCAGCAAAAATCAATTCTGCATCTCGATGAATAATTGGTTCCTTTTTTTTGTTTCCGAGGTTTTTTTCCTTCGGGAAAGTTATGAGTGATCAATGTTGAACATCATGCTGCACTTTGTTTGATGGCAAGAGAAACAGTAATAATAGAGTAGACAAGCCGAAAGTTATAACTCGACACAGATCGGAGGTAGACTTGGTGCATGGGTTTCCTTTTGTTTCCGAGGTTTTCTTCTTTCCGGAAAGTTATGAGTGATCCATGTTGAAGATCATGCTGCACATTGTCGGATGGCAAGAGAAATAATAATAATAATAATATAGTAACCCCATGGCTCCAAGTATGCAAAAACATCAAATATTATTATAGCATTCCGACGATTTTGGGAACCCCGTCATTCAGAAAACAGTTTAGCGGAAATGTGCTACCTCCATCTTTAAAAATACAGATAAATCAGAAAAATGGGAACGAAGCCAAAAATGAGAACGGACGTTTTTTTATAGAAAGCAAACCAATTGTGTACAAATCCAAGAAAAAAAGTTGACAGTCCTGTGGGGCTGTACAGCAGCCTTCGAATGAGCTGTCGCTCAGGCTGAAAGTCCTCGGCATCGCCGCGGTAGCCACAGCATCTAGAGAAATCACAATAGAGCCAGCGTATATCGCTTTTTGCGCCCACCCGAAGGCACGAGATGGAGCATGACCGTTCTGACGAGCTCCTCTCACAGGGCTGGCCAAGGGGTTTCGCAGGATCATTTTGGTTCTCTGATACACCACATGGTTCTGGAGATACGGTATATCGCTTTTTGCGCCCACCCGAAGGCACGAGATGGAGCATGACCGCAGTACTATTAATAGTCGTATTGTTATCGTGACGGCCACTGCATGGTTGGGGGATGATACTATGGTTGGTGCCCGAATTATATTGATTGAATGCAAGGCGTCGCACGTCACGGCCGTGCAACATGATCCTGCTGCCTATCCATGCTGCTGGGCGCTCGCGCCGATGCTCGCAGTAGACGGTATAAAGTCGATAGCACCAAACAAAGCTGTCCTTGTTTGGGCCGCTATATCAAAGGGGTTAATAAAGCACCGACGACCCATATAGTAATAAAGGACCCGTACTGGTAGTAAGTTGAAGGCGGGTGAGCCCGATGGGTAGGCATACTCACTCGTAGCTGTAAATCGGACAACTAAAAATCGCCAGCGTTATAGGTATCTGTTGGCTAGGTATTGCACGAGTAGTTGCTACAAAGGTACTTGCAGCGGTGCCAACTATCCGACTATTTGGGTTTCCTTGTTTATGGAAAGCTTTTATGTACGGTGTACAGATAAATGAAGCCACATATCAGAGTGCCAGCCGACTAGTCCAGCAGTTGTAGTCAACTACCGGTAAGTCAGTAGCCGGGAAGTCCAGTATTAAGATCACGGACAGCGGGACACTTTGTATCCCTGGACAGGTCTGCCTACTAAGCGGGTACTCGTTGGTACTCACATGTTGTGTTGCTTTATTCCTTTCGTGCACGACGAAGACTGAGACCACGCTCGTCTCTCTCTGGAAAACCCCTGGGTTTCCACCTATAAAATACGCCTTCCAAGTACTACAACTACGATCCCAGTGCCAGAACCCAGGCAATTACCGGGTTTTCAACCTCGTACAAAGCAGTATCATAGCACTAGCCCACTCTGATGAGCCGTATATACAGAATTATGGGGAATTCATAGAAACCCCAATTCCACGAACTAGAACATGAGTCGAAGATGCGGCTCCTCAAAACCCACTTCCACACCTCTGAACGACAAAAAGGCGAAAAGTCTTAAGCCGACGACGCCACTTGTTAATATCACGGACAGCGGGTCACTTTGTATCCCTGGGCAGGTCTGCCTATTAAGCCGGTACTCGTTGGTACTCACATGTGTTGCTTGCTTCAAGATAGAAGGAAGGGCAGATTTATTCCTTTCGTGCACGACGGAGACTGAAACCAACCCCTGGTTTTCCACCTAAGATACGCCTTTCAAGTACTACAAACACGATCCCGGTGCCTAAACCCAGGTAATTACCGGGCTTTTAACCTCGTACAAAGCAGTATCATAACACTAGCCCACTCTGATGTGCTGTCTATGCAGAATTATGGGAAACTCATGGAAACCCCGATTCCCCGAACTAGAGCATGAGTCGAAGATACGGCTCCTCAGAACCCACCCCCACACCTCTGAACGACAAAAAAGCGAAAAGTCCTAAGCCGACGACGCCACTTGTTATGATGACGGACAGCGGGACACTTTGTATCCCTGGGCAGGTCTACCTATTAAGCCGGTACTCGTTGGTACTCTCATGTGTTGCTTGCTTAGAGATAGAAGAACAGCTTTATTCCTTTCGTGCACGATGGAGACTGAGACGACGCTCGTGTCTCTCTGGAAAACCCCTGGTTTTCCTCCTAAGATACGCCTTCCAAGTAAAACCAGGTAATTACCGGGCTTTCAACCTCGTGCAAAGCAGTACCATAACACCAGCACACTCTCAGCCCTATCGACAGAAGCCACTATTTATATTTACGGGGGACCATAGTAAGTAGGACCTAGGGTACACACCAAATCTATATACTTCTCCATTTTTACTGACAATGTTTGGTCCTTTTTGCTATGGTCCCCCGTAACACAAGTAACACACACCATATGAGGTGACCTGTGTACCTCAAACCAAAACCGACTGTGAGTAAATGCCCCACTCCATATCCTTCACAGCGTTTTTTTCCTATCGAGTTTACCCGCCCTCAACTTGCTAAATATTTAATACCTTTGTCTCTCCGAGCACGGTATCTCTACTCCATTAGGCCAGCCCGACATGATGTGATACACTCTTAAAGCGCTCGACCGCACTCAGTACTGGCGTTCCGGGCGAGAGCTCTCGACGCTAACTCTGCTCGTGCCCTTCCCCCCCCCCCCTCCCCTCCTCTGACACACTTTGTATTCCACGGACGCGGTTGATTTCTAGGTCTGGCACGCTGGATTTGAATTATTGCCGTCGCTCCGTCTCGTGTCAATTGCGTGGCTCCTCCGATATTTCCTGAGTGCAGAAGGCGTATTGCCGGGGGGTCGTTCCCTAGGCTGCCAGCAAAAAACATACCCAGGGCACGCTTCGCCTCCGTACGGGAGATGACCTGCTATCCCATGCCGCACTTTGCCTGCCCCAAACTAGTGGCAGCGCACGCTCCTCCAACTCTGAATGCAACCAACGAAGGCAGATAATAATCTCTACAACTTCTGCCCAACCCTCACTTCTCCACCGCTCGGTATTGTTATATGGGCCTTATGTTGGTCCTCGTGACCGCCGCTCCAGCTTCCTTCTGATCTCATTTCTTCCATGCTCGGAAAAAAATCTACTTCGTCCGCTGTTCTTTGGTCTCACCAGACCATATAGTCATCAAGATTCAGAATGCACCAACTCAATTCCCCTAGGCTAAGATTTATGAGGTTCAACACAGCAGTAGTAGGAGGTATGCCAGCGCAACGTTAACGCCTTCCACAAGAAGTGGCTTCCCGCGACCCCCATACCAGGTATGTTCTACCACATACCGGCCTTCGATCAGCATGTCTCGCGTTGTTAGTGGTTTCCTGACCCTAGGGAGAACCTCCAACTTTCCGGTATGAGCTCGATCAACTCCCTTGCCAACCCGCGACTACCGTTCAAAGCAAAGTGAGCAGTTCTTCCCATCCCGCGTACAGGTGTACACCTTATGGAAACATTTTGATCGCCGCTGAATAAACGCGAACCGCCCCGCTCTTAATCTTGTGCACGCGTAAGACCGCGACGCCTAATAAACCTCGTAAGCTCGGCTACAACGCTATCTACCCAGTCCGTCTACAGTATTACCCACGGGCCTAAACTTTAGTGCGCGCTCGCTCTTTCACCCACGCCCTCCATTTATTCAAGTGCCCTTTCGCAACACCGAGACTACGCTTGCAGAACCGAGCGCAAGGCTCTCGATCAATCTCACCACCTCTCTTCCGTCGTCGCTTTCAGTTCGTCCTTTGGTTTTTGCGATTTTTTTTAATACGGACTAATGCCGTCGTGCGTATACGTACAAGCCAAAGTGAATTCATCACACAGCAGCAGTGGGCTCCCCGGCTTGAGGGAGGTATACGTTAGCACAGGCCGAAAACACCTCTCTCAAAACTAGCTTTCTCTCTTACGCACAGACAGTGGCAATTGTATATCTTTCAGTGCAGGCGCGTCCGGTGAATTCGGCCTCTCTTTACTGCACTATTCTCTTAGCGTGCCCCCCACCTTGTTTTTTAGCGTTACTGCTTGGAACGTGTGCACTTAACGAGAACCATTTGGTTGTTTTGTGGTTGAAGCTGACTCTCGTCTGAGCCTCAGCCTCCCCTCCTTCCTGGTTACCTGGAACGTTATCAGGCTGAGCATTCGTTCGCATTTGTATCATTTTCTCGACCTGTACTTTTGGGTGTGAACTGAATTGGTGATCAGTACACTCTACGAGTGAATCCTCTAGTCTGTCGCCAAGGAGATCCAAGGTCAAGTTCGTATCTACAGGTACCCCGATGTTCCCTTCTCCTATTTTTGTCGGGTCCATCCCTGCTCTTGCATCAGTCCGATCACGTTTTTCTGCATCTCCATATCCGCGCCCTCTGGAAATACTACGGTGATACTGTCCGCCAGACGGTTCTCTATCTCGGGGATATGCTTAGCCACGTTACACCGACCACTTACTTGCAATCTCCACGCGCCCTAATAGTCTCGTGAGGACCCCCGCGCGTCTATCCTGAGAGCCCCCACACCAGTTCGCCCACGGGACGGAAGGCACGTTGTCTCCCCGCATCATAATGGATCCACCCTCGGTGGTTGTTCGATTGACTATTATTACGGGAAACCATAGAAAATAGGACCAAATAGTGTTGGTATGAATAGCGAAATCTATACGTTTTTGTGTGTACCGCAGATCCTACCAGGTATTCAATATGGTCCCCCGTAATAAAAGTAACTGCAAGAGGAGGAGCGTAATGACCATGCCACAATAGTTATGTTAGCAACTACATCTTGAGTCCACGACTCTCTCGCACCTGTGCTTTTCACTTTCATTTCTGAGGATAAGCGCGGGTCTATGGTATAACGCCAGAATACCCCAAGCCCAGGACAGTTCCCTCTGATCTCATCGAAACTGGCGTCAGAAAAATATAGCGTCTTACGGGTCTTTGTAGTACGTGTGTATACAGGGTGGCGCCGAGAGATTATTCTAGCCTCAAGCCAGGAAGTTGTTCCTCGATTGCCTTCTTTCGTAATGCAATGACATCAAGAAATCCCCATTCCATAACGTATCTTGCACTCCCATGGGACAACCATGGGCATCACATGGATCATCCCATGGGACGTCCTATGGGAACCAAAATCCAATGGGGCACCGCGTGGGTCCCATGGGATGTCCCATGGGTTTCGTGAATCTCGTGGGACGCCCCATTGGTTTGTGGGCGCCCCATGGGAAATCATGACAATCTCATGGGATGTCTCAGAATGGGGAATCCCATAGATCATCACATGGGATGTCCCATGGGATATCCCATACGGTCTATGGGACATCCCATGGGATGACCTATGGGACGTTCCATGGGATGCTCTGTGGGACGTCCCATGGGATGAGCTATGGGGCGTTCCATGGGTCATCCCATGGGATGAGCTATGGGACGTACCATGGGACATCCCGTGGGATGGCCCACAGGCATTATTTCCCTGGGATGCCCTATGGGCGTTGTTTTGCCGTACTAAAAACTGAGCGGGGTGGGGCAGACGAACTGTCGTCTGTGTCCATGATGCTGTATTACTGTGACCATACCGCTACAAAGCGACAGTACACATCGCAGATCATGGTTGAATCACACCGTACACCCCAAACAAGAACAAGTGGAGCCATCACACGTATGCACTATAGATACTGAATGCGTACGTACCGAGTGTATAATTTATGAGTTGCAGTCGAACCCGAGGGTACCGCATACGAGGAGAAAGAGAAGGAGCGCACGGCCTCTGATTGGTTCAAAATCAGGCGAAGAGATTTGAAACCTACTGTAGACAAAGTAGACAAATCCAGGTGTGCTTGGCCCGTTTCAAGGAAAAAAACAGGTACGATGTGAGGCTGGCCACTCGCAGGATTCTTTCAGTGTTTTGTTTTCTCTGGTTTTTGTGTGTACCTACTTTTGCTCCTAAATGGACCAGGTAGACCTGTTTGGTTAAACTCCATAAATGCCGATGGGCTGTGACTTGAACGATCATCGGCAGGCGAGCCCAGGCGTACATAACGGCTCCGAGCTAATACACATGCTAATCGTCACCACCTAGATGCTTAAGGTCCCATCGGAGGTCCTATGGGTCGTCCATGGGAGGTACTATGGGTCGTCCCATAGGTTGTAACCCATCCCGTTTAAGTCCCATGGGACGACCTACGGGACGACCTATGGGGGCTTAAACGGCGTATGAGACGGCCCATGGAACGTACCTGAGATGACATACTATCCATGGGTCGTCACATGGGTCATTCCATGGGAAACCCCATTGGTGGTATGCCGTCCCGTGGGATGGATCATGGGTTATCCCATAGCTCCCAACCCATCATATGGGACGACCTGTGGGACGCAAGCGTACTATTGCGAGGGACTATAGAAAATAGGACCAACTATTGTTGGTAAGAGTGAGTGAATATATAGGTTTTTGTCTGTACCGTAGGTCCTGTTTACTATGGTCCCCCGTAATACGGGACGACCCCTGGATAGTCTGTTATCCCATGAGTCGTTCCAAGGGCCAGTACAAAAAGCGAAACATACCTCATGGGCCCTCTCATGCGTCATCAGATACTGGTAGTATGTAACCCATCTCGCAAGATATTATATGAGACGACCTATGGGACGGCCCATTAGACCTTCATGGGATGACATACTACGGATAAGACGTTCTGCGGATCGTCCCATGGGTCACCCATAGGTCGAAACCCATCTCACGCATAGGATATATATCCCATGGGACGACGAATGGGTGACCCATGATACCTCCAAGGGGTGACATGCTGCCCACGGGACGTCCCGTGGGACGGCCTACTATGGGACGGCCCATGAGTAGCACGTCCGCCCGTTGGTCAGCCCATGGATCATCCCATAATAGCACGTAACTCATTCCATGGGACTTCCCATGAGCATGCAGCCCCCCCGTGAATTATCCCATGGGACGCACCACGGGTTATCCCATACCACGGAATCCACCCCATGGGATATCCCATGGGAAGAACCATGGGACGACCTGTGGAACGCCCGCGCCATGTACGACGACTACTCTCCTTGGTGCGCCGGCCCTGGTGAAAAAAACTAAGCCTGGTGACCCTCCGCAGGTCCGAGTGGAGCCCGTGGTGCCTATACCCTCACGAAAACAAAATTGTGGATTTGGAGGCCGCGCACTCACTGTTCAGGCCCCCAAAAAAATGGTTCTGGTTTATCATGGCACAAAACACCGCTTGTGGGGGGTGCGTTTTACTTGGTTTCAGTATGTACCTTTTTCGGCTCAAATGGAACAGCTATACGTACCTGCTTAAGGTTTTGCCCTATGCTTTTTTGAGAGGGTAAACACTAAGACACAAATAATTGCACTCGTATTACACGAGAGCTTAATTGGAAGAGAAGGTGACCCAGGCCTTGTTGGTTGATTGTGATGCCCATCAGATAGCTAGAGCTGATGAGGGATACGTTGTAAGAGTGAGCTTGTGTGCGCGGTGCGCTTGTGCGCTCCGCAGCCCGACACAACAACCAAAGGGAAAGACCCTTATTGTTCTTCATGACCCGAAGTGATGCCCCCAACCGTTCGTTACTGACGCCATAACAACTTTAAGGGTACAATACCACCCCAGCCTCCAGCTTCATTCTCGGATTTGTCTCCTGATAATCTGGGTCATTCACTTAAACCGATAATCCACCGATCTTCGACCATGTTCGGCATTGACAGTCCCGTCCTGTATCTAACAGTACGGTTTTCGTTTCTCGATAGACTAATAACTAAGCCGGGTCACCACAAGCTTGTAAACATAAACAAACTTGATATCCTGTTATAAGAGTACTGCGCATATGATGTGGTACCAGAGACTACTCGCTACATGTGTATGTTATGAGGCTTAGATTGGGTAGGCGATTGGTTAACCTTTTACCGTTAGCCCAACGGACTAAGACCCTAACAAATGGCGTCGTCGGCAGGACACGAACCTGCGCGTGAAATCACAACGGGTTTGGTATGTACGATTACACGATTACACATTTTCGTTTTTTTAACCATCTCTTTTACTTTCCAGCTTAACTCGTACCGGTAAGAGGTTTTACTCTCAACGACCTGCTGGACTAGCCGTGGTCACAGGTGTTATCCCTTCTCCCCCCCGGTGCATGCCTTGCTTTTGTATCGCGCATAGGGTTCAGCATTCCCACTGCTCGTCGATTTTTATCGAATGTTGATCATTCACGCTCTCTCGCTTTCCGCTATTCAACTTTTATGCAGCATAATACCTGGTGCTATATGTACGTGGTGCTGCTGTACAACATGATAACGGTGATAAGCAACAGATCAGCATTGCATATAGATGATGTAGCACGAGCTTCATATAATATCAGATCAACCTCTGTGTTATCAAGCAGCAACTATTAATATATGATACTGACTACCGGTGTAATATGTGCCATCTCTAACACGACCCCTCGATACGTTAACATGTCGAATTGAACTGAATTTCGAAATTCAACTGCGAGGCCAAGGGGGTTTACACGAAAGCGGACGTACAGTAGAATTATTTTTTGCTACTAGACCTGTGCGCATTTCTGCATGCCTTATGCAAGTTAAGCTATCAGCCAACAATCGTATACTCTAGTCAAGAACCTATAATCATTAGACGTGATATATATTCACAACACGAGGAGTAACCAGACATGTACTACAAACTTTTAAAGGTACTTGTATACGACAAAAGTACAGAATAGATGCTCGTGTTTGTAATGATCTAAAACAACATCGAAGTCGTTCGTTATTATGCAAAATTTTACCTGGTAGGGATGAACAGCCTACCGATGTTCCTGCCAACCAAGAACAAACAAAATAATGCATGGAGACTGCCAGCTAGTTAAAGCTGCTTTCAGAGAGACGCCATTCCTCGTGTGTGCTTATCTCCCGGTTGTAACAACAGTCCAGCAGGCGGTGGATACTGGAGATGAAGTCGTCAAATTCAACTACCCATTCGAATGTGTTTCGACTTGGTTACAATCTACCCTTAGTTGGTACTGACTGCGATCGTGCCATCTTGCACTGCACCTTTAGCTGCTTTCCGGGAAGATGGACGGGACACGCTGTAGAGCAACGTTAGAGCAATACGTTGACCAAGGAATTGAGTCTCTGCCTGCCCCGCACAAATTGAATCTGAAACACCGTACAACTTCGGTACGGGAGAAATGCTTTTTACGCTTCCCGTGGCTCGAGCTTGTTGTTGTAGACGCAGGTGATCGTTCGGTCTGCTCGGTTGTGTTATCCTTAGCTTTGGATTTGAGGCTCAACTTACGTTGATGTCGGAGCTGTAGGTGACTCCCTTTTTCTCTCCCAACTGATTGCCGTTATCAGCTCCACCTCTTCTGTTGATCTTGCAGTCAGTGTCTGCTGTTAGGTCCCGATGTTGATGGCGGTCTGTCCAGGAAGTAAAGAAAGCCTGAGGTTGGCTTATGGGGGTGTGATCGAAAGTCGTAGAAGTCACCAGTGGCCCTTGCTCGCCCTTTGTTGACTCCGCGGGTCCTGTCCCGGGTTTGCCCGCGGTTGTCGGTCCCCTTTCGTGAGCGTTTTGGCCCCCCTTCAGCCGACCGTTTGTCTCTGGCACGAGCCCCCGTGAAGCAGACGGGGTCAGTCCGTCTTCCTCTGGCGATGATGACTCAGTGGATGCTCCGGCGATGCCAGACTACGTTGATCCAGCTGCCGCCTTGGTAATTCCAGATTGTGTTGATCCAGTATTCCCAGGTGCTGATGCTCCGATGATCCCAGACGCTGGTGATCTAATGGTCCCGGGTGTTGCAGCTCTGGAAATCCGTGTGATTCTCCTCCGAGGAGAGGCTTACGTCTTGGTCATTTGCCCTGCTATCCTCCATTGAGACCCGAAGTGGGTCTCAACAGGTCTCTATCAGTGTAGGCGAAACCTACATACGTGGCCGGGGAGGCTGCCCCCGATGCTCTGTTGGCGAGCGTGCTGTCGAAGGTCTCCTCGACACTAGATTGGGCTTCGTACTGGTGGTCTCGTGATGTAGTGCACCCCGTGTGATCCAGCCGAAGTAGAAGTTTCTACCCCTGGCAAAGAAACTGGTGCGTCCCCGGGTGACATAGAAATTGTGACTCCTGATGACCACGACCCTCTAGCTTCGTGCGGCAGTGTTCCAGTCTCTGATGAGGGCGTTCCGGTGCCTGAGGAGGAATTTTCAGTCCCTGAAGATGGCGTCCCGGCCTCTAGTGAGGATGCCCTAGCTCCTGTCGATGACGCTGCGGCTGTTGTCGATGACTCGTTCTCCTCCAGAAGATTGCTTGCGTATTGATGCTGCGGTATGTCCTGGGTTTTTACTCGTTGGTGCTCCATCTACCAGGTATGCGACAGTGTCCTCCTCAGGCGCGCTGCCCTAGATTTGCGCATATATATTGGCGTTTCGCCTCAGTGTCAGGAACCTCCTCAGGCGTGTTGTTACCGCTCATTAGCATGCACCTGTTCTTGGTCTCAGGCGCTTGTCCACCCCGCTCGGATACCCCTTTTTGTGGCAGCGTTGGTCGTGTCGTGTTAATCGTGCCTCCCAGCACGCGAAGACATATTTCGTACAAGCACAGACCCTTGTCCTCACAGTGTTCGTTTAGCGGTAGCGATTTGTTGCTGTCGAACTGTATGTAGGGCTTTCCGTCTCGGGTAGTGTTTTCACTCAAGTCCACTGTTTGGCGGAAGAGAACAGTTTGCGTCACAATCCAGGTACGATGATGGCGGAGATTCAAACTAGGACATGTTGCCCACCATGGTCGATGATGCATCTCCAGGCTGTGCCAGTTGCCGTCACAAACACCATTTCGCTACGACGGTTACGGTGGTCTTCGACGTCTTCAGCGCCTTCCAGTTCTTTATGCGGTCCCGCAGTCTTGGAATCAGCTTGCCGTGTACTAGGTTGTCCGACGCGTCGACATCCACAAGCATGGTGGTCCTGTCAGCGAGGGGATAAAACTCATTCCGTCGTTGCTTGCCACCAGTCCCATAAACGCTATGCCCTTGTCGGAATCTGACGGTTCCTCGTCGCCGTCGGTGTGGGGTTAGCTCGCGCTCAGTACCGCAGAAGCGATGTGAGCACCGTCGTTCTGCGACAGGCGTGGTGCCGCCCTGCGCGTATCATTCCGCGTCGTCGTGAGAGTAAGTCTTGTGTACAGAACATCACATCTGCTCAGGTTCATCCTGGGATCCTGTCTTGATCCTGGAAGATTCCTTGTCATTCTGTTTGTCGTGGGCTCCACTGCGCGTTTCTGATATGACTGTCCTTGTCCTCGCAGTCCCTTGCGAAGGGTTTCTTCAAGCCACAGTTGTAGCAGGTCGATGTTTCTGCTGTTATGGCGCGCCACGACTAGCAATCGCTTCATTTTCTCCGTCGTTACGTGACAGGTGGTCCAGGTACAGATGACTCATCGTACTTTGCATCTGATCGATGACGAAGGTGGGGTTGCGGAACATCGTCAATTTGATGTCCTCGCACACCGGAGTGAAGTCTTAGACGAAAATGTCCTTGAATCTGCGGTCACAGATGGGTGTGCTTATATTTTTGAGCTCAGAGCATGCGAGGGCCTTTTCCATGAAGAGGTTGTCAGGATCTGTCCTTGCTGCATGGTGGTGGTTTTTAGTCCTCTCCACTATTGCCCAGATGACTTCGTCAGTCAACTTGTTGTACTTTGCAACCAGCTCCTGTCAGGCGTTCTGCCCATTTCCGTGTCACTCTTCTCTTCATGCCTGACTACGAGTAGCACCGCTTCTCTGCGAGCATACCAGCTATACGCAATTGCGCAAGGATCTTGGTTTCAGTATGTACCTGCTTCGGGCTCAAAGCTAATTTTTTACTTTACGCGTTTTATATCTGCTACAACGCTTTCCTCTGTCCCCCTGTACGTGAGATATAATGTAGTACGACGAATAATAGCCCAGTACCCTCCACAGGCGCAGCCGTAAACTGTGAACTCGTCATTTTCGTGGTTGAAAGTTTTAGATATCTCGAGGGAGAAAGCAGCAGCTCCATTGCATAGCTAGGGGCAAGTGTAGCGGGAGAAAGGGATGGAGGGTCCGTAACTAGAAAAGGGCATCGGTATGGAAGGAATGAGGGCCTCTCGCAGATAGGCTCGGTTAGCATACAGATAAATAGCGATCTCAAGGAGGATGCCCAACTTTTATTTTCCATTTCGGAGTCCCCAAGAGGCTAGACAAGAAGTAGGCGGGGGGGGGAAAGGGAGCAGACTGGCACCCACGACATGGAGATGTAACCTGGATGCAGCGTAGAAGGACGAAGCAGACTCACGTATGCCGGTAGAACGTAATTCAATGTTGAAGAACGGACATCAGGCTATCGATTTTGGGTTAGAAGGATGCAGACGAAATCAATGTTAATATATGCAACTACTGTAACTGCTGTAGCTTTCTTGTGTGCGTGTTTTTTCTGGGCTTCTTCGTCCTTTAGGCTGTATAGCTAGGATAATTGAGCTGGGTATTGTACTGTGGGAAAATAACTTATACTGGAAGTACCCTGGTGGTTGTCCGTTACCGTGACAAGCCCTGATTTTAATCAAGGATCGATGTCCTCAGGAAAATTCTCGTGGAAAATCCGGGGGGGCTTTTAAATGAAACCCCCTATAAATACAAGCAATACAATAGTTCAATAGGTTGTCTTACTGTCGGAACTGCGTAGTGCGTGCCTGCCCGATGGCTGTAAGGTATAGTTTCGGTCCATACTCATGCTTACAGGGTCTTGTAGGACTACTTCCTCTCGAAAAAATTCAGCGCCAAATAGGAAATTGATAGATTGCGAAAACCTTAAGAGCCCGCGTCTGCTGGACAAGTGTCGACCGCCCGCTTGTGCTTCAAGAAGGCCAGAAACAGAAAACATGCACCAGGTATGTGCCAGTACGCTGCCGTCTTACTGCCTTCGAACCATGACCCGCTGGTGCTCTCGTGTGGTGCCCCTCGCGACGTTGTTGATGTTTCAGTTGGCTTCTGGGCCACCTGTGCGGGCAGCACGGCCCACGATAGCAGCAGCCATGTTGCGTCGATACGGCGGCATCGCCGGGTTTGTCCTGTTCGCCGTCTTATTCCTGGAAAACGCCGCTGCCCAAGGAAGTAACTGCACGCTGGATCCTACCCTGTTTGGCGGCGTCGGCGACGGCCAATGCAACGGGTATCTCAACACCTTGGAGTGCGGATATGACGGTGGAGATTGTTGTGAGTGCACGTGCGTCGAGGGTTCTACATCTTCATGCGGTCGTTCACCGTTCGTGTGTCTGGATCCCGCCTGCGCTGACGAAACGTTCGAGTACCCGGCTTGCACCGGTGATATATACTCACTCGGTGACAGCTACTGTGACAGCGAAAATAACTATGCGACGTGTGGGTTCGACGGAGGGGACTGCTGCGAATGTACATGCACCAATTCTACGTATACCTGTGGCGTCGGATCTCACGGCTTCGAATGCTTCGATCCCTCCTGTCCTGACGAAGCTCACGAGCAAGCTCTGCTGTACCCCAATTGCACTGGATCCATCCCCCTCACCGGTGACGGCTTCTGTCAGTCGTCCAACAACAACCCGTCGTGCGGGTACGACGGGGGCGACTGCTGTGCGTGCACTTGCGTCGATGGGCCGGACGTTTCCTGCGGTTCCTTCGGTCTCAACTGTCTTGACCCCGCATGCCCGGACGAAGCAAGTCCATACGTGGACACCTGCACCGGAGACGTCCTGACTTTTGGCGATGCCTGGTGCGATGACGGAAACAACAACCCAAGTTGTGGGTACGACGGGGGCGACTGCTGCGCCTGTACCTGTGTTGACAACGAGATACGGCAGTGCGGCATTCTTGAGTTTCCCTGCGTGGATCCCAACGCCGCCGGTGAGTTCTTCGACTGTCTCCAAGAACCGACCGTCTCCCCCTGCCTGAAAGATGTTCAGTCTGATTGGGTGGTGGAGGACACGGCGGGGGCGACGGCACTGGCAGAAGCATTGGATTGCTCAGGGGGGAGCTTTACAGCGGAATGGATTGGAACTGTCTTGGTTACCCGGACAATCCACGTCCCGAGCGGAACGGTTCTCAGCGTCACTGGGGGCGAATCGGACGCTGGCCTGGACGGGAACGCGAGCATCCGCCTTTTTACTGTTACCAACGGCTCTTTGCATCTCACCAACCTGCATCTCAGTAACGGTCGTTCAGCCGTGGGCGGGGCGATCGCTGCGTCTGGGTCGTCTGTAGTTTTAGATACCATAACTTTCGACGGTAACAGCGCCTCTAACGACGGCGGTGCACTGTACACTACTGCTGAAACGCTCGTTTCGTGGAGCGGAACGACCCAGTTTATCGGCAACATCGCCGTCAATAGAGGCGGAGGCGGCGCTTTTTATGACGGCTCCCTTGCTACTTGGACGGGTGAGACGGCGTTTTACAGAAACAGTGCCAGAGACGGGGGTGCCCTGTATGCGACCCGCGGCTCGATCGTATCTAGCGACGGGACTACCACGTTTGCCAACAACAACGCGGGCTCTTATGGGGGCGCGCTTTATGCGTCGTCGGCGTCACTAGTAACCGGTACCGGGGACTTCTCATTCCTCGGAAACACCGGTTGGAGAGGCGGTGCTCTGTCCGTTGATAACTCTACTGACGTTTCATGGGACGGAGCAATGACCTTCCACGACAACTGGTCAAGCTACGCCGGTGGGGGGGCGTATGTTGACAGCGGATCAAGTATCTCATGGAAAGGCAACGTGACTTTCTCGGAGAATGTGGCCGGGTACGGGGGTGCTCTCTTTGTTTCAGAGGCGTCAAGTGTGTCCTGGACCGGAGAGATGACCTCGCTCACGAGCAACACCGCTACCTCCAGCGGAGGTGGCCTGTTCGTTGACGCCGGCTCCAGCATTTCATGGACCGGGCAGACGTCCTTCGTCAGCAACAAAGCGTACTTTGTATTTGAGTCCAGCTATTTCTCCGAGACCAGTACGGATACCGCCGGGGGTGCCCTGTTCGTGGCCGGGCGCTCGGACGTTATCGGGAACGCAGATACCGTGTTTTCCGCGAACTCTGCTAGTATTGGAGGTGCTCTAGCAATCGAAGGCAATTCCAGCATTCTCTGGACCAAAACCATAGTTTTCGCCGGTAACGACGCCATGCTTGATGGGGGTGCTTTGTACGTTGGTGGATCATCCGTTTCTTGGCTGAATGACACAACATTCTCCAAGAACACAGCTGGTAGGTTTAGCGCGGGAGGCGCTGTCTTCGCTTGGAATAGCTCCGATATTTCATGGAGTGGTCCCACAACATTCACAGACAACAACTCTTCATTGGGCGGAGGGTTGTTTGCGAAAGAAAACTCCTCGCTTTCCTGGAGCGGGAACACCACGTTCTGGCGAAACCGCGCTACGTTTAGCGGAGCTGCCATATATGCCAGCGACGGCTCGACCTTGTCCTGGGAAGCAGATACGACCTTCAAGGACAACTTGGCGATCACGTCCGGCGGCGCTCTATGTATCGTTGACCACTCTAACGTATCGTGGAGCGCGAGAACAACCTACGACAACAACACCGCCGACTTCGGCGGGGCCATCTTCATGGGGTATGATTCCACCGTAGCCTGGAATGGAGACACCGTATTCACATCCAACACGGCTTATTCCAACGGAGGCGCTGTGGGATCATCGGTGTCGGGCGCTGAACTAGGCCCTTCTTCCATCTTCATCAACGGCGCTACCACGTTTATGGATAATAGATGTGGAGCGAGCGGAGGCGGACTCGCCGTCGCCGGAGCGCTGCTGATGGCGTTCGAGACCACCAACATTACTTTTTCCGGGAACGTTGCCGAGGTTGGTGGAGGGGCGGTGTTTGTCTCGGGCGCCGGTATTGGCCCGCTGTTTAGGGGCGTGAGGTTTATTTCGAACTCTGCCGAGATTGGGGGTGCGGTGTACACCACAGGAACCGGAACCGCGCTCACTAAAGATGGGAGAGGCAATCCTAAGCCAAACCCGTCTACGTCAGACCGGTGCGAGTATATCAGCAACACGGCAACGGCAACCGGAGGGGCGGTGGAGAGCGGAGCAGGCCTTGATTTATTTAACAATACGCTGTTCAAAGGGAATAGGGCAGGGGTTGGAGGAGCTTTGAGGCTTGCCGGCGTGGCGTCTCTAGACAACTGCTTCTTCATCGAGAACACGTCGGACAACGAGCAGGGGCCGGCGGTTTCCAACATTGGATCAATTTCGAGCATATCCGATGCAACCTTTACCCACAACACATTTTCCTGCGAGCCAGGGATGTATCTCGAATACGACGACGAGGTGAGTCGTGACGTCCGTTTGAGTTCGTATCGCTTACATACCACTGGATGCACGTGTTGCGAACTACGATGAGGAAGGAAGGGCCGCTTGCGGTTGACGCGTCCCTTTTGCCCACGACGGTCGACCCTTATCACGTCAGGAGTGGCACCTAAAATTTGTGCGGCTTCTCACTTTAGGAGCTGTTTACCTCACCCGAAAACGAACTTTGAGAAAAATTGCTGAGCCAAGCCCGATACCCAATCCCATGGGCTCGTACGCGTATCCCTGGTAGGTATCTAGCAATAAGTAGTGCAATCTACACATCAGACCTACACACATTGGGTAGCTGCTCAGTTCAGAAGCGCCGTCAGGGAGAAATAGTTGGGCTCAAAAGTGCAACCCCGATACCCTGCCGTAGCACGGCTCTTTTTTGTGTACGTACATGGTCCGAAATCGTGACCGCTTCCTTTCGACCGGCCTTGACGCTTAACAGCACGTCGCCCTGTTCGAGACTGTCTGCGACGGATGCGCAACACCGTGCACCGGTAGCGGCTGCGACATCGTCGGCCAAGAACCAAGCTGCTGGGACCAACCCGCGCATTCTAACAGCACTGGCGGTGATGTCAACGTGACGACGCTTTTGATCGAAGAGGGGCATTGGCGAGCCACGACGACCAGCACAGAAATTTTCGAATGCTTCAATACCAATGCTTGCCTGGGGGGGATCACGGGATCTTCTGGCTACTGCGGCGATGGGTATACCGGGCCATGTGAGTAGCAATCGATGCGGTCTGAGAGCGTCGGCGACTATTCTTGGTGACACGCGAGGTGAAGCCTGGCGCGACGACGCCTTCCGGGGGGCACTTGCTCCATATCGCAGCCATCATAGGCGCCCGCGGATGGTACACACCCAGAGTCGCGCCCCGTACCTACAACATCGACACTTATGAGGTTCCTGACGCGCGAGGGTCTCTATACCTCGCTCAAAACTCGACGTTGGCAAATGCTGTACCCGCAAGCCGAAGAACATTGGGCTATATACACGGCGCGTGCAACAAGTACAAGGGTAAAGCGTAAATAAATGTGATTGAGAATACATTAAGTAAATCCTCAGACGAGAACCCCCATCCATCAGCACACGCGCTACGGGAATGCCAGGTATAGCACTCATCGTCTCATGAGACTCCAAACTGGAGGAGTTTCACACACCCCACCCAACGACCGACTTCGAGATAACTTGGGAGCTAAGCCCGACACATAGTCCAATGGGGCTAATAGGTACCCAACAGATTATGTTGTAAAGTACAGCATCGGAAACATGTGATGGGCAGCTCTTCAATTCAGCAGGCCCGCCGGCGAGGAATATTTTGGGCTTAGCCCTTTTACTACTGCACTGCAAAGAAAAATATATCTGACTCCAATTCCGAGTTATTTGTCCCCAAAACGGCTGGGCAGTTCTAAAGGGGTTAAACATGCAACACCCACCGAAACAAGGCTCTCAGAACATGTTGGTCTATGTAGTTCCTCATAAACGAGGAGCCCCATTAGTCAGGACGTGTTGGACCGAAACGCCCCCCCCCCCCCTATCTTATATAGGTTGGGTTGGCGTCGGTTGGCAACGACACTGTAAAACATGCTGCTCACTACGTGAGCTAGACAACCAGGGTGCCGTTTTTTTTTTCGGCGGTCGCCCACAGCTGGTTGTCGAGTTAGATCATTTGTGCGAGGTAAAGAACCTTTACTCCGCACAAGTGGGAATGGTCGTATCACGCACCTGGTAGTGTTTAAGGTAAGGCACCCAAGAGGCAGTTACATGGTACTCCCATTGCTATTTCTGGAAATGCCCACCGGAAATTGAATCAACTCATTGAAGCTGTCATCCATATGGAAGTCCGCCTCACAAGCGGTTCTTAGTAGGATGCAGCTCACCCTTCATGCGACTCGCCGGACACCTCACGGCGCTTCGCGCATGGTGTAAGCAATGTCTGCCTGGTCGGTGAAAACCCGACGTGCTCCGTCCCGGCATTGTAGGGATGCGAGGGTCTATGGTCATACGATTACGGCCATGCATGAGGTCGAGTACATCTCTCCTATCGAGTACCCCCCCCCCCCCCCGCCTTACCGCACTGTAGACACATGGATCCCCTTTCAACCTAGCACTCTCCCTCCCCTCCCCCATTTGTCCCCTGGCGGTCCCTGCTGTACAGATTGTTCCGTTTGCAGCGACGGGTACGCTGCTGGTGCTCACAACACATGCGCCGAGTGCTCCGACAATACCGGTGCCGTTGTGCTCATGGTCGTTCTTGCGTTTTTGTCGATTTTGGCGGCGGTTGCCTTCCTGTACTACCTCGTGTCCACCGAGATGGAGGGCGATGAACGGGGACTACTGGCTGGCATGACCAAGCGCATCCCGCTTCATTCCTTCAAGATCATCATCGTGACGTGGCAGATCTTGACCCAGGTACGCTTTGAAGAAGTTAGCTTCACTCTCGAGGGGCTCCGGATTTTCGTGCGTGCGAGAGATGCCTGGTCGAGAGATCAGGCGCCACAGTGCCTCGCCCTGCGAATCGACGCCAAAGTCCCTGCTTGTGTATCTCCGTCGTGCCTTAGGCAATCTAACATAACTATGGAAATCGTATGCACGATCCAGATGTTCACTTCTTGGCACAATACTGATCACCCTTTATGACAATACCCTCGCTGCCTGTCGCTGTCAAAATCCAGTTTACGGATATTGCGAACGTGATTTACCCAGATGTTTACTCCGACTTCCTGGACGGTATTGCCCTTCTTAACTTCGACTTGGGCTGGGTGCTCTCGACTGCGTGCGTCGTCGATACCGACTTCCACGACCGCCTGCTTATTTCCACGATAGGGCCTCTCGTGTGCGTGGTAATCCTCGCAGCTACGTACGCCATTGCGATGCACCGCAACCGGGGGTCAGACGCTGGGCGAGCAAACGTGCGCCACAGGCACTTGTCTACTCTCCTCTTCCTGTCGTTTTTCGTGTACTCGTCGGTCACTTCCACGCTTTTCCGTATGTTCGCTTGCGAAAAGCTCGACAGCGGCAAGGATTTGCTGCGCGCGGACTACCGAATTGAGTGCGACTGGGCCAAACACAAAGCCCTGCAGATTTACGCAGGCTTCATGATCGCCCTGTACACGGTAGGGATTCCACTCGCTTATGCAGCCCTTCTATTCAGAAATCGTGAAGTGCTGGCAGATAAGGCTCTACGCGCGCAAGACCAGCATGCAAACACCATCTCCGATCTATGGGGGCCGTACAAACCCGGTCGGTTCTACTACGAGGTCATTGAGTGCGGGCGCCGAGTACTGCTTGCTGGTGTGGTCGTGTTCATCTATCCAAACACAGCGGCTCAAGTCGCTGTGGCGCTCATGATGGCGGTGTTTTTTGTTTTTTTGTCGGAAGGCTTGGCCCCGTACGAATCGAGATGGGATGCGTGGCTTAGCCGAACGGGGCATGCAATCGTGTTCACGAGCATGTACTTGGCCCTTCTGCTCAAGGTGGACGTGTCCCATGAGCGAGCCAGCAGCCAGAACCTGTTCGAGGTCGTCCTCGTGTCGGCACATGCGTGTATGATTGCAGCTGTAGTCGCCGAATCCATCCTGGTGGCTTTCCATTATCGGAATGTAAAAAGCGTTGAGGATCCGGCGCCCAAATCGCACCGTTCTTCCGGAGCAGTTTCTTTCTTAGAATGCAGAAGCCCAGACGACAAGACTGCTGCCGACTGTGTCACGCACGCAAATATCGCCGAAGGAATGGAAAGTAGGTCGCAAGTTGAAGAGTGCAAGAAAAGCTGAAGATGTAAATTGGCGGGGTGGTGGACGCGTCCTACGACAAGGGTAGCACGCTGCGGCGAAAACTCAAGAGCTACACCATAAATCGTCCCTCGTCGCTGCTGTACCGTTTGTTAGGGAGCGGAACGACCGAGACCGTTTATGCCTGTACAAGACTAAAAAACAAAAGTTGCTGACTGCTGTGTTGTGCAAGCCCTGATCGTGCGTGCATATCGTGCGGTTGGTCTATCTGTCTACCTTCAACTACCTAGCATGTACCTGGTACGTATGAAGCATGTTGTTGGTCGAAGTATAAAAAAACAGCAATAGTAGTATTTTTGCTGTTTACAGTGCAGCTGTAGCAGCGACCCCCCCCACCGCCCCATGAGTAAACACGAGCATGCGTCGTCTAACGCTATGCTGGACTGTACCAATCTTGTACAGTACTGGTCCCACGTGAGCACGTGTTGTCTGCTGGAAATCGTAGACACCGGGATGAGAGACGTTATGTTTCGGCTGCGTGCTGGGTTGGGGTGTGGGTTTGGTGGGAGTGACTGGGGGATGTTGCTGATCTTGCTGTGTGAACCGTCCAGCCCTGATTTCATACTTGGTGCAATTATGTCTTACGGTTAGTTTCTCTGTCTGCATGTAAACGCCTATTATGTTTGAAGCACGATTTTGGTTGAAGAAGGCAGAAGCAGTAGTAGCAGTATTCTTGCTGTTTACAGTGCAACTGTAATAATAGCGGACCCCCCCCCCCCCCCCCCCCACCGCCTCATGAGTAAACGGATCTACGAGTTTTCTAACGCTGTGCTCGATTGTAGCAATCCTGTAAAATGCCGGTTACACGTGAGCACGCGTTGTCTGCTGGGCAGAAGCCGATGCTTGTACGAGACTGCTGCCACGCTCGGCCGAGTGTTGTTTGCATTGTTGAAAGAGGGGGCGTGTGTATGCCCGTCCTTCCGTCCCTCCCCTTAGAGTGGTAGAGGGCACGGCCTACGGTGAAATGTGAGTTTTTTTTGTCTGTAGTGTGCGTGCTGTGCATGTACATCAAGCAAGGGGGGTATAATAGCGGGGTAGATACTTGAAGCACGTAATCATGGCGTATTAACGACATCAGTGCACGACGGATTGATTTTTGTTCCTTGTCACCGAACGAGTGACATGTGAAACGAAATTTTTGAGTTGCTGTTGTAATCTGATCGACAAGAGGAATGACTATGAACATAGGTGCTGAAGCATCGTTTTTATTAAATCTCGTGTCTCTTCCGGGCATTGGCGACATATGTTGGTTGATTAGAATGCCGTACCTCGAGTCAGTGTTGCTTGATGAGCAGATCGTTCGGTTCTGAGCATGAAATGTGTGGGTTCGAGTCCCATCATAGTCGCATGTCCTCATCTCGAGAATGATTCGAAGATCCTTGGCGAGGGGGTTGATTCACCGCGATGATGAGCTCGTATTGATAAGCGAACCTGAAACCAAAACAAGGATGGTCTTTTCGAGTGCAAGGGTTACTATATACTGTAAAATAGAATGGCAATGCGCCGAGGCCACGTAGGCGCGGGGGCTTCTTCCAGCTGGTATCGCATGGCACGTATTTTTAAAGGATATTAAAGTGCGTCTCGAGCTTGGATGATAAATGACCCTGGCAGATGTTAGCACGACAGACTTTTGGTACGTAATATGCTGATAGGTTTGTAGATATTTGCTGGAATATTTCGGGGGTTGCAGATATATGAAGCCGTAGGATATATCATAGGATATGCGTGGATGGTATATTACTCTGAAGGCTTTGTTCGATAGGCAAACATAGGGTGAGGGCGAAGAGTATCCGAGCCCTTTGGGACCAGTCGTTGGTTACAATGGGCGAGTTTTACGTCAACGCTGTACCCGATATTTTTCTGCTTCTCGGGGTTTTGGGGGTCGTTGGTTTTTGGTAAGTTCTCCTTTGATGATTTAGCAGTTTTCTGGTCGGGCTCGGGATGTTCTTCACGTTTTCCGTCATGCCGGTCCCTCCCCGCTCGGTGCCAGGGGCGGTCTGGGTAATCTGACTACTCATACTGTGGCATCGTGGGTTTCCGTGGTATTGCTTTTTGCGCTCTGCCGACCCCCCTCCCCTCAGAACCGGGGGCGGTCTGGGTAATACTACAATACTACCAACAATTCTGCCACTGTTGTTACTATTACTGGTGCTGATACAACCACTACCAATGCAACTAACACGCTTAGAGTCACCCCACGGTAGGGGTTGCACATTTTGGGTCAAAGATTTCTGACCGACTGAGCTCCGTCAGTGAGGAACCAGCAGTTGGGATGCAATATTTACTCGTATATTCGTTTTAGGACTAGCGCATAGAAGCGCCGGTCGGGTGGCGCGAACAGTCTTCTTTCAAGTACTGTATCGGGTGAGATACTGAGCTCCTGATATGAGGGGCTCAGGAACTTCTGGTGCACCCCTACCGTGGGTTGTTGCTCGGACTATCACCACTATTTATATTACGTACGACAGTACGCTGGCACTACTGATGCCATTGCCGAGAGAAAATATACATCATGACCGTGTCGTCGATGTGACTCCTGTCGTCGATACCGCTACCAGCACCGCTGCTTGCCGCCGTCACTACGAACTGCAGTTCTAGCCCCCTACTGCTGCTACTGCCGAGAGATACAAAACAAAACATACCATGAGCTCATTTTTTCTCCCCGCGGTCATCCCCCGGCCTCGGCTGTCGCACGCATCTGACCAGGCGAGGGGAACGCCACGGAGAGGGACCGGACCCAGGTCTTGGTGGTGGTGTGCACACAGCCAGCTCTCTCCCGTTCCCCTTGCTCCTTTTCGGCGCTTTCGGTCTCGTCAACGGAAGAGTTACCGCTACCGGAATCCTTACCTCTACAGTCGAAGATGCCCGACTGTCTCCCATCTCTGTGTCCTGTGTATCGCTGTTCACCGTGTCTGCGATGTCGGCATCGACTGGAGGGCAATGGCTGACGGCGATGCTACCGCCGCCGCCACTGCCGCTGCCGAGGCGTAGATCTGCCCCGGTCAGGTTGTGGGTTAGGGTCGGCGCTGCTGGCGACGTCGGGGTAGACGCCGAAAGTATTTTTGCCGGGAAGTTAATAGCGTGAGCGAGGCGCCAGCACCGTTCCTTCTTCTTCTCGTCTCCGACGCCACGTTCGTCTGATCGAGCCCCGTTTTTGTTAGGTTTTGGAAATTGTTGCTCCTCCGATGCGGTGGCAGTAGCAGAACCACCAATATCAAAACCAACACCAAAACCAAACCTAACAACAACACCACCCTCACCCCCACCCTGACCACCAACATCACCATTTACACCAACACGCTCACCCATACCAACAAACCCAATACACTCAAACCCACCACCGCCAGTGCAACGAGCCGAGTCCACCGCCCCTCCACCATCACCGGCGCATTTCGCCGCCGGCGCCCGTCGATGCTCCGGCAGGAAATCAAGGCCGCCGCGCGATGGCCTGTCGCACGAAGCCCAAGCCGGAAGCCTCCCGAAGACACGGTGGGCACACCGCAAAGGGTGGTACCGGTATTTTTTCGTCAGCGATCCACCGGAGACTCTGTCGCCACCGCCGCCGATGCCTTTGCCCCCGCCTGCGCCCCCGCCCCCAGCCCTGCCCCCACCCTCACCGCCACCCCCACCGCCACCGCTGCCACCGCCATCAATCGCACTTTCATCCAAAACTTCTTCCGCTACCGCCCCACATATTCCGCCCTCCACTCGAGGCGTGCGCCCAGACGGGGGCTGTGGACACCGACACCGACGCCGGTGACGAACTTTGAGGACATTCGGTGGCGGGCACTGCACAAACCCTCCGCCCCCAGAAGTGGAAGCGAATAATTTCCGGGAAGGGTCACCGCCCCCCCCGGCGACGATGTCGCGACCGCGCCACCATGGACGCTCCCGGAATGCGTGGGCTATTCGCACGGTCGGGGTGGTGGTGGTGGTGGTGGTGGTCGGAGAGATGATGACGGTTTGAGATGGGGGACGGGGGCTGTAGTGAAGCCCGAGCACGGCCGATGCTTCTCGAACGGCTTCTCGCTCTACGCGGACGCTATCTTCTGCACCGCCGCTGTTTTTGAAAGTAAGACAACACAACGCAGGAGGGCAAGCAGGAAAAGAGGTAAGCAACGGGTGGGATAGTGTAAGCTGGAAGCCAGAAGGGATCACAAGAATATATCGCGTGTTTACAGGAGCGGGGAGATGGGAGGGAGAGAGAGCGGGAGGGGAGAGGTACAGGCATCGCAATCAGTGAGCGTTAGTGTATGGAATGTTGTACGTACAGACAGCCATAGACGTATAACAATCAATACTATTCCCCACTAAGAAGGCTTTACAGATGTCAGGAAAACGGCGGCTATATATACACTTATACGCGCCTTGTGCCAGCCCCCCCTATTCCCTTGTGCACTACCTGGTAGACCCCCGAGCCACCTACCCACCCACCTACCCACCCACCCATCCACCTATGACATAACGAAGACTGCCTATCCAGAATTGCGCAGGCGTCGTACAATAAACAGCGCCGACGTACTTGTGTCCCGCCCATTGGGTTACCTTCATACTGACGTGTATGGTACGGCGTCGTCAACGCCACGACCAAAGGAGGCATACCACGATAGAGAGGGTACCTGTAAACAATGTTTCTCAGATCCGTATATAACACGAGGAGAGGGCTCTAGTTTAATACCTTACCGAAAAACATGATATTGAAGCCGTGCTAAGGCTGGTACTGAAGTTGCGTTTTTGAGCCCAAACTTATATCACCGATGGGAGCTACCCGATGGAGGAGCGACCACCCAATATCCTTGGATCTAATCGGGAAACTGACCGCAGTGTCATACATCGTGTTCGTTAGATACCTCGTACGTATAGGCCAAGCTGTCGGATTGCGTATTGGGCTAGCAACCTTCAATCTTCTCAAAACTTGGTTGATGGTTAAAATATAGAGCGGGGGCCTATGAGAAACAAAACATTTGCTACTACCACCCAACATGAGGCAGTTCTATACGGACCTTGCCGAAAACCGACCTGGCGCAAACCTGGCGAACAATCCACCCACCGTAGGGCTTGGCACATACCAAGCCTCTGATAATTTCCGTGAAACATAAACATGGCGTTATTGCCAAGAGTATCAGATAGTTCTTCAATTGAGGAGACCCGTCAATAATTCCCGATACTCTGTCGTTTCGGGCCCGAACGTAAACACCCCCCCACGTGTCCGCTGCTCGCCCCCATTACCGTGGTATGCCCTTAAATTCCACTTATATGCTTGACCACCTCTCGTGCCCCCTTCCCCTCCCGCTTACCGCCGAAGCATTGCTCCAAATGGTCACCTATTGTTGCCCACCTGTCGTGTTTCGTGACCCTCCCCCCCCTACCGAAGCAGTATGGCTTCAAACACTACCATCTGTACTCTTGAAAAATCGTCGTGTCCACTTACCCTCCCCCTAGTATGGCTTCGAGTACCAACCTAGGCTTGACTGCCTAACGTGTCCCCTCGCCCTCTCCCTTGCCCCACCTATAGGCTTGTCTACCTCTCGTGTCCCCTCCCCCCCTCCCGCCTTCCGTGGAAGCATGGGTCCAAGCACCACCAACATAATTTTTCACCCGTCGTATCCCCTCACCCTCCGCCTTGCCGTAGCACAATGGGCCCCCAGCACCACGTATAGGCTTTCCCACCTCTCGTGCCCCTTTACCCTCTATCTGTCGAGGCAGCATGGCTCAACAAACCACCTGAGCTTGACCACCTCTCGTGCCCTCTAATACCCCAGCCTACCGTCACAGCATGGCTCCAAACACCATCCAGACCTGATCGTGTGTCGTGCCCTCTAATTCTCCCCCTACGGTGGAAGCATGGCTGCAAAAATCACCTCCAGGCGTGTCCACTCCTCGTGCTCCCGAAGCCCTCCCCTACTCCAAATGCCACCTAGACTTCTGAACACCCGTCGTGTCCCCTCACCCACCCACCCACCCACCCACCCACCCTACCGTGGCAGCATTGCTCCAAACACCACCTATAGGCTTGGCCACCTCTGGCGTCCTCTCACCTGACCGGGGCCCCCTGTTTTCTCTCCGACAGTTCACGCCGCTTCACAGCGGCCCGCCCAGTTTTCTGGGTCACCCCCGGTCTCCCGCTTCCCCCCGCCCCCGTGCTGTCTATCGAACCGTTATCCCCGAGGTCACCATCCTTCGAAGCTTCACCCGGGTGGGAGGCGTCCGCGCGAGGAAGGGAGACAACGTGGGCTTCATGCCAACCCCTTTTCCGGACGAGGGCGGAACCGCGGCATCTGTTTCTAGTCCTGGGGAAGAGAGCAGAAAGGGACATCGGGATGATTCCAGTGTAACTTGGCGGGAAGCTGATGGGGAGTAGGGGGGGGGGGCAGGAGGTACAAGGGTATCCTAGTATGTATCACACGCTTTGCACCACATTGATGCCCTGCTGCAACAATAGAGGGGTAGCAGAGTGGCAGGGACGCTCGGCGCATTTCCTCGCCAGCGCAGCCCTCTCGCCCTCTAGCGGCGGGGAGAGGGGGGGAGGCGTGTAGAAGGGTATTGTAATCGATGCCACACGCTTCGCGCCACCTTGGCGTTATGTGTTCAGGATAGGCAGGGTGGCAGAATGGCAGGCACTATGTTCACCTATCGCGCAGCGTTTTCCTCGCCAGTACAGCCCTCTCTCCCTCTACGGGTCTTTCCTGCCGAGTGTTGAGCGCTCCATCCTGACGCCGCAGCTTCCTGATGCGATCGCCCGGTGACTGAGACAGTCCCACCCCTCTAAACAGTTCCTGCGCACGTGGGGTACAGGTTGCATCACCGAACCAAGGTCAAGGTACGCGGCGCCACTCTTGCTTTGCATTGGTTTTCAGACCCACTCGGCCGAGTAAATACTAACCTAAATATGTTACACTCTTAAAAAAAAAAGTTATGCTAGGTAGATTCGTGATATGCACCGCCATGGGATTGCTTTGTTGTGCTGCACCAAAAAAACGTTTCCAAATGCAACATTGAGTAGGTAGGGCACATAAGAAATCGCCCGTGTGGCCTAAACGCGCGGTAAATAAGACTTGTGGCATCATATCCCCCCGCCTACCGTAGAATCAGTCCACGGGGAAGAGCGGCAGGATCTATCTTGGCCCAGTCACAAACAAAGAACGACTACCATAGAAACAAAACATCTACTACCGACCGATACTCGTACAACAGCAGTAATATGTACTGGTCTGTTAATGCTGGTGTTTTGCGTTCTACAGTCCGCTGATCAGCTACAGTAGGCCACCTTGAACGTCGAGCACACCCGCATGTCGCCCCCCCCCCGGCTCATGAGCTCTTTGACAACAAGTTCCCTGCAGAGTATGTTGGCGAAGAGAGAAGTCGCAGCTGACACACCCTCACTTTTTATTTCGTCTTGCAGCGTCAGGAACGCGCGCCCTTGCCCCTGCGGCAGAAAACACCGACAGCGTTATCGGGGAAAACCTTTTAAGTAGGTGGCTGAGTGGCGGTTTGTAGACCATCTACAACGCCTGCCATGGTGAAAGTTCTCCCTCGCAACTCATAACTGTCGTTCCCTGAAGATAAATCGGCTGACAACGCTTTTGGACTGCCGTCGAGGAACTCCCGATACTGTTTCTGGCGTATCAAGTCTAAAGAGGCCGTGGCGGGCAAAACTCAGACGGTCGCCCGACATGCTTAAATGCTGGACTAGTAGCTCGAATTGATCTGAGACACGTACGTTGTCGGTGCCCATTCAAGTATGTATATTCGTACAGTAGAACGATACGAAACACTTTCCTAGTGCAAAGGTAGCGTGATCCCACTGGTGGAGTATGTGTAGAGACACGTTGTCGCGAATCGCCCATCTCGATAGGGAAGTGAACGAAAAGCGGTGCTAGATGCTCGATTCGCTAAGCATTCATCTCCGCGCGCACAGTAGTTGACAAGAGGGCGAAAGCGCGAGTGGTTAAAAATCGGCGAGACGTGGAGATAGATGCAGAATCCTCTGCGAGATGGAAGGCAGTTCATATATATATATATATACATATATATATCGGGGGGGGAGATTGGTAGACACTTGTTGTGACTGCGGGTTGTTCAAGAGATCAATGGGCGTACCAACTTCTTGAGAGTTGATCTGGAGAGTGTGACAACACTACAACCGGCCTCAAAGTATAAAAAGGAGAAATCTGCCTAGTTTATAAGGAACTATCTGTTGGGAAGGCAGTCCCTTGAAGCGGTCAATACCACCACAACAGACAAACAAACAGACAGTCAGAAAGACAGATAGACAGACAGACAGACAGGCAGGCAGGCATATAGACAGACAGGCAGGCAGGCAAACAGGCAGGCAGGCAGGCAGGCAGACAGACTGACAGGTAGGCAGACAGGTAAGCAAGCAGGCAGACAGTCATACAGACCGACAGACAAGCATACCTGGCTGCACATGACAGCGAAAAATCTTCTAAAGTCCACGGTTGTCTCCGGCCGCATGGAGAGATCGGGAGCGGAGCGAAAGGAGTCGATGATACGTTCCGACAGGTGCGCATGTCTTGCTGGGTTGTCGCTTAGGGTCACCGTGCCGAGCGCTCTCCTGCATAACCATGGTTGTATTTTTTTAACGAGCAGCATCAAGTTCAAACGCCACGCGAACCTCATCCACCACGAGTGATCGATCACGGATCGGCCACGTTTAGTAGGGGTTACTGACTGGCGTCAAACGACCACGTAACAGTTACACGAGTTTTTTTAGCTACGATCACAGTAGATGCGTAGACCCACGGGAGGATCCCTCCCTTGGCAAGATATATTTGGAAATTGGTTTTCACAACAATCACACAGACTTAGAGGCGTCGCGAGCTGGATGTAGAGAGTGGGTTGTACTGTGGACCTCTCGAGACAAACAGAGAAGAGAAAAACATGCAGCAGCCATTTCGGGTTTCGGTTTCATTGCCTTGATTCACTATTACTCACGGGCGGAGAGAAATGGGTCAATGTCTGATACGAGACAGAGGCCATACCCGATAAAAGACTTCGTCAATGGTGTTCCACACCTGATGGCGTGGAGGCTTATCTTGCCCCTTCCACCAGTATCAAGATGGCGGAAAATGAGCTGCAGATCGGCATGGAGGTCGGCGGTGACCTGCGATGCTCAAGCAAGACAACATTACAAAAACGGTGTCTGCGCTGCGTTTCCCCACCTACCATCTTGTAACTATTAATAATGGTAGATGTTTAAATGAAACACCCCTCAACATCAGACTTTTATTTATGAAAGGAAGGAATATGAGTATTGTCCATGGTACGCTTATCCATACCCTGTTGGTACGAAGGTATGTGCTATCTGTCCTTTTTCATTGTGCGTTACATAGTATTAATATGAATAGTATTCGTACCCGTACTGCTTACACTCGTACGTGCTGCTTATGAATACGATAGTACAGTAGTAGCAGGTATGTACCTGTTTCTGCAGTAACGGTGTTCGTCGTGCACTCGACAGTTTGTTTGTTGAGGCGCGGCTTCTATTTTCTAGACTACCAGAGGTTCGAGTGACGACGTGGTAGTAGATCAATAGGCAGTAGTAGTCGTAAAATCCGTCAAATCATTAAAAATGCCTTGTGGTATACCAGGCACCTAGTATCATGTTATGCGCGCAGAGTTTTTTACACCAATGCCCACTCACCCCAGCAGTGGCGTGAGGTGCAGCGACACGCGTTCTATCCCTCATCCACTTCTGGACAACGAACCCCTCGATTGGGGACGAGAGACTGCTCGAGTGGTTCATGTCCACCGCGTCGTCCTCTTTTCCAGCAGCAGTATTATTTGTCGTTGAATTTAAATTTACGCAGCTAAGCAGCTGCGAATCGATAGACGTAGTCATTGCTTCCCCCTCCCCCACAACTTCACCCATGTAGCTATGTGTTGATAGCCGTGCAGCAGCGTGCACAGAACTACTGCAGTGCGATGCAGTGCGGGCATGAGGAGAGAGAACAGGAGCACCATAGAACCGGAAGTTATTACCCCGCATTTTGAGCTTTTTTTTCTCTTCGTGGAAACGTTGAAACTGTCGAAAGATGGGCCGCATTCTGTATACTGTACATTCTCCGTTCGCAAATTTACAGGGAATACGTTCGCTAGCACTCAGCACTGCGTTGACACGCCAGCCACAAACAACGACATATCCGCGATGGGTTGCTTGTAAGTGACCCGGGCGTCTTCCCCAGTCAGTTGATTGATGTATGGTGGTATAGCTGATGCTAATAATGTTTTATGAAGCTTTTGCACGAGTACCGTAGTATGATATGATTGCACCGCATTGCGGGCAACATGGTGTGGCTGCGACTACCACGGACAGTTAGGGTTAGGCTAGGCTTACCGTTAGACTTACGAGTATAAGTATACTGCCGCGGTATCAAAATTAGCTTCCTACTCTGACCGATGAGCCCCGGAGTTATCTACCCTGGCATCCTCCGGCGCCTGTGCAAGGAGCCACTGGGCGAGGTGAAATGCGTTCAGCTCAGAGGGAGAGGAATCGTTCGCCTAGAAGGGCTAGACTCTTGCCCCAACCTGACTTCGCTGGATGTCTCCTGGAACTCCCTCAAGCAGCTAGACGGGGCGGGCTTAGAGCGATGCAATGAGCTCTGGATCGTCGATGCTTCCCACAACCAGCTCGTGAGTTTCCCTCTCTCGGTTGGGGTATACTACAGCAATACTACAGTAGTAGTAGTTTCGTATACAAACTCTCAGTGAATGATCTTCGGTATACTCGAGTACATACTTCGCCTTTCGTGTGTTTGTTGAGGTGGTACCGTCGAGAAACCAAACCCACACTACAGGTACATCTATATTACGAGGCATATCAGTACGAGTACGTACTCGTCCCACGTGTACGAATTCACGGGTAGTGTACAATACGATGTAGTTATAACCAGGCATGCATTGTTTGCCGGTTACCTGGCGGGTGCTCTACTGAACGTAAAGGAGAAAAAAGCACGCCATGACAACGCCGTTTCCATGTTCGGCGGAGTCGAAACTCGTAGCTTTTTTGCGCGTCGGTCTTCTTTGCTTGTTTTTTTCGGCCTGCCGCTTTGCCTGCTTTTGTTTGTTCGGTCGCCTCGCATCGCCCTCCCCGGGCCTAGAGCAGCAGCAGCAGCAGTAGCAGCAGCAGCAGCAGCAGCAGCAGCAACAACCACAGCAGGACGCGACCATTGTTGTGAACCCCGGCTGCGTAGAAAAGTGAACGCCGCACTGGGATGCTGTGGCTGTGGGTGATTTTTGCTAGGCCTTAGATTTTTCTGGTGGGGTTGATTTCTTCTGCGCTTATTTCCTTTCAAGTGAACGACTTGAAAAAATGAAGACGAAAAAAATAGGAAGTTGCGTTATTCCTGATAGTTGACCCTTTCCGTCGCCGTCGACTGACGTCATATTTATTCAAAAACCTACTGCGGTACGTAGAGCACAAAATAACACTTACGCGTGTTGCATAATACCAACATACATACATGTAAAAACAAAAATCGCTAATTTTCCCGTACGACCAATATACGTCAAATAGGAAAACATCGGAGGGTTGTCCTGCTTAATGGCCGTGGGCTACCTCAACCTCTGCAGCAATAACATTCCGCTCGAGGGGCTTCGACCCCTAGCACGCACGCACGTACTGGAGCTATGCCTTGGCAGCAGCGGCAGCTCCGCCGAAAAACGTCGGGACGTTCTCGGCCTGCTGCCAAACGTGTGGGTGCTTGAGGGCGAGTATGTCACAGCGCAAGAGCGGTGCGCCGCGGACGGCTACGACCAGCCAAGCCCTTGTAACGATGGGGTCGGCAACGGACGCCTTCTAGGGGAGGGGCAGAACGAGTTGGTGCGCAATCCAGCAAGTCGACGTCGACTGGACGACGCGAGCGGGGGGAGGGGCGGCGGCAGGCGGCAGAGCGTCGGCGGCAAACATCGCGAGGGGGTCGGACAGCAGGAATATCGCCACTTGTTGCAGCAGGGTCACCAGACGAAGGAGTTTTTCGAAAATGTGGTGTGGAAGCTTCCCTGCAGGTAAGTGCTCGCGTGCACGAGGCGAAGCGGTTTGACTACTGCCATAGTAATTGCTGGTTTACATGGTGTGTGTAGCCGATTGATATCGAACGTGTATCATAGAGGTGGCGTGGGTAGCTGTTAGGTTGATCTGGAATATTGATGCTGCATCCGTCAGACGTATACTATGACCGATCAGGCTTGCGAAAAGATGTGCCAGTAGATAATTTAGATATCATGCGCTCGATATCCATCCGTCACACGCAGCCGAATCCATCAGTGGCCTTCTCGTAGGTGTCGAAGAGTCTGGGAGAAATACATCACGTATATATGTACGATCACGGTTGGGTGCTTCATGCCAGTGGCGGTATTCTTCCGATCACACGTGTGATATCTGGTACCTACCCCTGGGTACCTGCAGTTGCGGTCGCTCTAGATTTTGTTTCCTCGTCGGCTAAAACATGATATCCTAGCTCCATCTGGAAAACAGACCCTCCTGATAGACGTATGTTCAGGAGCCGGTCAGTGGGGGAGAAGAGGGGGCGTCAAATGTATCGTCGTTACGTGAGGGAGAGGGGAAGGGCGTCGGATTTGTCATCGCTACGTGTATATAGCCGCGGGAATGGTCGTGTGTGGTTTGTCAGAGCGTCGAAGACCGACATGCATGTATACTTCTACGCAGGCAGGAACTTGAGGCAACGATGCATCCACAGTCCTAGTGCACGTCTGAATAACATTCACTCCACTCTCTTCGTCTCCGCCCGTCGTATCCGGCTTGAAACCCTCTCTAAACGTGTTATGCTCCCCTGAAAAAAAAGAACGGGTGCTGCTGACCCCTTCCGTCTTACCACCCTCATCAAGCGCTACGACCACCGCGCGGCCGCCAGCAACAAGTCCACGTGGCTGAGCAGCTTCACCCGCACAAGCAGCGGTACCCGTCGTGCTCGGCGGGATTTATCGCTACCCTTGCCCCGGCCCCATTCGGAAGTTCTGCTTTCGCTCCCGCTGGAGCTGAAGCTCGACGTGGCCGTTCTGTTGACCGTTCGGGCTGCCTTTCGAGAAAGCCTGCCACAACAGGTGACATGACACAAAGTAAATCGGAGTTCGAACAATGAGTGGCGTCGCGTCGCCAGAGGGCGAGGTCAATCATGAACGATTCTCGTAGAAGTATTTTCGAACCATCGGCTAAACTTACTCACAGCTTGACCTATTTTTTGTAGTTCTTCTACCAAAAATTGCCAACCAAAGCAACAGTATATTTACCGTGCGTAGCGATTGTTTGTTTCCAACGAAGGGGTCCTGCGCAGGCTGCGCGTGGGGACTTGGAAAATTGCCACAAATCCAAACGCCGCCGACAAGATCCAACGCTTGTTGTAGTTTTGCTTGTTGTGTGCCGTGGCCGAAGCGCAACTTGGTACAGAGGAGCCCTTGGCGATGCTCAGGGTCACCAACTTAGGGCCGCTATTTGTCGAAGAACGTTTCGTCCTAGTTTTCCCAAATTCCATCAATTGTTTCCTCCTTTATGTTTTGGTAATTTCGGATTTGCCTGATTTTGTTCCTAAGCAGGAAACCTAAGCGCCCCTGATTTTCTTACCCTCTGTTGAATTTCCTGATTTAGGAAGCGTTCCCTCGTATTACTCTAGTTTTTCAATAAAAGAGGAAAGCCGGGCAAGTAAGGTTCCTCTATATATATGGGCCATTGACAATGTATAGGGTCACCACTCAGCAATGTTTCACAACCGTTGCGCCTCTGCACTATGTACGAGGGCTACGTAGCAGAGACCAGCGCAAAACATTCCGTCTTATCTCTTTCGGGCTCCACCGCCTCCCGTTGCCAGGTTCTTGCAGATGCCTTCATGGTGCTGCTTGTGCGGCAGAAGGGCCTCCCGGAGGGCATCCACAACGACCTGAGCCGCGTGCCCCCGTTCATCTGCACGGCGCTCGTCCACGTCCTGCGCGCGTCGCTCCTGCTGTCCATCCACGAAGTGAGGAAATAGCGGTCGCTGAAATTACGGCACCGTAAAAAGTAAGCTCCAGCTAGGAGAGCAAATCAGCAAAAAGGCATATTGACTCGAAATTCTAGCATGATCGACTGTGTATACATAGGGGTCGGAGTCAAATGGTAACGCTCCGGCTCTACGAAACGGCAAGGTCTCGCTCTCCCTCGGGAACGATTGGCCTCGATAAATCGTGCCCAAGTAAAACAGATCAACGAAAGCGAACGTTGGCTCTATTGTAAATTTTAATACAACCATGGGGTATTCCTGTATGAATTTTCGCACTTGCTCCTGTACGAATTTTCATACTTGACGAGGTATGAACGTTACAGCAGCGTGTTCTCGCGACCGGTCCCACTATTTTGAAGCGAACGCGACAAGATTATGAGTTTTGATAGCGATGCTTTACAAGTTTTCCCTCTTCGCTCCCCCCAGCCTGCAAGACCTTCCGACCTAGGCGAATGGATCGTACCATGCCCTACCGTACCGCACTGACTGTCTTGGGGAATAGTTGTGTTAATAAATGGCTGTATTGTCAATTGGTTGCCATGCGAGGGGGCTGTATTGACTAATGGTTGTCGTACAAAATGGCTTCGTACGATATATGATATTATGTGTGAAGCGATAGTCTTGTGAAACAGTTGCTATGTGAAGTGGTTGATTTGCTCTCAGTGGTTGTCTCATGAAAATGTTATCCGTACATGAAAAGATTTGTCATGTGGAATTGTTGTCTTCGATCAAAAATATCGTTGTCTCGTGAAACGATTATCTTATGAAAGAACATATGTGAAACGGTTGTCTTGCTACTACCGTAGATCGAGCTGAGACGAACCGTGCTTGAATGCGCGCCTCTCCCCCCCAAACCCTCTCGAAACCGCCATTTTTTCGAAAACCCTCCTCCAAGGTTGCCGACCGAGGATGCGCCGACACCACTGCACCCCTTCTGTTAGACAGCCTAGAGATGGACCTTCTTGACGCCATTCCCTCCGTCGTCACCGGCGTCGAAGACGCCGTCGATATATGGGGAACCTCCCGAACATCGTTAGGGCGAGACAACACAAACGAGCCCCGCGCTAGTAGCGGCAGGGTCGTCGGGGTGGCAGGCGCAGGCGCGCTATCCGAACGGTCTGTTGGAATTGGCGAGGGCGAAGGCGATGGCGAAGGCTGCGACTCGGAGATGAGCATAGATCTCGGTTCTGTGTCTGCGCCTGCGGAGGAACCTCGATTGTCGAGCCGAAGCGACCTAGATGATTTGTCGGCGAAAGAAAACTGCCGTTCACAAGAAGGCGGCGGTTTAGCATGGGCAGCGGCAGCGGGTGTTCCGGCCACCGAGGCGTCGCCCGATGCAAGGGGAGCACAGACACCGGAGAGAGCGCGGGGAGTGGGCGGAGGTGGGGGCTCAGTGGATGACGATCTCGAGGCGCACACGCCTCTGCCCAGCTTGAGGCTGAATCGTTTGTGTCGGAGAGCCGTCGTTCTGCTCACGCGCAGCCCCGCTTGTCCGGACTTGGTCGAATTCCAGACCGAGCCTGCAAACCGGCGGACCTACGACCAAATGGCACCGCTCCTGGCACGGGCGCACATGAGCTTCAGAGACCTTCACCCGGAATCGGTAGGTGATTTAAGCCGAAGTGTTACGAGAGTTCAGCAAATATATGATGCTGCAATAGATAAACGACGCATGATACCCAATCGTTCCATGTCTGGGATGCGATATCCATATTTTCTCCTTGTGCCTCCTTGTGAAGTAGTCTTGAAAGGGTCCAGACCTTGGTATCGGGATACAACGTCGGGGAATACGAGCTTCAAGCCAGATGCGACACAGCGGCAAACAAGCCAACATGTTCAAGCGTTGTGAG
This sequence comes from Nereocystis luetkeana, assembly GCA_031213475.1. NCBI lineage: Eukaryota > Phaeophyceae > Laminariales > Laminariaceae > Nereocystis > Nereocystis luetkeana. The sequence continues at coordinate 4,119,657 of JARUPZ010000030.1, read as the reverse complement.
CCCTCGCGAGACCCCCCCGCCTGGCTCCGCCCTGACAGACCAATAGTTCAATTTCCCAGGTCGTTCCTGATTGCGTTCGAACTACCTCTGCTGTGACTTACAGCTCAAATGCTACCTGCCCAAGGGTCCAGATGCCTCCCAAACCGTGCCCTTCTCGCAACTTTTTTTGTCGACACTCGGGCATCGTGCCAGCCTTTGGGTGGAAGCGTTAGTGGCGGCAATGGGGCGAGTACGTTATGCGAAAAGTACCCTGACCACGCTGGGGGCTCCATGTCCAAACGCCAAAAATCACACACAACGTCAAGCGAGTGCAGCGGCGACGACGGTTTCGACTATGGGTGCGGCAGTGGGCAGGGCGACGACGTGAAAGCCGCGCGGGGAGGGCTTGCAAAGGAGGTCGGGTCACCGGAAGCTAGCAGTTGGAGCACGACCGCCCGATCACCGAAGGCGGGAGAAATGGTACAGGTATTTGGTGATATGGTGTGCTGTAGCGTGGAGTTGGGACATAAATATACCGTTGAAATCACGTCAAGAGGCGAGAAGCAACTCCCTCGAGCATGCCGCTTGACCTGTCTTAGATAGAGCGGACAACCGTTCGTACGGGCACACTTCTTCGATCGATTTTGCGGAATTGTTATGAACATATACGAGTATCATGCAGCAGTGTGCGAAGTGAAGTTCCCATGCATGATCTAAGAGCAGTACGAGTACGGAGCTGCAAGAAAGCTGTTATTTGTACAATCGAATCATAAATCAGACGGCGGAGGCACCCCATGGACCACGACGAGCCAAGCGCTTGACCCGCAAACGCCTGCCCCAGCAACACACTTCGGCATGCCGACACTTGCTCCGCATGTCTCGTTTGTGATGTACAGTCTCCGTGAACTCCGTATAAAACAAACTCGCGTCGCCCCCGGAAATAAAGCACACGAACGCTGTGGATCTTCTTTTGGTCCACACACCCTCACCCTCCCACCCGGTCAGGTTCTGCATGACACATGGTCGGTAATCCTTCACACGGACGCGGAATATTCGAGCGTCACGGTGGCGCCTTTCCAAGGCGTTCAAACCCCGCCGTACAACGGAGACACTCGAGTGGACTCCCGCGACCTTCTCTACGACCCCCGAGGGTGGTGGAAGCATGCACACGCCGTGAAGATGAACTCGACGGTAGGGCCGAGTCCAGGTCGGCTACACCGCCTTTCCCGCGGACTGTCGGCGAGCGGCCTTCCCTGGGGAGCAGGGAGTCTGAACGAGGCCCTCGGCAACACGAGGGGTGAGGCGCCCGGCTTAGGTGAGGGTGGACTAGGCGGCGAGAGGGGAAATTCGCTGACCAACCTTCCGGGAAAATCCGTAGGCGAGGCATGGAGAGACAGAGCGGGCATTGAGGGAGGGATACAGCGGGTTTGTGCGGAAGAAAGTGCAAGCGCGTGGCGTTGGTGACTGTTTACGTAGGGTTTCCGGAACGGGAGGCAAACGCCAAGTTTGGTCGAACGTTGTTACCCCGGTTTGAAGAGCTTGGACCCCCCTACAAATCGGTTGCCAGTGCTGTGCTCTTTACGTAGACCCTTCTGCATACTGTGATGAGATAATCATAGTCGCGTTTCGCTCAACGCACGTTATTCCTTCGTTGGCCCGCTATTTTGAATCGTCCACGTATGCGATCATAACCGACACCAGCTATGCGCTAACTTCGCCGAAACGCTGCACGTGTGCTTCATACCCACAACCCTTCATCCGAACACCATATAAATACATATGTACCGTATATCTTAGTTACACCGAGGCAGCCGACCAAATCCCGCGTTATATCTCCACTCTCACGCCTCTTCGTCTTGTCTCGCTCTCCCCGCCCTATCCATCCTATCCCGGCGTAGGTCCCTCGTACGAGCCCGAGACGCAACTATTGGTCGCATCGAAGGGCTTGGACGACAACGCTCTCACTTCCGCCTCTAAACCCTTCAGGGCTGCCGCTTTGGGCGGCTCGGGCGCCACGCTCACCCCCCCCGCGACCAGCTCAGGCTCAGCTCCCCGCTGCTGTCCCCATGGCGCTGTCGGCGTCTTCAGCGCAGAGGGGTCGTGGGACCCTTCCTTCGTGGTGGCCCCCCGGAGACTGGTGGCGTTGCAGAACAAGGCGGCCGCCCGACAGAGGGGGATGCGGAAGGCCAGGCAGATAGCCTGGCGCTGCATCGATGGACCCGAGGCAAGTGATGATATAGATGATGGGACAATGGAGGGGAAGCGGGGCGAGGGGGCCCTCGTTTAGCTTGCCAACTAAGATTCGAATAAAACCATCCAAGGTCAGGCTTAGCGCGAGCGGTTACAATTGGGAAGGGTTTGGTGGGGGGGTTCGGGAAGAGCTGCATAGTTCACCCGAGGCCTGGGACAGCGGTCGGGGTTTGCAATACTATCACTTGTAGAAGTCTGAATGGCATAAATTAAGGGGCTTTGCGCTCTAGTGAGGACCTCGAGGGCGTGGTTGCTCACCGGCATAGCCCTTAAGGGGGCGACGCTACGTAGCTTCCTTAGTTTCGTGTGTAGTGGCAAATACGCCGGAGTGAAAACACAGCGTCTTTGTCGCACTGAACGGGTGCTCAACGCGTACATGGTAAGAGTCTGCCGCCAATTTCGCCCCTTGGAATGATGGTTGTTCACAGTTTCTAGAGCTACCCCACAGAGAGCGCACCCTCGCCTTCTATCTTGATTGTGGGCAGGGCATATTATACTTTGTAGAGTGAGCAAAGTTACCGGTTTCGCTCTGATGGAACCCCGAAGGGATTGATTCGGTGGTGGCAACGATGCCCATGGATGGCTCTTCGTGGTAGCCTAGGCAATCAATTAGGGGCAGAGAACTGCTGCCGAATATCAGCACATAAACACAAACCCAAAAATCAACGCCATGTGTCCATGTTTACTTTCCCGTGGGCTTGTTCGGTGGCTACGTATTCTGTAGATTATTCGCAACAGCTGCACACCGTCGCCCCCTCATATATTAGCAAGCAAGCACTCTCCCCTCCCTCCCTCCCTTCCTCCACCGCTGTTTTGTTTGCGCCGCTCATATCTGCGCGACAGGCGTCCGTGGCGCCCCGGCCAATGATGCCTCGATGCTACTCGTTCACGACGACGGCTGGCGACGGTGGAACGTGTGCTCCGGTACGCTCATCAACTTCGATCCCGGGGTTGGGCAGATCGAAGCCTGGGTGTGACGCACGCTCGCCCCCCCGGTGGCCAACAGCGGTTGCGCCCTACCACGGGGGAAGGAGTAACACGCGGCCTGGCAGCGGGTCGAGGAGCGCGTCGCCGCCACCGTCGTTGTCGCGAGCCGGGGCTTCTTCGGTGACGGGGGGGCAAAGTTTTGCCGTCGCTGCCGTCGATGCTTGGTTGGAGCTGCAGCGAGAAATGGGATCGCTGAAGATGGACAATCAGCTGCGCTCTCGCGGACGCAGCCGGCCCAGCGTAACGACCAACATTCTCTCGCGAGGGATGCAAGGGCCGACTGCGCCACTAGCGGCCAAACCGGTTGTGAATAGTTCTGACGACGGCGACGACGACGATTGTGCCGACATAGTGTCGGGCGCCGTAGCGAAGCGTTCACCGCGGGAGGTTGACCTCCCGACGTCGGCTCGGCGGGATGATGTGCATGGTGAGTTACCGCGCGAGTGCCTCTCCTCACTCGAGGCGGAGGGTTAGAGTCGCTCCTCTGACCTCACCGTGGCAACTCTTCCCTTCAGTGGAGGATATATAAATGCGTATTATAGCTTTGTCCTCTGGGCGCAATCCTTTTGGTGGTAGGCTACATCCTCGTAACGCCCTCGGCAATTGAAACATGTGGGGGGGAGGGGGGTGTACTCGATAGGAGAGATGTGCTCGATCTCATGCAAGGCCGTAGTCGTATGACCATAGACCCTCGCATCCCTACAATGCCGGGACGGAGCATGTCGGGTTTTCACCGACCAGGCAGACATTGTTTGCGCCAAGCGCGAAGCGCCGTGAGGTGTCTGGCGAGTCGCATGAAGGGTAAGCTGCATCCTACTAAGAACCGCTTTTGAGGCGGACTTGCATATGGACGACAGCTTCAATGAGTTGATTTAATTTCCGGTGTAGGCATTTCCAGAGACAGCAATGGGAGCACTATGTAACTGCCTCTTGGGTGCCTTACCTTGAACACTACGTGATACGATAATTCCCACTTGTGCGAAGTAAAGGTTCTTTGCCTCGCACAAATGATCTAACTAGACAGCCAGCTGTGGGCGACCGCAAAAAAAAAACAAAAAAACGATACCCTGGTTTTCTAGCTCACGTAGTGAGCGGCATGTTTTACAGTGTCGTTGCCAACCGACGCCAACCAAACCTATATAAAATAGGGGGGGGGGGGATGAATGGGGTACCTGGTTCTGCAGAGGTTTAACACGTTTTAGGAGTGCAACAACATAACAGTGAGAGCCCCTGTTTCAGTCGTTCACCTTGGACAACCAAACCCAGCTCGGCCGATGAGTCGAAACGATCTCGACCAACCCCGTCAAACAATGATCGCCGCAAACACGATATCGATTGTCCTGGAGCGAAACGTGACCCGCTCGTTCTTGCGCCTTTCTTATCCTCTCCTCCAGGGGACACATCCACGGCGGTTTTTGAGCTGACGCAGGTGAGCGGCGGGGGACATCTCGCCGGAGGCGGCGATTCTGCCCCTGCCCCCACCCCCGCCACCGCCACCATTGCCACCACCGCTGCCGCGACTGCCACCGCCTTTGTGTCTCGTTCCGGCGCAACTGTGACCGCAGAGGATATTATTCAGATGGGCGGAGAGCCTTCCGCTGAATCAGAGGGGAGCGGCGGTGGGCACCAGACCCCCGCAGATGACGGACGATTGCAGCGAAGAGGGAAGCGACGCAAATCTGGGCAGGTCGACGGTGGATTCGGCAACAACAGCAGCAGCAGGGGTGACAGTATCATGCCGGTCAAGTGGAAGCCATGTGCTTATCGTTCCTTAGAGTGGTTCAACGTTCCCAGCCGGAAATTGTTTCTCGTTGACCCGAGCTCTGTCACAAGGGTGCCGCGACCGAGGACGGCGACGGCCGAGATGACCGCGGCGGCGGCGGCAGGTCGGATCGCAGATTCACCTCGCAGGTTTAGCACCAGACCCAAAGATCAGAAGCTAAAGGGAGACGGCGGCGGCGGTGCCATTGGTGGTGGGGGCGGCAGCGCTGGCTGCGGAGATAGTTGCCCGGGTGGGAATCACGGGAACCGCGGGAGAGGTGTGCCCCTGGGGAAAGGAGCCGGGCAGCCGACAACGGGAGCAGGAGGGCGGAAGGCCGTTCGAGGCATTGACGGTGTGAAGACTTCGGCACCAACGACGTTTCCGCCCTCGGCGGTGTTGGTTCGTCTGCCGCTTTATTCGGCAAACGAGGCACCGGCAGGGGTTGAGTCAGGAGGTCGAGGGGTTTTCAAGTCGTCCATCCTCGACGTTCACCCGGGCCAGGCCTGCGCTCTCCGTGCCTCACCGCAGCAGGTTCCCGCGAGATTGGCCGTAACTCCGCCAAAGCTCAAGCCAATCGTCGTCGCCGAAACGATACAAGAACGATCGGATAACGAGACAGTAGTACCGGGTGGTAAGTCCAAGGAGACCTGCGGCGTTTGCCCCTCCCTTTTGGTGGGTGGTGGCGTCATCTGTTCGGCGACACTAGAGTGCGGCCCTCAAGCTTTGTCTCCCAATGAACGACGGAAGGGCTGCGGTGGGCCGGTGGATCGCTTACCTTCACCGGAACGCCCCCGCTTGGTCGTGACCCCACAGCGGCCCACCCTCAACTGCAGAGCCCCCTACGTGACGGGGGTGTCGCTGCCGCCACCCATTTCTCCGACAAAGAATAATTTTCCGGGCATCCCACCAAGCTGCGTTCGTAGGTTCATTCCCCCGCCTGAAGCAAGAATAAACCTGAACGCACCGGTGTCTGTTCCCGATCGGGAGAACGGTGGCGACAAAGGGTTAAGCCGAGCCCCCCTATCTCCCTGCACAGTGCAAAGCCACAGCGCTCAGCTCGAAAGCATGCGGCCATACGCACCACTCGAGGACCGTTCCAAGCGAGGCAAGGCGGCGTCGATGTCGAGGGGTCGCGAGGCCGGCGCTAGAACGTGTGATGGGGACGCGCGGTCGATCACGTCTCTCAGTTCGGGCAACGGCAACTCTTTCGCCGCATCGCTGTATGCGCCACCCCCCCCTCGATCCCAGGGCGAGATGCCTTGCACGGTTGCGAAACCTTTTTCGATCGACTTGGACGAGTGCGTTTCGATCAGTAGTGTTAACAGCTTGTGCGAGTGGAATAGAGCGACCGCTCGAAAGTGATCGAGGACCACCCCCTATTGTCGGCGTATTCAGCTAGTATATACGATAGACGGGAACTGCGGGGTTTGATTAGGAAAGAGGGAGGTCATGTCAGCCCGATTGAAGGGTCATTTGTTAGGTATGCTGATGCCATGTCAACCCCATTGAAGGACCTTTTCTACGTATACTGTTTTTGGAGTGCACTAGGACGAAGCCAACAAGTCACGTTACGGAACCGAAACCGAAACCGAAACGCCCGTAAGTGTACGCAATGCTCCGCAAGTCGCTGGTACCGTCCGAGTGGTAAGGCTATATACGTTCGCATCAACTTTCATGTGGATCTCTTTAGGTGTACGAAGTACCAGGTGTATCCATAACGCTAAAACCTCCGGACGGGTACGTCTTATCCGCATACTGCCGCCACTCTCTTGTCCACGAAAGTGTCAATAGCACTAACCTTCGACGTGAAAGTCAACGTATCGTAGAGGAAGGGTTCTCAGTCGCTCGCGTTGAATTTTCTCGGGGCCGACGACCGACGTCCGAAGTGGACTACTCCTCCTCCGATAGAATCCAGCACGAGAGTCTTTCCAACCTTCACCGTGAGTGTTGTTTACCCACGCCTAACTGTGTACGACCGGTCACACCCTTATCGATTAGCTCGTCCAGAAGAAAAGGAATCGCGTCAAATCAACTGGGAACACAGCAAATAACTCCCTGGGAATTACTACTGTAGTACGTAAACGGCACATGAGTAACCTGCCCTCAGTACCCTTCGATGCCAGGAGTCATCCGAGAATGATTGTGACGAATGCTTAGAGGAATATGACACCGAGTCCAGGGCCAGCTTTGCTGAACGCCGAGCTACATATTTCAACAGTGTCACATCATATCATATCATAGGTGATGACCTGGTCAGATAGAAGCGTGCTGGCTGCAGCAGCATTGTCGTTAATAAGGTGCCGTTGGGTCAGAGCGCCCGGCCGTTATACACTGCAAGCGAGAAATATCCGGTATCTACCACCGCAGTTGACAGGAAGCGGAGAGATTGCTCCAAGATCCAAAATACTAACCCTTCACAATGATTATATCCCAAGACTTGAGAGGCTGACAACACTGCGCACAGGGCCAGCCACGATCAACGCCGGGCAAACACAACGGTATACAGGTAATAACCCAGTCAGAAAGGAGGAGCTCGCTGCAGCAGCATAGGCATTATGGTGCCGTTGCGCTAGAGCGCTCGGCCGATACTCGCGAAACCGGAGAGAAAATAGTCAGTACCCACCACTTTTGAGAAGCCGAGATATTGGTCCAAGATCCAAGATGCAGACCAGGCAGAATGGTCGTGACGAATTCTTTAGAGGAAGGTGACACCGAACCCAGGGACAGCTTTGCTGAACGCCAAGCAACGTACTGCAGGTGATGAGCCGGTCAGATAGAAAGCTGCTGGCTGCAGCAGCGTTATTTTCATGGCGGCCATGGAGTTAGAGCGCTCGGCCGTTATCAACTGAGCCAGACAAACTATCCAATATCTACCACTCACTCCTGTTGATGGGAAGCCGAGAGGTTGCTCCAAGCTACAAGATGTAGACCCGACAGAATGACTGTGACGAAATATTATAGGATGGCAACACAGAGCTCAGGGCCAGCTTTGTTGAGCACTATTATACTGCACATACAGCAGTATCGCAGGTGGTACTTTAGTCAGATGGGAGGCGCTCGCGGCTAGAGAAAGGGATTAGAGAGAAAGGGATTCCGTGCCTTGGAGTTATAGAGTACTCGGCCGTTATAAGCTGCGAGCGAGAAAACATCCATTACCCACAACAAGATGAAATATAAATATCCGATATTCACCACTACTGTTGATGAGAAATTGAGAGATAACTCTCCAAGGTCCAACCGGGCGGAAAGATCGTGGCTGCAGCTTTCAGGATGACGACGAGCCCAGGGCCAGCTTTGTTGAACGCCGACTAATATACGGCAGGATCAGAGGTGATGAACCAGTCAAATAGCAGGTGCTCGATGCAGCAGCATTGTCATTACGGTAGCCTTTACCAGGTAAGTTAGAGCGCTCCATCTCTCGCTACACGCTAAACACGAGAAAAATATCCAATATCTACGCGTGAAAATACCTAAATTTCCTCTGCTGAGTGTGGACTGGAATCGCCACTCACTATGAAAATGTCCTGTTGATCCTGGCATTAGCCCGTGGTGTCACTGGGCTATACCCATCGCGAGGAAAGCAAAACACGCGCGATCGACGCATCATCATGCAGCTTGCAAAGGCTGAGTATGAGCCATGTGTATCGACTTAACTGCCGATACAATGGGAGCATTTTACATTAACAAAAACGTCTACGGTACTTACAACGTGTCTACTGAACGTGTCATTGTTGTCATCGCTCCGGCGGTCGCCCGGTTGCTCGCTCTTGCGGCGATTTGTGTATGTCACACGAAACACACCATCAGCATCGCGGAGGGCGCGCCCAGCTGCTACTACAGCCGTCCGTCAGTGAGTGGCTTCGCGAGTTTGTTCGCCGGATGCGGTCATCTATCAGATGGACCAGAAGAGGAACATATTGCCGTCGGTACCGCAGCCATAGCGTGCAAACATTTTAGACTATGCGCCGTACTGGTAGGTACAATGTCTCTCCTTAGAAACACTCCAGTACTAAAATCTGATCCGAGGTCATATAGTAAGCCTCCTCTTCCCACCAGCCTACCGCGATGCCCGCCGTCAATTATTTGCCACAATTTTGTTGAGAAACACCGCTCGTCCATCGACACAAGTATATTTTCGGCGTGCGTAAGCAGCAACCAAGCTAAAATGGCTCTTCTTGCGCGCCTTTCCGTTCCCCGACCTTGGCAGCGGTCTTCAAGAAAAAGACGATGGGCTCGAAAACGCCCATGGACTCCGTTCAAGCTCCCTTCTACCGACAATCGAACTCACCATCAAGCCGCCATTCATGAGACTATAAACGCGCCTACCTCTTGAAAACCTCGACTGGGGCTATCGGCTACTACCAGGTATGCCGCCAATACGACGACAGCACGGTCTCTTGATCGCGCCGGACAGCAACCCACTGCGTTTTTTGCAGACGTTTCCAACGCACCAGAGGATCGGGGTAGGCAACACGAAAACCCACCCGGGGACAAGAAAACCCCACAGGGCTGAAGCACGCCCCCCTCCCCCCTCCGTAACACGAGGAGAGGCCTGCGCCCCCAATGCTCCACAGAGGAACGCCTTCGCCCAAAACTTCCCATGGACGGGCAAGCCTCGCAGCACAGCGCGCAGGACCCGAACAGTCGACCATGAGCTAAGCAAAAATCGCTGTGGCTTGCTGCCGCGCTACTGCTCCCACCCGTACGCAACACCGCACAACTCACACCGCGTCTAACCAGATATCACCGCGTCTCGTTGACCTCATCCCTTTATTCTCGTGGGTATTTCGGCCTCGTGATCTATATTGGTTGTGCCACCCGCTGATTATCTTATACACGTGATAACTTCAGCTGATGTGTGCATTGTTGCCGCCAGTTCTCCCTCCCTGGCCCCCAGACTCTGCACAGTCTTGCCGCCTCCCCCGCCAAGACCCCTCTCGAAAGCCAACAGTTGTGTTGAAAGAACTGCTCTTCAGGTGAACACCGCCAGCAAACGGTTGTCCCTCAGGCCAATGATATTTTCTCGCAGAGCCAACCGAATAAGGCCGACAATGACTTTCGTGTGCATATAGTAGCCAGCCAATGGAATTCGCGTACTCATGGCCGGCCGTTCGCTCCGTTTCCTGTTCCTTCCTGCCGAGGAAGTTGCCAAAACGCAGAAGATAAGGTCGCGATTTGAAACACAACTTTCGTTTGTCGATTCGCCGTTTCGCGCACACGGGGTTAAGGGCGCACATGTGCCGTTTCCGTGCATAGCAGTGGTCTCTCTGTTGCGCCGGTACGCGCCAGCCAACAATACCGGCACTATCGCGGCAACCGGAACTGCTCCACACACTGCCAAACTGATGAATCCCACCTGTGCCTATCAATTTCAAAGCCACTGTAGCGGGTAACTTGCACCACTCAATCGGCGGCACTATAAAGGGACCACTGCTGTACAGGAAACTTGAAATCAACGTCACCTACAAGCATGATCTAACGCTAACGAATGGGTAGAAATGCCAGCATGAAAGAGGCGTCGATATCGTCGTTGCATCATAGCTTCTCCCCAAAGCGTGGGTGGAGATGTACAGGAGGTTAACAGCAATCCGCGCCTGAACAGCAAAAACGACGTGCTGACGACCCCTCCCCGCCCTCGCGCCCGCCACCTTCCGGTACATCTCGCCTGACATGGGCCCTGCCTATGACTTTGGATGTGCAAAGCTTCTCGCGAGGAAACGACGCTACTTCCTAGGGATATCATACATTAGGCTCACCGTTTTAGACGTCTGTCCTGCTAACCCTCCGTCTCTCCCACCCTCGTATTATGCTACAGTAACTTCATGCTTTTCTCATGCCGAAACAAAAAAATTATGGCGATGCCCGTTGCCGCAGCGACGCCTGCTGCCGTGCTCAGTCACAGCCTCAAACGGGACTGGAGACTGGAGGACGCCCGGGGCAGCACCAGCGCCAAAAGTTGAGGTCGGCCTCGCGCGCGAAAACAGGATATCCCCACTCGCTCCCCGGGGGCCTGCTTAAGAAGCTGCTGCAGACCTTGGACGCGTCAATTTTGGTCGGTTAACATTGGCCGGTGGAGATAGGTCGGTTGAGATTGGTTGGTTAGGATAAGTCCGTTGAGATTGGTCGGTGAAGATCGGTCGGTTGAGATTGGCCGGTTAAGATTGGTCGATTGATATTGGTCGGTTGAGCTTTTCGGTAGTCTCTGCATACTAGCAGTCGGGCGATAGTGGGAAGCCGTGCCCGTTTTGTCGGCGAGAGAGGACGACAGACTCGGTTGGTGTCGACTTGCCCCTTCGGGACCCCTTCCGAGGGATGTCGACCAAAACAAGGAAGAAGTTGGTGCTACCAACCGTTTAAGAGCAGCGGGGCCCCTCAAAAGCCCTGGTAGGAAGGATCATACTGCCTGCGCCCGTGCCGTGCGACTCATTTCAGCCATTGTGACTCGGACACCATGTTGTAGAATATCATCCCCCAATTACGTAGCGCCCGTTGCTGCAATCGTCACATCTTATCGTCAATTTTCCCCTCTGAATTCCTGTACGAGGGTTAAGGTACTGTAGGTGCGTTCAGGAAGTCAAGGAGGGGGGGGGGTTACGTTGCGTCAGGTTTTGTTCCTCGTGGTTTGTGGTTTTAGCCTTCGTTTTTTCACTGCATGTATGTTTGTTCTCGGAGCCATTCTGGCAGAGCACCCCGCGACGGCTGTATACCCTTTTCTCGCTTTCGTTCCCCGGCAGTTACATGCAGCACACCAGACCATGTAGCTGTGTACGACTACGAGTCGTCTCCGGCAATCGTAGCGTTGGAGACTGGCAACACTCCAGACGTCAACGCTGCTGTAGCCCGTGTAGAAAACTCTAACGTGTGCTTGTACTAATAGTACGTCAGTGACATATTCATGTATGGTGTACGGAGCGTATGTTTCGTTGCGTCGCACGTGTCGTGGGTCTTTTTTTGTTTGTTGTTTGTGTGATAGGTCGTCGAACTGGTTGTCATCTCGCTACGATACCCCGATTGAAAATTGTTCTACTTTGTTCTCTACCTATTTTTCATGGTATCTTGTGCCTTTTTGCTCCCGCGAGGCATACTATTTCAGAATGGCAATATTCTACGAGCTGGTTCAAGCATACGCTGCGAACGAACCCAATCTCCACACTATAGTTTGTATCCTGGGGATAAATTCTAAAAATTGGCCCACGTGTTTCATGAACCCCTGCCTACTCGTATCCGATTTCGTTTTCGATTTGTATTTTTTTTTTATACTTGCGTCTCGGAGAGATCCAAAATTTCTGACGGAAAAACAAAACAAAACAAAAAACGTTGGTATTCGGCGTGGCAGGGAGGCATAGAACACGTGTGCAAACCAGCAGGATCAATCCCCTATAAACGGCGTGGACATATGGACGTCTGTGCGGTATTAAACGTGCGAAAAATGAGGCGCTGCCTTGAAGTTACATAGTTTCAGTACAGGACAAACATTTGGCGCTAATGTACTTGATATCGGTCCTACGCAGTCAGTTCTTCGAACATTTGAGCGGAAAAAAATACAGACGACATGCCTTGGAGTAGCTGGAACCGGATCGTTCAGATTTTTATGTGAAACAAATGGTTTCTCGCTACGCAAATGCCTGACTGGCTATTATTGACCTGCTTGAAGGCATGTGATCGGTCCGGACACGATTTCGCCGCGAGCGACAGCCCCAGGCCCTCAGCAATAAAACTGTCTATGTCACCCTCCTTCGCTGGTCATTACGTTCAGTATGATACCAAGTATGTGACACCCGAGTAGACATCGCGATCGGCATTAGTGGCGAGCAAAAATCTAGGGCGATGCGCTTGGACCAGCCTGCAAGCTAAGATCAACAACGTTAATATCTGCCTGCATGTTTACACTACACATAAAATCTCCAGTAGTAGTGCCTCATCTACACGTCTACGTATCTACCAAGTACTCTCTACAACATCTACGTCTTTACATTTTTACATCTACGACATCTACGAACCGTACCAGACCACACATATACAGCTAACACAACGCCATACAGCACACACCTACGAACAGCAGTATGTATGAGAGCCGGTAAACCAACACTTGGCCCGCGCTACCTTCAACTATGATAGATGGTGATCGTCTACAGAGAAGTTATGTATCTAGCCTAGAAGGTAGTGCTCGCATATATGTCATACACGACCAACAACATATCTACTTTCGGCTTCGAAGAATCACGCAGGCTATTACGGGGGGCCATAGTTAATGGGGCCTGCGGTATAGATAAAAACCTACCAGGTATATATTTAACCATTTCTAATAACAATATTTTGTCCTATTAACTATGGTCCCCCGTAATAGCATCGATTCGTTATACCAATACAGACAAACTTTCCTCACATTTTCGGCGAGAGTGGCAGTTCCTATAAAAAATAACAAGAGCTACGAGGTGCACCTATTACGGGGGACCATATTAAATAGGACCTACGGTACACACAAAAAACTATATACTTCGCTTTTTTTACCAACAATATTCGGTTCTATTTACTATGGTCCTCCGTAATACTATTACTATTAATAGTATGATACAGCAGTATTCTGAGCACGTGGGCCTAACAACTGTCAGTAGTGACATACTAACATAGCAAGTGAACAAGCATGCAGTTCCACCAGTATATACCTGCAAGAAAAAGGCTAAAAAAAAAGAAAAAACGGTTACTAATAGTGTGTTCTGGATGTTTTACATGTACAATGGACAGATCACGATCTATCGATCTACTTTAAGATCATCTACCGTAAAACCTGACCTGCATTGTCAGGTGCTGTGCAAGATCTCTATCGTGCAGATCCAACCCAGGAAACGTACGTCCCACTGTGGGGCTCCTGCCCGGCAACGTGAGAGACGCCATACAAGATCAGGAAACCTACCTGCCACTGAAATATCTACTGTAGAGACCACTCTGTCCCTCAATATAAGGACCCATATAACATAAATACTACAGTAAGTAAAAAAAGTCCTTGTACTTGTCGTAAGGGACAGTGGTATTCAGGTGGGAATCGATGATTTGTCCGTTGTGTGAAAAGCCGGTTGCTGGTTGTCCAATCGCAGTCAAAGGTAATAATACGTACCAGGTATCAGGTACCAGGTACCAGGTAGCCAATACAGGTGGTGGGAGTGTACATGGACGCTTCCCTAGATGACGGTATCCGTTGAGAAACGGCAGGAAAGCAAGGGTCAAAACGCCTGGTTGGCCCATGGTGTCTTGTCGTTCTGATGCGTTTCGTGTGTGACAGCGGCACGGCGACAAAACAACACAGCAGCAGTAAAGGGCGTTGCGGCCCCGCCTGTTCGCGCTGGCAAATCAACTAACCAACTTGTACCCAACTATTCGGTTTCTGAGAAAGTGGTGTCGGGTTGGGTGGCACATGGCACCCATCTCGAAACCATGTAGCGTTCGGTCTGCGCCGTCTGTCACTGATGCGCGCAGCACGGCGGGAAACCCGCTCACTTTATACGTACACCATTGCTGTAGATCCTGCTGTATATCTCCAGAACAGGCGGAACTCGTAGTACCAGTAGACTTTATTACGGGGGACCATAGTAAATAGGACCCACGTTATGCACCAAATCCTACACATTTCCCTATTTTTACTAACACTATTTGGTCCTATTAACTATGGTTTCCCGTAATGGTACTATGCTGGTATTGATACGCTGCGAACTCTCAAACACTAATTCCAAGTCTGGTTGGTGCTCAGCAGAATAGAGGGGAAGTTCTACTGGTTGGTACATTTCACATTGGCTACAGAGCACCACGATTCGATGCGAGTCGACGAGGGGAGAAAAAAGGCTGAAATCTTCTCGCGATAAAAATGAAGGCACGTACCGTAGCGTGAAGGGGGGAGAAGAGCCTGCTATGTGACCCCGGATCTGAGTTACGAGTTGGAAGGAGAGAGAGAGAAGAATATGGGCGAAGATAATAAATGGGAAGAAGAGCAAAAAAACACGTATTGAATACCTCTACATACAGCGGTAGTAGCATACGTCACATACTATGCTATTGATGGAGCGGTGGGTGATACCTCAACTCTTGAAAGGTTCGGCCACGCAAGCAACTCTGTGAACATGGAGCCCTACCGCGCTTGACCGTTGACAGTCCAGGCGCGTTGACAGTTGACAGTCCAGGCCGCGAGAGAGACGCACGAGGGTCGAATTAAGATGTAACCCTGGTGGGTGAAAGCGGCCAAGGAAGCGACCAATGGAAGCTCGTTATTTATTCTCAACCTTCCACGATTACTTGTAGTACAGAAAAGAAGGGTCAGCAGCTGCTGCATGCAGTGAAAGTATAATCATGCCGCGCGCGCTTTGTACGTACCACTCCGCACAAAAAAAATAAGGGCATTGTATTGGATATTAAAAAAAAAACAGCGGTTCTTCTATTTTGGGAGAGAGTGGTGCGATACAGCTTTTTACGTTGCGCTTTTCAGACATACCCCCAACCCCAGCAGCCTTACTCGTATGGTTGGTGCTGTAATTCGTCACTTTTTTCGTCCCTTTTTTTCGACATTTCCGCCCATTTTGACCCCTAGCTCTGCACTACCGTCAAGAACCCTAAACACGACTCTTATTCCAAGCAGTGTGCTTCCGGCACAACGGGAGTGTAGCCCTATTACGGAGCACCATAGGAAATAGGACCAAATGTTGTTAGTAAAAACAGGTGAATATATAGGTCTTCGTGTGCACCGTAGGTCCTATTTACTGTGTTCCTCCGTAGTAGAAAGGTTAAGGCATGCCTTCAAGCCAAGAAGGACGAGGCAGAGCCGACTGGACTTACTGATGCATGGATTGCTAGTTGTCGCTCAGTGATGATGACGTCGTCGGTGTTGGTGCTGCTAATATTTGGCCGGTCGGTTTGCACCCAGGATACACTACACTAATAAACAATACGCCTTGGTACGATGACGGTGGAGCGGACAAGCTACGACTTACGACAGGAACTCCGATGGTGGAGGGCTCCCGTTATGTGCAGGACTGGTCGGCACAAAACTTTGTGCAGGATGTGCGTCGTCGATTTAAACCTCGCACGTCGGCCCAGACCAACCCGATCCCTGGCTTAACCCTACGCCTAACCCCGACTCTTTGGAGGGCTCGAGGTCGGCAGGGACAGTCACGCGGCTCCATCGCATGTTTTGGTGGGCGTTTAAAAAAACAAAACGGCCGGCCGAAAGGCCAGCCTTGATCAATAAGACCCGCAACCTGCACAATTTTTTGTGCCGACCCGTCCTGCACATAGGGCGAGTCATAGTAGAGGGGAGGCCCTTCATTGAGCGCGGCGCTGCACCCGAACTCATGGAGCGTAGGTCACACGGCTCCGCCGCGTGTTTTGGTGGCGTCTTGAAAAACAAAAAACGGCCGGCCGAAAGGCCAGCCATGACCACTAAGACCCGCACCCTGCACAAATTTTTGTGTCGACCCGTCCTGCACATAGGGCGAGTCATGGTAGAGGGGGCCGCGGCCCCTAAATTGAGCGCGGCGCTGCACCTGGATTCATGCAGCGCAACCTGGTCCATTTCAATCATGCTCGTCGGCCCAGACCGAAGCCAACTCCAACCATACCCCTACACCCAACCCCAACCCTCTGGAGGTTTTGAGGTCGGTAGGGGCGGTGACGGGCTCCGCCGCGTGTTTCGGTGGCGTTCTTCAAAAATAAAAATGGCCGGCCGAAAACCCTACCTCTCGACCAATCAGAACGTTGCGCTGCACGAATGCAGGTGCAGCGCCGCGCTGCATTTAGGGGCTCTCATGGTGGAGCGGACAGGCTACTGATGATCGAAACTCCTACGAGTACCTCTTCATTGTTCAAATAGTTATTCATGGATAGGCCGGAGCACACACCGTTATATGTCTTCTCGTTTTCGGACTACTACCGATATACGATAGATGCGACAATAGATATAGCTCATCTCTATCTTACTCCTATCTCCCATCATGTACGGACGGCCATCTCTTTTCTCGGACGAACGCCTGGTGTATCTACCTGGCACCAGGTGCCTGGTACCTCTCATCTTCGTCGAGAAAACATGCCAAGATACAACAGTAGTCTCGGCCTCCTCTCCCCAGACTAAAACTCGTCAACCATAAACGACCGTCTTTCACAGACCGAAACTTCGCACTGACAGCAGTTGTTTGTTGTCATCTCTCGTCTCCTGGCATATTTCCTGTTGATAGCACAGCCAAAAATAGGTATACCTATTACTTTGGAGCCATTTATAGGTACGCTGCATATGGCACTCGGGGAAAAGGCTTCCTGGCCCTCCGTCTCCCAATCGTACCTATTAATAGTACCTAGAGTTGGCTGAAAAATTCAGGGTACGTACACGTACACCTCTCCTGTGTCTTATTCAAGTTGGGCTCCACCAATGTTTTCCTTCAATTGTACCTATGAAAGGCTCAATCGTACCCTTTCCTGCACAAACTGAACCGCGGCCACAGGGCCGTCGGGGGCAGGTGACCCGAGCTCTCTACGAAAAAGCACGGTAGTATTTGCGGAACCAACTTTTTCGGGGGGACGTGTTTTGTCGCACAGAGTACCGCGCACTCAGTAAGAACCCAGTACGAAACTGGGATGATGGCTAGTGTTACGATACTGCCTTGAATGAGGCTGAAAGCCCGCTAATTTCCTGGGTTAAAGTATAGGGATCGTATTTAAAATACTCGGGAGGCGTATCGCGGATGGAAATCCAGGGGTCTTCCCAGCGAGGCACGAGCTTGGCTCTCAGTCTCTGTGTGCACGAAAGGAATACAGCTGCTCCTCTTCTATCTCTGAGCAAACAACACTCGTGAGTACTAACGAGTGCCGACTTAGTTTTAGAACCGCAGTCCCGTTCTGGGGGCAAACCAGTCAAATTTCAAGTAGTTTTGTCCCCAAACGGGACCGCGGTTCTAAAGGGGTTAGTAGGCAAACCTGCCCAGGAATACGAAGTGTCTCGACCTTGATCTTAAGAAGTGGCGTCGTCGGCAGGACAAAAAAACTCAACACCAGGAGCTTTCTCACCCGGTACTTGGTAAAGAGGCCCTTTGTAGGTAGGTACACGTTGAGCCATTTATGGGAGTACAATTGAACCCAAAAATGGGCGAAACCCAACATGAGAACGAGTAGACACAGAGAGGCCCACTTGGAGCCTTTTCACCCAACAAAGGTACGATTGGGCGCTGGCCAATCAGAGGGGAGGCCAGAGGAAGCCTTTTCCCGACTGCAATATGCAGTATACCTACAATTGGCTCAAGAGGCGTAGGAGGACCTATTTTTGGATTTTGCACAATATCACACCACACGTACGACCAGCCTGAGGTATTCATTTTTCTTTCATTCCCGTTTGTACCTCTTTGTATCTTTGATAGTATGGTCCGTTTTGCCTTTTTTGCGTTTTGCTCTCTGCTTCTGTTTTTGTTTTTGTTTTGTTTTTTTTGCTTCGCTTCATCTTCTTTTTTAGGTTTTTGTCTGCTATTAATAGTCTCCTTTTTGCTTCCCTGGTGTCCGCAGTGGTGGAGTGCGTATGCTTGTTTTTTGTTTTTTGCCTGTTTTACTTGAGGTATTTCTTCCACTCCAGAGTTATCGGAGCCTGTCCTGCGACCACGGACTGCTTGTATTGTGAGTTAATGTGACAACAACAACAACAACAACCTGGTATATATAGCTCGAAGGGTGGCGTGAGGCAGCACAGGAAGCCGGCAGATGGTTCCGACGGGTCGAGGAAGGGGCGGAGGCCTTCGTGCGGAAATGGCATACATATGAGAAGGAGGCATCGGCAGAACGGCATAGAATAGCTGCAACCACGACCACAGAGGTTGACGCCAACGCGAGTGCGCAGAATGGCAGGGAAGAGGGGGGGGGCGAAAGGGGGACGAGGGGGAATGGGGGGGGGAGGGGGGGGAGGCGGTCTGCCCAACAGACTGAAGCCTGGTTATGGCCACCACCGTCATGATGCACTCCCTTCTTTGGGACCCAAGTAAATAGCATGGTGCCACCTGGGCAACTTTGCGTGTCTGTATGCTCCAGTGCCTGCCTTTCGTATTTTCTTTCCCCCCCGCCCGTGATTATCGCTTTTTGCCCCTTCTTTTTTTCATCCTTCTTTCATTCATTCCCGTTTTGTACCTCTTTGTGTCTCTGTATCTTCCGTTTTGCCTTTTTTTGCGTTTTGCTATCTGCTTCTGTTTTTGTTTTGTTTTGTTTTTGCTTCGCTTCATCTTCTTTTTTAGGTTTTTGTCTGCTATTAATAGTCCCCTTTTGCTTCCCTGGTGTCCGCAGTGTGGTGGAGTGCGTACGCTTGTTTTTTGTTGTTTTGCCTCTGCTTTACTACCGAGGTATTTCTTCCACTCCAGAGTTATTGGAGCCTGTCCTGCGACCACGGACTGCATTGCATTGTGAGTTAATGTGAGAACAACAACAACAACAGTCATGTATTATGTCGTAGAATGCACCGGTATCGTATACGTATCGATTTCTGATTTCAAGACCGCGGCAGCAGTACCGACTGCTGTCCTGCTGTACCGACATTTATACTGTACAACATCTTACTCCAATAGGGCGGGACACCAGCAGCCTATTTTTACCAGGGATGCGTATTTCCTCACCCAGAACCCAAAAATTTCCGGGAAACAGCCTTTTTCAGCTTTTCCAAAAAATTTCCCCTATTTCCTCTCGTTCGAGGAAAAAAAGGCGTAATTTTGGGGGGGGGACAAAAAATATCATCCCCGGGTGGCCCATGCACTACATAAAGCACAAGTATAAGATTCGTTCAGGCCTTCGGACAGACATTTTCGATCATTTTCACTCTACCGGCACCAGGTGCACAGCAGTAGTAGCAGTTGCGCACAATGCAAGTACTTTGGTAAATGTTCATCGGTTTCAGTTGATTTTTAATTGTTCATGTCCTCGTTGATTTCGTCCTGCAGCAATTTGATACTGGAATAGTAGGACTACTGCCGTAGTACTGATAGCGATCTCTCATGTACGAATATACTTATGATATGTCGCGAGGTAAATCAGCAACACAAAGCGCAAAGCAGGAAGTGAGCAGTTACAGCAGTGCGCTGCTTCGTACGCGTGTAGCGATCGCGACCTTATCCGCGACTAGAAACTGTAAACATGGACGCTGGACGCCTCAACGAAATCCCAGCGTCCCAGCTGCATCTGCGCCGAGTTCACCCTTTCCATTCGAATATGTCAGCTCATATATATGATTATATTTTATATTGTAAGCGCGGTGCGGTGCTCTTCGTAGCTCTGGGGCTGGCCATCGGATAAATCGACGACGGCGCTACGCCTGAACGCCATAGTATGCTACTCCGTCACAACGACACACAGCTGTTGTGTCCTGCGTGTGGCGTAGCTCTCGGTTGCCTGTGGGCGCCTACGTAGCGCTCTGCTCTGCTGCACAGCTTAGCAGCGTTTAAAAAAAAAAACAGGGGTTTCCATTCTATATGGAGGCGTTATTTGCCCGGGGATAGGGGACGCAAAGAATTTCCTCTGAAAAAAATTATTACCTCGAGCCCTATTAATTTCGGGTAATTACCGCTACCAGGAAATACGCATCCCTGATTTTTACAGTGTGACGTATTCGCAGCACCGCCGTACAATACGAGTATGTATGTAGAAGTATTCGTAGCTCGACGCTGTAGGTACGCAAAAGACTATACCTGGTACCTGGTATTAATAGGTCATCGGTGAGCAACCGCCAGGTATCACACTGCTGTACGCAACGCTTTTCGGCGAGCGACGGAAACGCCTCCTTCGTTGCTCGTAGATACACACACGCCAGCAAGAAATCGCCACTGCTGGTAACTCAAGCGTACTGAAGTTTGCCATCGATCAATTGTAGAAGGTAGGCTACATGATACATGCATGATCACAAGGGTGGTCTGCGGTCTGCGCACCATGCTGTATGACAATAAACCACCCGAAAAGTATCACCACACTACATTCATTCGAAGTACCAGTACCCTGTGGGGTTTACGTACGGTGCACAGCTGACAGGTTACGATCTGCTGTACGTGCAATATGGGGTCGATGCCTCACAAACGAAATATCATTTCCCTGGCGGAGACGGGGGCAAGAAGGGTTCCACGCCGTCCGCAAGCTAAGACCGGTACCTGGGGGCAGGCTCTCTACAAGCGATGCCCCCTGCGGTCACCACACACAACCACACACAGCACGGTCAACGAAGAGATCAAACAGCTATTAATAGTGCGCACGTACAAATTCAAACCGTTTGATCAGTAAAAAGACATCACGCCCATCGATACAACAACAAAATGTCACCTCCGCAGATTCATCTCGCACGCGCCCGTACGTGTCCGCATGCACCCGCATACGAGCAACGAAGGAGAACCATCATCCCGCTTCGGCAACGTCCCAGTAGGCCCATCAGGCACGGCCCACCATCCCACATCCTCCGTCCTTGCTTCTTCGCAAAGAGTGTTCTGGCTCTATGGCGCGGCCTAATAAGGTATCTTCGAAAATCCCCGGTCCCCTTGAAGCGAAGGCTTGTCATTGTTCGTTGTACGTAATAATCATACACACTTGAAAAATAATGAAGAAGTACGAATACGTACGTACGTAACAACAAGCGCACGTAGTATGACAAAGTGAGTATAAACCACTCAATTGGTTACACTCACATCTGGCGTAATATTTTTCATCAAAACAAGTATATTCATCAAGTTCGGTACCAGTGCCACATTCTGCTCAGTCGCAGTGCCCTGCGTCGCAAAAGTTGCGTTTTACTCATCTCAAGTGTTGACCAGAAAAAAATCTGCGCCGCCTGCCCGTGAGCGCCAGCTGGGTTGGTGCCCCGACAGTTTGACGAGCCTTGCCGGTTGGGGGTCCCCCTGAGGTGACTTGGTCGGCCGGGAACCTGGAAGCACCAGCGCATTTCTTGTGCGAGTAGGGGCCATCGTTCGCACTTTGCTTCTGTATGTATATTATCCTCCTCTACCTCTATAATCTGTAAAAGTTGTTGCGGACTCTAAAAAACCCAACAGACCCGGTGTGGCGAGCAGTGGGCGGAAGGCACTGCCAGCACGCGACAACCAGAGAGCGCGAGCGAGAGCCCCCTGCCCCCGGAAACAAAAAAAGTCCGTGCGTTTTGCGCGCAGGGCAGTGTGGGACACAGCCGGCTCGGCAGCAGCGACGGCGGGGCCTAAAATGGTGGTGCCCCGGCAGGGCTCCGGTGCGGACCGGCACCCCGAGCTGTTGCCACAAGTTGGGAGAGCGGAGGCGGCGGCGGCTCCGGCGGCGTCGGCGTCGGCTAGCGGGACAGGACGTATTACTAGGAAGAAAGCGATGGAGCCCGAGAAAGGAGCAGCTAGCCACCTGCCAGAGGATGCGGAAGCCCAGGTGAGGGAGGGGTCGAGGGTTGGATTGCCGCTTTTGGATTACCACGCGTGGGCAGCAGCAGCAACAGGGGGAGCTGAAGCAGCAGAAGCAGCAGCAGCAGAAGCAGCAGCAGCATAAGCAGCGGCAGCAGCAGCAGCAGTAGCGCTGGTTGTGCTTTTTTATATGGGGCGAACGACTTGTCTTCCTGCCTTTCTCGTCTGCCTCCCTGCCTGCCTCTGCGCGACACAGACCCGTGCTATTCCTGGCTGCAATTGTTCATTGTTCACAATGGATAGCACAAACGAACGACGTCTCATGTCTGCCCTCGAACGATCGCAACCTCTTGTTGGAAGCATTTGGGTGTATGATAGGTTGCTGTGTATGTACCAGTAGTTTCTGTCGTGTGTCTTTTGGGTGCCACAAGGCCCTTTGCTTTATCATTGTTCCACAGGTTCCTTCTCTGGCGTTCGTGTCGAGACAAGTACATGCTTGTCCTGGGCCCGGCCCGGCCTGGTCGATGTCGGCAACCTGCGAACTTTCTTGTGTTTTCCGCACTGCTTGCTTGCGCGAGTGCAGCAACAGAGTAAGGGAAGCAGTAACCTCCCTCTCTCAGCTATATATATTCTCGCAGTTTGTGAGTTAAGCGCATGCATCATCCAACGGCTTGAAAGTCTGTAGGTGAATGGTACATAGCTTTTGCAGTTTGTGAGAGAAACCGAAGGTGGTCCATCGCTGGACTTGACCAAAGTTTTTTTCAGAAGAACTTTTTCTTCATCTTCAGCACTGCCTGCTACCTGGTACCTGGTACTGCACTGCTGTTGGTACTCCCTGGGGTATAAAATAATACCAGGTACCTGGTAGAGTAATCGATACCGTCGTACCGCCTCGTATCACACTGCTACTTCTACTTACGCGCCGGGTATACTCCTACTGCTGTTCGTAGTTCACTCGAGACGACTATCTGTTGTGCGAAGCTACAGACTCACAGATATTGATATACCAGGTATATATGCAGAGTACCAGGTAGGTGTCATACAGCAGCAGCAGCAGCTGATGTTCGATGCATTGTCTTCCTTTCTCATGCGTTGCCGTCGTCATCGTCACGACGATCAGCAGGATCAATATATCAGGCAAGGTCAAGTCGGCCATCATCGCATGTAGCTGGTACTGGTACCACACTGGACGGAAAGTAAAGGAACGGTCAAGTATTGATATTTATACCTAGAAGCTTCTTATGTTTTCGTCCAAACACTGCTGTAGTTCAGGTATATTGTGGACTACACCAGTGTTCACATGCATACCAGGTACCAGGTCTATGTATGTCGGTCAGTCAGAAGAGTCCTCATACGTACCTGTACATACGCGGAGAGCTGCCTGGTACTGCTGTACGTACAGCAGTACAAGCCCAGAGTCTACCCCTTCACGACTGCAGTCCCGTTTTGGGGACAAGCCACTTAGAATTTCACTGGATTGCCCCCTAAACGGCACTGCAGTCCTAAAAGGGTTTTAATTTTAGAGCCATCATACGCACCCGAGGCTGATTCGACTTGTCTGTTTCGTTTATGCAAAAAGTTGATCGGTGGCGTTGATCGGTGCATGGGTGGCGAGCCTGTTTCCTCGATGTTTTTCTTGTTGATTCTTTCTGTTTTTTTACTGCTGTACTCTACCTGTTTTCCTTCGGGTTCGTTGTATTTTCCGTCGCAGCTTCCCCTAGGGGGGCACGACACCTATACAACAGCTCGTACGTGCGTAGTGATTTGTTTTGTCGTGTGGCCGCTCCTCGCCTTTGTTTCTGTATTTCCGCATATTTCTGAAGTTTTCTTGATCTGTTTTCGCAGATAAGAATGCTCGTCCGAAGAACGTACTTATATTCATTTATTCAAGATTTATAGACGTACGCAATTTTTCGTGACCACACACACAGCTTGTACGATTGTCTCTCGATGTATATATAGGGTTGAAGAATCAGCACGGACACTGGGTGTGCTGTGCACTGGGTGTCGATGGGTAGAACGGGCGGTTTAATGTGGAGAACACACACTCACTTGGTATACTCGTACACATCTGTGCTGGTATAGAGTATACGACACGGAGTTTTTCTTTTTTGCTCCAGTCGAAGTCAGCCAGTCCGGCTCCGGCGGCTTTTGCTTTCCCCCGTGTCGCGCCGTATGCCCCGCCCCCCGCACGCCTCGCCCTTCCGACATTCCTTTTTTTTATTCTCTTGTAGGTACGTACACTGGGACAAAACAAGTACCTGGTGCTCGTAGTACGCACCAGGTACAAACAGTACAACAGAGCCCCTTACATACGAATGTGTGCTACGTGCTATTAATACTATTAACTTCAATACTACACATGCATGCGACTTGTCGTCTGGTCCAATCATGTCACGCCGTTTCGTCCTTTGAACTGTGGCTTGTGATTTGTGATCTGCGATGGGAGAGATTAGAGATGCCAACGCAACGACTTGCCCTATGTGCAGAAGCGGCCTGCATAAAAATTTGTGCAGGGCGCGGGTCTCACTGGTCAAGGCTGGTCTTTCGACCGCACGGCGTTTTGGGGAAAAACTCCACCAGAACACGCAGCCTCGTGACTGCCCCTGCCAACCTCGAACCCCCCAACGGTTGATGTTAGGGTTAGGATGATAGGGTGAAGCCGGGGGTCGGGTGGGTCTGGGGTGACGTGCAAGGTTGAAATGAAGGACACACGTCCTGCACGAAAATTGTGCATACCACTCCTGCGCAGAGCGAGAGCCCAACGCAACAATCAGCAAATCAGTACTCGCCCGTACAGTAGTATCCATTCTTGCGGTTTTGTCGGATTGCAGAGTGCAACATTTCGAGCTGGCGCTGTATTTGTATAAACTAACCAGTACTAGCTGTATACATACTACCAGTAGATGTACACTGGCAGTAGAATTATACGGGCTGGAAGCACCGGTACGTTAAACAAAGCATTGGAACCTCGCAGAACTCTACGTAAATTCCACCAAACGCCATCCCATGCAACGGAAACCCTGTGGGCATAAGAAGAAATTAGAGAACGAGAAATACCATATATGGTACATATTTGCCTCGGATTGTGACGGGAAGTCAAGCCAAAGTGCCCATAACAATAGCCTCCGGCGGAGCCCCCTCACCAGCTTGGAGTGAGGGGATGGCTGGTGGCGATGCGTCGGCGCCAGGTTTGGGGGGGTCTACACAGCAGTAGTATACTGGCTGCTGATTTCCTCAATGTTGTCAGCCAGTACGCCAGTGCCTACCCCTATAGAGCAGCAGTACTATTGTAAACACGTACGTACTCGGTCTGCTGTGCTCACATGTGTGCATCAATACAGCTGTATCTTGTCACTACGAGTATTTCCAAACCATCTGTACTGCAGGCGTGGTGACCCGCTCGAAACACGAGAAAGAGGAAAGTTGAAGATGCTTCATTATTTGGCCTAGTTTTTCTTCTTGTGGTATACTATTAATAGGTACCTGGTTCACTGCGAGTAGCTTGGTACTGGCAGGAACTATATACTGATTGAGCCTGCCAGTTCATACTGCCAATACATTTGATATTAAGTAGTCCAAAGTTGCAGTAAGGTTCTGGTGATCGAGCCTACCGGTGTTTGTTATTATTAATAGTATAGTTGCTGCTACCTACGTCCAAGAAAAAAGTCTTATCCTTTATATGCTGGAAACCTCTGGGAGGGTAGGGGAGCAGAGGGAGGAGAGAGCGACTACAGCAGTAGACTATGGAGTATTGAGCCCGAATTGTGTTGAGAAATTGAGCGAAAACTCATGTTTATTTTTCTTCCGTCGGCGCTTCCAGCACCCCCCCCCCCCCCCCACCCCCTCACACTTTTACCAGAGGGTGCTCGGGCATATACTTCGATGTTACTGGTATGTATTCATACCAGGTACCTGGTGATGTAAACCAGTTGGGGCTGGGTACTGGATGGCCCAGTCGATATACTGGGTTTCCTCAGTATAATGTTGCGGCGAAGCCTCAACCTGGCGCCCCCCCCTTCTGGTAACGGGGCCCCGCCGGAGGCGACCCATTCCCCATCACGATCCGGGGCAAAGAGGAGTCGGAGTTGGTAGTGGCAGGCAATAACTCGTCCATCTTGCGCGGAGTCTTGGTCTTGGTCTATCCCTCTCTCTCCCCCCCCTGTCCCCTGTCTTTCGGTTTCTCGTGTATTATTTTGTGAAGTTTTCCGTCCTATGGATGGCGTTTTGCGGGACTTATTGTGCGTGAGTGTACCGAAGTTTCAGAACACTGTTCAACTACACCGGTGCTCTCATACAGTGTAACTCAGTATTCTTGTGCTGGCGGTATATACTGCGTCACCACCCAGCCGCAGTGTACCTGGTGCATTGGAAAACAACCGCGAGTCAGTGTTGGTGTTGAGCGCTCAGTGTGTGTTGTACATAGTCGGATCAGTGGCGCAATCTGCCGAACAAGTAACCTGCTTCGTTTTGTCTGAGCAGCAGTGCTCCGAGAAAAAAACTAGCAGCGCTGTGTACATTAGTCGTTGTTGTCATATGGTCAGGTTTCGGTTTGTTGTCGTCAGTCAGTAGCGCAGAGCGCGCAGCAGTTGGTCGCGTCCATCAAGAAAATATAAGCGATTGATAGTTATGTTGCCTTCCTGTACGTAAGTTCGTACAGGTATACCAGGTACCAGCTATGTGAGTACCTCGTACCTGGTATATTGTTTCGTTCATAATATCATTTCTCTCTCACTCGCCTCTCCCTTCTGTTGCGCGTGCCCGCTCATCACAGTGGGTTTCTCCATATTACGAGGCTTTACTGTGGGGCGTACTTAAATACTCATTACACTGGCAAGCCTGACAACCCTGGTATCCCCCGCGGCTGGTAGGCTCACACTGGTAGTATAGCAGTAACACTGACAGTACACACTGGACCAGGCCCCAACGCTACTACAGCAGTAGTATTGTCCTCTACCAGGTATGATACCTGGCAATACGTTGTCTCTTGGTCCTTTACCAGGCACTGTGCTATGTATGACCCTCGCAGTGCGTACCAGGTACAGTAGTACCTGGTATTGTACTTGGCGACTTCGTACTGTACCATGAAGTATCAGTACTGTACTTGGTACAAACGTAGGTATTGCGGTTGTAACGTTGTTGTTACGGTCTGTGGGAACGCTGTGTGCTCTGTCCTCGTACGCTTAACAGCTGTAGGCTGGGGTAGGCCCTGACCGCTAAAACACGCTGCAGGCATGAAGGCATGCATGCCCGCCAAGGTATGCGTCGGGCAGTTCGATGGTGTCCAGACACCATGCATGAGACATCTGTGTATGCCAGAAAAGTCAACCATAAGAAAAGGCGTTACGTATATGCGGTATTTTGTTACCTGGTGTATACATACCTGGTACTTCTAAATGTACGTTGCTGCACGAAACGTCCTTTTTGCCTTTTCCAAGGGTAGAGTTGCGTTGTATTGCGGGAAGTAAAGCGCGAAGACACCAGACAGCGTCTAAGGCGACCAACCAACCCTCTTCTAGGAAAAGAGCTAACAATATTTTTTTTTCGAGACATGTACCTG
Organism: Nereocystis luetkeana; assembly: GCA_031213475.1. Lineage (NCBI taxonomy): Eukaryota > Phaeophyceae > Laminariales > Laminariaceae > Nereocystis > Nereocystis luetkeana. The sequence goes on along the minus strand of JARUPZ010000030.1, from coordinate 4,091,762 downwards.
GTAGCCTGCAACCCCGAACCCAGGGGAGTCTACTGTTCACTTTTCAGGCTTTCAACTTTCAAGCGCATAGGTGCGTTGTCTTGCGCAAGTAAGGCATTAAGTGTATGGCATCAAACAACGCCAAAGACAACCGTCAGCTTGGAAGGGACTCTCAGGCTCTGGGGCATATCTCAGCAGCCAGGGCCTTGGCTGAAGAAAGACCGGAGACCGGAGCGTATCCCAAGCGTCCTGACCCACCCCGTTTTGGCGCTTGGTTCAGCAGTGGATACCCTGGTACCGTCCCGAAAAATAAGTACGAATTGGATAAAATATTCATAAAATGATCCTTGTAATTTGGGTACATATTGGCATGCACTGCCCACTACAGACGTGTGCAAACCTGTTCTTAACCCTTTTATTACGGGGGACCATAGTAAAAAGGACCTACGGTACACACAAAAACCTATATATTTCTACTATTTTTTCCGTCAGCATTTGGTTCTATATACTATGGCCCCCCGTGATAGTTTGCAGCCCCGTTGTGGGGATAAAACTACTTAGAAGTTGACTGTTTTGTCCCCCAAAACGCGATTGCAATCCTCAAAGGGTAATGGGCTCTAGTTTCGGATTGCCACGGGGGTGTTCTTAATTTAACCTTTTAGGGCAAAACTGCGGTCCCGTTATGGGGACAAACCACTCAAAACCCCCAAGCAGTTTGTCCCCACAAGTACTGCGGTCCTAAAAGGGTCAACTCGGGGTATACCCACTACTGCCGCCGTAATTGTTTTTTTATGCGTGCCCTAGCCCCTGTAGGACTGCGCTTCCGTTTTGAGGAAAACAAATAGGACTGTTCACGGGTCATGACCCAGCCCACGGGTCGGGTCAGGAGGTCTTTAAAACCTCACGGGTCGGGTCGGGTTTGGTGACCCCATCTGGCCCGACCCGCGAGCTTTAACCCGACTCGTGAAAAGCTTGGAAAGAAAATTTACCTGGAGTTAGAGTCACAGTTTAGTACCTGCAGTTTTGTTTCTGTGCAGTGCGGTACTAAAACGGCTAGCCCTAACCGTGTAACGCTGCCGTCGACAGACACGCGACATTTGTCGTCATCCGGCTTTACTGCTTTCTGGCCTTTAAACCTTTTAGAACCGCAGTCCCGTTTTGGGGGCAAACCATTCAAATTTCAAGCAGTTTGTCCCCAAAACGGGGCTGCGGTCCTAAAGGAGTTAAGGCCCTTGACACCTTTCTCGGAGTGGCGAGATTTTTTGCACACCTGCAGGTTTGCTTCTACCAGACTACAGGCAACTATTACGGGGGACCACAATTCGATGCGAGTCGACGAGGGAAGAAAAGGCTGAGATCTTCTCGCGATAAAAATGAAGGCACGTACCGTAGCGGGAAGGGGGTAGAAGAGCCTGCTATGTGACCCCGGATCTGAGTTATGAGTTGGAAGGAGAGAGAGAAGAAGATGTGCGAAGATAATAAATGGGATGAGAAAAAAAAATTAAAAAAAAATAGTTAATAGGACCACATATCGTTAGTAAAAATGGTTAAATATATACCTGGTAGGTTTTTATGTATACCGTAGGTCCTATTAACTATGGTCCCCCGTAATAGAGGTTTCATTTGATCCCCTCACAAGAACAGGAAGGGTATGCCCATGATGGGTGTCTTGTCCTTTTCCTGCCTCGTGCGGCTGTAACTGGGCTGACTCGTACAGATATCGTATGAGTCGCCTACTCGTTGTTGGTTGACCGTACACATCATATATAGTATTTACAGTACCTGGTAGGTACTATTACGTGGGACCGTGGTTAATAGGACCAAATATGGTTATAAAAATGGTTAAATATATAGGTTCTTATGTATACCATAGGTCCTGTTAACTATGGTCCCCCAGCAGTTGCAACGGTGCCAACGATCTTACGTGTTTATCGAAAGGCTTGTTTGGTTTATCACATTTTCTTGGGTGTAAAATGAAGCCAAATATTTCATTTTTGCCTCTGGTGGCGCCTGAGCGCGGTTCTCCGTCCTCCGGAGGCGCACCTCCGGCTGGCCTCCGGCTGGCCTCAATGACCGGGGGAGGCTTTTCGGCTGGCTGTGCCACCCAACTGTTGGTGATTTATCTTGCCGTCGAGTTAGCCATCTATCTCACGGCCCGACGTGCTGCTTCGTGTTGCAGTGCAAGTTATCTCTGCCGCCATGGATGAATAGAACCGCCAGAAGATGAGAGCGGGTCGATGATTTGCTATTTGCCCACCTCGTGAGAGAGCTTTGCACGAGTATTGCGAAATAGCTGCTCTCTGCCGTATTTCATGCCAGGTACCTCGTATGGTACAGTCAGCAGTGTATATTTTGTACGACTGAGTGATGCTCTGCTGCATTCCGAAGGGTTGTTTCTACGATGCTGTGTGTAGGAAAGGGGGCCAGCACATATACTCGTATATTAGGAACACATTCTGCGATGCCTGAGAAGAAAATACTGCTCTGACATCTCTATAATCTGTCATCGTGGTACAGCAGTTCGTCGCACGTTGTGTACCCTCGGTGCCATACTTCGAAGCGTAACTCACGATAGATGTATAGTGGACGGAAGTATGACGTGTGGTAGTAAAGGGTATTCGCTTCAAGTCGGGCTGGAACAACATGTAGGGTACATTATCGGGCGGAGAATACATGATAAATACGTAAACGTGGAATGGAAACGAGCGGTGTGTTTCGTGCCAGTACTGCTGTGATATTCTCGTAGGTTGTATGTGCTTCGCATACGAGTGTGTATACCATACCGCAGGTCTATAGGTGTACCGTGTACTACGCATACGATTCACTATACTGTAGATCTATAGGTGTACCGTAGGGGACTGCATGATGGATCATGACGGCATCGCCGGCGCGGTGCAACCGCCAAAAAAGAGGCAGCATGCAGCCAGAGACACGAAACAACGTGTTCGGGGGTGGACAGAAGGAAGGGGGGAAGGAAGAAACCCGGACCCCCCCCATTCTAGTATCCTATAATACCTACCAGGTATAGTTTATTTATACTGCTCGTGCAGGACCTGGTTCCTGGTGTAATCATATCGTACGAGCACCAAGTTTCCTGCCAGGTACCAGGCTACCTCTATATACTGGTACCAGCCAAAAAATGAAAATGTCCTTTCACATCAGAGTACCTACTGCTGTAGTATAAAATATGTGAAAAACGCCCTTTTTCGCCCTGTGATGGAATGTGCAGTGTGAGTGCCCCCCCCCCCCCCCAGCAACGCCGACTTATAGTTAATTGAGGTCAAAACGTGGATATTAAAGTGCAAGTGTCACACCTGTGTTGCGATATGTGCATTACACTCGTAGAGGCGCAGAAGAGGACATGTGCCAGAGGGCATTGATCATACACCGGTTACAGCAGCAGCAGTACGTATTCATGAAAAACCCTGGTTTGTTGTGTATTTTTTAGGGCCGCGCACGGGCAGCCTCAATCAGACAGAGAGATGGCACGGAGTGCGCGAGCGTCAGAGTACCGGACTGCATCAGTATACTGGGTTGCCCCGTCCGTCCGTCCGTCCTTCCGTCTTGAAAGGGATGCGTGGTCAATGGTCAAATGACTCAGGCAAGCAACAAATGAGTACCCCCACCCGGCTTGTATCGGGGGTCCGCTGGAAGCGCCGCCCTAGGCGAGAAAAACTAATTTCGCCTGCCTGCTCCTAGCTACCTGGTGGTGTGCGAATGCTGCACATTTCCCGTTCGGTCGAGAATCATTCGAACACGTAATGTGAATTACGGCAGCGCTTCATGTCATACATACTACAGCAGCAGCATGTCTGTAGTGTTAAATGAAAGCACGGCAGTGCTTGATATGTTGGATACGATACGACAAACGAGGATGACGATTTGTTCTTTATTTTGCCGTGGTTGAGTTTTTGGAATATTTGTTTATTTTGCTTGGTTCTTCTGGAAGGCTTTTCTGCACCCAGGCAGATATTTTCTTCTCGTGCCATATGAATAGTTGCCTGAAAATGTCCAATAGTTGCCAGCTCTCAGATCTGCCGGTAGGTACGACAGGAAGAGATTTTCTGTATTTCTCCTTGTACAGCAGCAGGGCAGTAGTGCAGTATTGATTGTATTATTACGGGGGACCATAGTTAATGGGACCTACGGTGAACATAAAACCTATATATTTCACCATTTTTACTAACAATATTTGGTCCTATTAACTATGGTCCCCCGTAAATAATAGTACCAGTTATATCATACCAATGTTATGTCTAACTACCAGGTATATCCATACGTACCAGGTACTAAACAGCAGTACGTCGTATCGCTCTTTGAAGGATTCCAGGAACATGGGGGTAAAATGTGCTGATACCAGGTGATTAGAGCAACGCCTCCAACCTCGTGAACACCTGGATGCTTTGGCTTGCCCCAACAGAGTAGGTCGACCCTGCACTTTTGAACTTCCTGCAGGTCGTTGGTGGTCAATTTCAATCTTGCAGCGCCCGTCCGGATGGTAACCCGAAGCTCGACGCGACGCTTGACCCCAACCCTACCCTCAGCCCTTTTGCTGGGCTCCAGGTCGGTGGGGGCGGTCACTCGGCTCCACAACGTGTTATGGTAGCGTTTCTTCCCAAAAAACGGGCGGCCGAGAGGCCGTCCTCAACCAATGAGTACATCGATCCGCAGGAAAACATTGCCGGACTCCCCTGCATTCAGGGCGAGTCGCCCCCCACGAATTGATCCTGTATGGCTGGCCCATCGCCGCTCACGATTATCAGAGTGTACGTGTCAATAGTGCCCTACACTAAGATTAAAAGCAGGAGGAGTCAGCAGCAAAAGCAGCACGCTTCAGGTCGTGAAACCGAACACTGAAAGTGTTTTTCCCGACCGAAAACCGACATTTTTTTCGGTTTGTCTGCAAAGGGAACCGACCGAAACCGACCGACTGATTCTTTTTTTTTTCACGTTTTTTTTTTGTATTCGGTTTCGGTTTCTTTTAAAAAACTCGAACGGAACCAACCGACAGCCGACTTTTCTGGTGAAAAACCGAAGACCGACCGAGCCATATTTCGTTTTCGGTTTACAAGCCTGACCATGCCACAGCAGATATTTCGCCAACATGGTTGGTGATCGAGTTTCGACACCACGATGGAAAGGAGGACGAAAACGGACAAACAAGAAAACAAGCAAAGCGTCAAAGTGGAGCGAAAGCGGCTGTCTGTTATCGTTTCCCAGGCTTGTTTGTTCTTTCTTTCTGTGTATGACCATGTGTACGTAGAGCTCGATAAATACAAACATGTATTGTTGCGTGCATATCGGAAGACAACAAACATCCGGCTTGCCCTGCGTGTAGGACGGACCGGAAGACAACTTCCTTCAAGTCGTTGGTGATTCGAATTTCAGTCCTGCACGTCAGCCAAGACTAACCCGACCCCAGACCTCACTCTAGCCGTAATGCCAACACCAGCGGTTACAAGACTTACCCTAGGCTGGGTGCTTGATCGATGTTTCGCCCCTCATAGCTCAGCAGGTGACCCCTTCACGTAGAAAACATGTCTCCGTGATTCCCCAGTTTTTTGGACGAGGTGGGTAGGCCCATGTACCGACGGCCACTGATGTACCGTCACGTCCCAAATATCTTGCCGTTCAGAGGGGGGGAAGAATGTTACACCACTCTGGTCGTAAATATAACGATCGTTCATATATTGAAATGAATACAAAGAGGTCCTTATTTTTCCGGACAGAGTTATGTGGCTTACCCTGGGCGGGGTGCGATCGTTTTTCAGCGGTCGTTTTCTCTTGACAGAGTAGGGAAAGGGTGCTGAAAGGCGAACCTGATATTTTCGGAAGGAAGGCAGCCGACCAGATATTTTCCGAAAACATCTTTGTTCGGTTCTTGCTTTGTGTTGGCAACCTTATCCTTCCCGTTCGGGGAAAATCGAGCGCTGAAAAACGATTGCATACCTGTGCGGAGTCAACGCTTTTTACGGCAGCCCTGTCCCCTATCCCCGTCGCTTTGGGGGACTCGGAATCCCCAAGGGCGGTCGCGCGGCTATGCAGTTCATGCTTTTTTGTGGCGTTTTTCCGCTAAAAACTCGGGTGGCCTTAAGGCCAGCCTCGATCAATGAGACCTTTCAACGACATGCAGGAATCAAATTGCCGGAGGTGCCCTTCATTCAGGGCGAGTCCTGAATGAGCCGTCTTGCGATATACACAAAAGGATGCTTGTATGTGTCGGGGGGGGGGGGGCGGGGGGAGAAGGCAGAAGACTCACGCCTGTGAAACTATATCTTGTTCAGAAGATGGTGTAGAATAGTCCTTGCGAGTTGAGCTCGAGGGTTACGGTATAATATGCCAGTGCCAGGTGAACCGTATGCAGCGTTTGAGTTCACACAGGGATGCAATCGTTTTTAGGCGCTCTATTTTGCCAGAACGGGAAGGTTGCCAAAACTGAGGAAGGCGTTTTCGGGAATATCGGATCGAGAGCCTTTCCGGACACGTCATGTTCGGCCTTACTGTAGGCACCCTGACCGCCGTCGAGGGAACGAGCGCTGAAAAACGACCGCACCTCTGCCATATCACGTACCACTCGGTCTTGAAATATAAGCACCGTCTGGATTGGATGTTGAAGTAAAAAGTGTGGTTACATTTTGGGATAGAGAGGTGCTACAGTAGTTACTCTGAGGTACAGTGTAAAAGCGTTAGCAATGTCCGTACACCAACACAACGCGCAACGTGCGCCCGCACACCGCACACCGCAGACTATCTTGTATATATATATAGGGTGTTTGGAATGTACCCCTTATTTTTTTTTTCCGGTGACGTAAGGTAATGGACCACACGTGTTTATGAGGACGACGAATAATGTGGTCTGTTTGTGCGGGGAACAATGTGCTCCGAAGTATATGTGATGGTATGTAACACAGCCTTGCGTAAATGTAAGTCTGCCGCTGCTTTGATTGAACGTATACTGCTTTGGAGCGTGCCGTATCACGTGATATAATTATTGAAAACCGGCAAGATACTCGTAAAACGCCAACCCCCGGGACCTCGGGCGCGAGGTGACTTGATCGACAACGGTGATAGTTGAATCAAACGCCGAGCGATGCGTCTATGGGCAGACCTTGGAGGACGGCGTGAGGTCAAAGAGTGATAATATAGTGCCCCGGGGGGTCAACGTCTGATAGTGACCCCTGCCGGCGGCTAATTGCACTTCCGGGGTTAGCATGGCGGGCCCAGACCCGGGCGGGATCAGGGTGCCAGGTGGGAGGAGTGGTGAGGTACGAACTACAGCAAACCTTTAGTCGCAGACTCGTCCCGCATTCAGGCTTCGTTGTCATCTTGAAGCCGCGTGCAACGTCTACCTTGCCCCTCCCCAGGCCTTCCTCCGGCACGAATAGTTTTCAAGTGCGTTCATAAATTTGATGCAAAGTTGTTTACGATGTGTACCAGTACTCCACACGCGCTTTTCGTGTGCTGGCTGTGCGAGGATTATTACATACCAGGTATATCGCGTTGTACGTGGTATACCACTATACGATGTTCGCCTGATATTTGATGGTAGAGGCGCGTTATCAATAGCAGTCTCCGGCCCCCGCGAACGCACGAGAATTTGGGTGCATGGTGTTGAAATGTGGTGGATGCGTGCCAGTGTAGCATCGGGCGTTGTACTTCGGTGGCTGCTGTACGAGCCGTGCATCCCGTTTCACTGCTGGCTCAGCCCATCTTGTAGCACCCCAGCCACCTGGTATGTTCGCACCCTTAGTGTTGGTGTTGGTGTAATTGTTGTTATTCATAGTGTTGTTGCTGTTTACGTCTAATGCGTACCACAACAGGAGTACGCCTGACATATTGATGTTTTCTGAGGGTTATCACATGAGCATATATATATATATATATTATATATATATACGCCTGTGGCTATTCGCGAATCACTGGAAGTAAGACTGGGAAAAGAAATAGTCGCCTGTGGTGAGCCGCAACATAATCATAGTAATACATAATACTATATATATATACTTCGAAGCATATAGTTCGAAATATATGTATATGTATTTTATATATATGTAATATATAACCAAAAAAAAAAAACTCTACGAAAATTGTCAGCTTAACCCGATAAAACTATCCTGCAGCCTAAAGTACGAGGTCTGAATCGAAACATATCTAGGTTCCGTGGAAGTATGGTGAGCTTGAGCTTTACTTTTACCAATCCGCCCGAGGATTGAAAAAAAAAAAAAAACTGAATTGTTTGGAGGAAAGTGCCACGTGTGTCGTAAAGCGCGTCCGCTCTGACCGGAACTGTAAGCAACGTTTGGTAGAGCTGTGAGTCGGCACGACTTGAGACACCAGCTACCTGGTGGTTTTCAATCGGGCTGCGCAATTGGTAGTTGTATTTGCCGGAGGTGCCGACTATCCAACTTGAATGGGTTCTCATATTGCAGAAAAGAGTTTTGAATGCGGGATACATGCTTTTTTCTCCCTGGGGGGAAGGGGGGTGGGGGGAGCATCCCTTAGCCGCGCGCGGTGAGGGCTGATTTTGGCTCGCTTACTCAAGTTGGCAAGTCGCGGCTGGCCGTCAGCTGGCTGGCTCCGTTTCGCCAGACGACTTGCCGACTAAAGTCAGTCAGTCAGTCGGCTGTCGGCACCTGCTGATTGGCTATTGTTCGTGAAATCCTGCCGACTGGCTCAAAGTTCTACCGTCTGGATTAACGATGTGAATCTCGAACGGGAGTTGCTACTGCGACCCATTTTAGGACCCCCAGTTACTGGGGGCCGTAATCATTGGAACCCATGACGGGCCCAAAAAGCATGTATTCCCGTTTGTTTACATGTTTACACACCGTGTTTGGTTGGTTCTGATTTCTACACGCCTCGCTTTCGAGACGGAGCACCGCTCCTACTCCTCGGGGAGGGGGGGGGGGGGATGTCCACAAATGTAAGGACCGTTTGTATCGATCGTTAGCATACGAACTGTGCTTATATTTATGAACATATTGGTACTTTTTTTGTTGCAGGGAGATGATGACAAACGTACATGACGCTGACCTATTCGTAGGGGGCAACAGACACAAAAGAAAGCACTCCTGAGTTGTACGTAGGGAGTGTTTTGTTTACAGTTTGCAGCAGTCGTGTCGCACCTATTAATAGACAGTATGCTGCAAAACAAACTTCGAAGAGCGGCGCGTACAGCATGGACTATCTACTCGTGTTGGTCGGTCATGTTCTCGCTCGCACTGCGTGAGCTGTTTGTTGGCAAGGCCACACACACTTTTTCATTTTTGTGGTCGCTACGCACGTAACCGGCTGGATCAACGCGTTCCCGCTTAGAGGCCATGCACGATGTTGCTTTCCTGGTATCTGGTACCTGGTATACCGGTACGTGGTATTTTACACATGGTGTATATGTATGATACTGCTGTTTCATACCGGGTAACGTGCCAGGTATATGTTTTACACTACCGTTTATAACACGCGAGATAACCCCACCCCCCGGAGGCGAGGGTGAAATTCTGGACGGATTTCTCCGACTGCACAAGGTGACACACGCACACGAAGAAAATGGCGGCGGCTTTTGGGAGGAACTCGTCGAGATCTTTCATCGCACGCATCGCTCGCTCGGCGTTTGCAACTCTCTCCGCATCGTCAACAACATCAGCGTGGAAAATGTGAAACTGTTATCCAAGGGTGCGTGTACTCCTGTGTGTTCTGCACATAATGCACGGTATCCATTCAGTGTATCCTGACTACTTGCGTCGGCCACGACAACATGTATAAAACTAACACAACCGGAACGTGTGTGTGCGTATTAGATGTGTACCGTGTAAAACCTGTATATGCCAGAGGGAACGCGAAGTTTGAGAGTTTTGTCTGATAAATATTGCTTCCAAGAAACAGCCAAAGATATTCTCGTACCGCCGCTGAAGGAATAAAGGGGGTACATGTTTTTTTCTTTTTTAACGGCCGCAGGCGGCGCAGTTTGTTTCTTCACGTTGCAAAGTTGTCAACACGCTGATTTTTATCAGCTCGTGCGACGATAGACCTTAGCTCTCGACATAGACTTAGCCCACGGTCAAGCCGCTTGGTGTCGGGCAAGGCCACCTAGTGGGTAGATGACGGCCTCGAAGATATCAGGTGGATCCATGGTCTATAGGGGGCGAGAGCTTGCCGGAGGCGTCCTACGCTCTTCTCCCAAATCTGAAAAAATGAAATGTTTTTTGCCATTCGACTTGGATCTAGAAATTTGGGCACTTGTTTTGTGCTGTCGATTGTTTTTTTATCGTACGCCTGGCCAGCGCCCGCCACATGTCACTAGCCCCTAAGGAGCGCCCTCCGTTCTTACTTGATGAAGCAGTCGTTGGTTTTGTAGATTGATGTCTGTCGAAGACTCGGAATCACGCCGCTTCGAACTAAACATGCCTGAGTTTTCCTGAAGCCGATCCTGGCCCAACATGAGCCCCAGAATTGTTTTTTATCGGGGTTTGGAACTTTCGGCTCGAAGAATCGGGCTCATAGCAAGCTGTGTCTGAATTTCTCTGGCGGGTATATTTGGATTTCAAACATTTTATAGATATTTTGCGTTTCCATTGGCACAGGTCTAAAATACACCCTCGTCCAATTTCTCCAGAAGATTTTCTCGGCAACGGGGAGCGTGCAAAAACGCCGAGTGAGCGGTGCATCTATAGAAGGAGATCTCGACAAGATATTTCCAGCGTCCCTCGTTTTCGTCGTGCGTGGTGCGTGCCCCCGCCTTTTTTTTTGTGGAGAAAATCGGGGCTCGGAAATTCTCGTCCGAGAGAGTGGAAAGGGGGGTACGCAAGAGTTCTTGCGTGTTGTGTAGTACGGTGCACGGTACAGCAGAGTACCTCTTGACTGCCGTATCACATGGGTGGTAAGATAACACGCACCCTCGGACGAATTTCAAAGCCGACTTTTTTTCTCGACAAGGGGTGAATCGTCGCACAAACGCCGGACGACGGCGCGCTCGTGGGAGTATCTCCTGGACATTTTTTGCCCAAAGCCGCCGTTGTTGGTTGGGTGCGCCTGTGCGCCTCCTTCCCGGGTTTTGGAGAAATCGGCTCTGAAGGTCGCAGTAGAGCTTGCCGCGTATTCGATATTTGGCCTGAATGGCTTTTATGGTCAGGCTTAGTTGCTCTGATTGGCCTATCGGGTCAGGCCTAGGGTTACAGTAATTATATTCGTATTTCGTCTCCTACTACACACGAGTGTATATGAACCATTTTCTCGATCAATTGGTTAGTTGAGTTACCCTCCGCAAATAATCCATTTTCGTTGGGTGCGCCCCCCTTAAGACATGGCTTCGAGAGGAAAGCGGCTACAGCCTCGCGTGAGTTTTTTCCCGAGGGGTGTGGCGATCTTGTCAGATGTGTTGTACGGTGCTGGCATAGAAGGTAGTTATCTCTCATGCTATTGTCGACGCCGCCATCTGTGCCCCCGAGGCTGGGTTGCGTCGGGCCGCGAAGTGTGCCGACAAACAGCCTACCAGGGTATAATAGTACACATTTTGGTAGCCTATCTTCATCAAATAAGCTATACCTGGTATGCAGTAGCGGCGGCTGCCCGCTGTAGCGCCTGTGGAAGGTACAGATTGGATTCACCGGTGTAGTATTACAGGGGGGCCATATTAAATAGGACCTACGGTATACACAAAAACTTAAATATTTCGCTTTTTTTACCAACAATATTTGGTCTCTTTTACTATGGTCCCCCGTAATGGTGTGCGGAGTATTTAGTGCCGGTTGGCGTTATCATGCCGGTACTGTTGGCTGGCGCATCACCGGCACTATTAATGGAGCTATTAATAGAGGGGCCACTTCTGTTGAACCTCTTTGGCCGTTTTGGGACTGCGGCCCCGTTTCGGGGGGCAAACCACTCTAATTCCAAGTGTTTTTCCCCAAAGCGGGACTGCACTGCTGCTGTAGAAGGGTTAACGTGTACTGATACCAAGCGCACTGGTATGGGCGTTTGGTACTGATTGATTTGAAGAGGCGACGAGCCTTGTGTCTCTGTCTGGCCGGAAAGGCGTCAACGAGCTACGTATACATGAAGTTCTGGGTAAACACACACCGTACCCTATACCGGTATATATGCCTGACGATATTTGTTGTAGAATTACCGGTCTGGCCGGAAATGTAAGGTACGTTTGATGTTGCCATCATAATCCAAACGGGCGTTACTTTTTGGGTCGGAGTGGTGGTGCTGTACAACAACAAGCCAGATAACACATGCCCTGGGACGAAGTGTCAAGCCGATTTTCTCCCAAACAAGCGGGGAGAGGGCGCACGAAACGATCAAGTGCATGTCACCTTGGGAACAGTTCGTCCAGAATCACACATCCGCTGGCACGGTTTTTTCGAGCCCGGGTTCCTCCGATACGAGGAGGGCTGCGGGCACACGAACGAAGATTGTGGCTTCGGATGATATGCCCCGACTCTGGCGGTCTGTCCGGGCGTCTTGTTATGTTTTACGAGAACAATCCGCTATGTAGCAACGCCAAATCGCCGGCTACAGAATACCTTTCGGGAGGGAAATGTAATCACCGCTGGGTCTTCATTTTACTGTATAAACGTCCCTTACATTTCCACCGAAAGTGGTTTTGTGCACACCCACTATTAATATTACGGGGGGGCATATTAAATAGGACCAAATGTTCTATAGTGAAAATAGCGAAATATGTAGGTGTATGTGTGCACCTTAGGTCCTGTTTACTATGGCCCCCCGTAATAGTGATGTTTATGGGTGAATTTGTGTCTTCTCCCTACGGCAAAGAAGAATCCACACCTTGGAATATCATCTACAGATAGATCATGATCTAGATCTTTCCGGGCAGATATATCATATATCCCTGATATGTATTATATAGCTCATGTTGACGGGTGGGAGACGTATAACCTTCATCGTCTAGGACATGTTTTCAAGGGTTGGATCTGTACTACACAGGTCATCCGGTACAACGTATCATAACGGCAGGTAGATGATCTATTTATACTTCGCAGACGATCCAGCAATGTAGAGATCTGTCGGACGTTTGGAAAAAACGCAGCAGCAGCAGCAGCGGCAGTGCGAATGTGCGACCCTGGAGATGTGCTGTGTTCTGCGCTGGATAGGATGTCATGTTTGTTTGGGCTGCAAATGACGAAAACGGAATTTCGGTATGTTTTGTACATGGAGCAAAACCACAGACGACAGCTATAAAAAACGACAACGTCAACAAAAACAATAATGTTAGCGACAACAGCGTCAAGTAACCGCCCGCCTTGCGCGTCATTCAGCAGCGGCATTACATTGAGCAAAGCCACAACAACGACGGCAATAATAATAAAAAAACTACATAAGCAAACAACAGCGGCAAGTAACTGCCGGCCCTGCACTTCATTCAACAGCAATTACAGCAGTACCAAGTGCCCCCGACAGACCGCTCGTCTGCAGTGTTTCTTGCGATGGCCGAAAACGTGTGAACACCCAAAACACAGGTTTCTCTTAAGACTGCTATCGATACGAGCATGGCGATGAGTTAACCCCTTTTAGAACCGCGGTCCCATTTTGGGGACAAACTATTTGAAAATTGACTGGTTTGTCCCCAAAACGGGACTGCGGTTGTAAAAGGGTTGATGTGATAATATCAACAACAGCACCACGACGACGGCAGACAGTAGCACCAGCGACAACAACACCAACAGCGGCAACAACGCCAACTACAACACCGCCACCAACACCAACAACAACAACAACGCGAAGAACTCCTGTTGATACACGCCACCACGAGGCAACAGCAACGGCGACACCGACACCGACGCCGAGGACGTTAACAACAGCGAAATGAAGGATGTGAATGTATGTACAGCAGTATTACGGGGGGCCATAGTTAACAGGACCAAATGTTGTCAGTAAAAATGGTCAAATATATAGGTTTTTATGTATACCATAGGTCCTATTAACTATGGTCCCCCGTAATATTACGGGGGGCCATAGTTAACAGGACCAAATATTGTTGGTAAAAATGGTTAAATATATAGTTTTTTATGTACACCATAGGTCCTGTTAACTAGGGTCCCCCGTAATAGTACGTGTGTTTTTGGTGCCGTCGTGCAATCGTATATATGCCAGTTGTATGATATGATATATACCCGGTTCGTGTAAGTGATGTGAAGACGAAGTACTACTCTCTACGTTCTCTGTACGCCTCCACCCAGAAGACGTGTGTCGTTTGCCTCAGAATCTTCTCTGTTGCTGTTCGTGTTCGGTATATATATATATATATACCTGGTATGTATACTGCCGCTGTATGTACGGCGGTGGTACGTATGGAGGAATGCATTCACGCGGCCCCCATGCTGCTGCTCGCCTAAACGCCGAGGATCTTTAGCCCTTTTAGAACCGGAGTCCCGTTTTGGGGACAAACCATTCAAATTTCAAGTAGTTTGTCCCCAAAACGGGACTGCGGTCCTAAAGGGGTTGAAGGGCACGAGTCACGAGAAGCACCGGCAGTTACCGCCCGTAGTTCTGTTTGGTCGTGCAGCAGTAGATTGCACAAACAATTTCTTTCGTGATGTTTCTGAGCTCGTTGCCTGCAGGTGCAACCTACGTGCATATTTACCCGTGGGGTGCTTTTCACCTGGCACACACAGCAGCAGTACGTAGTTGATGCATTTTTGTATTCCACGGGCTACACCAGCAGTTTCAACTCGTATGGCACTTTAAATTAACACGAGAACAACGTCTAAACACGTATCAGTTGAGATTCAGCCGGTGTTGACTTAAGGTCTTTGACTGCGTTTTTTCATGGTCGGCCTTGAAAAATTCGGTTCTGTAAATTACGGCAGTCCGGCCGCTCAGCCCGGCCGTGCCCTCCCTGCGTCATGGTATTATATGATACGGACAGTTATTCATGCAATAGGCATCTGTGCTATGTGGCGGCTTATTGAAAGCTGAGGCATGATGCCAAGCCGTGCTTGTATGATGTGTAGAAAGCATGGTCCCAACAACGACAATCTGGTGCATGCTACTCTGTAGTACGATTAGGACTCGCCCTATGTGCAGGACGGGTCTGCACAAACTTTTGTGCAGGGTGCGGTTCTTGTTGGTCAAGGCTGGTCTTTCGGCCGCCCGGCGTTTTTTTCAGGGAAAATACCTCCAAGACATGCGGCGGAGCCGCGTGACTGCCCCTGCAGACCCCGAGCCCCCCAAAGGGTTGGGGTTCGAGTTAGGGTTAGGGTGAGGATGGGGCAGGGGGTCTTGTTGATCTGGGCCGACGTGCAGGGTTGGAGTTGACGACACACGCCCTGCGCAAAGTTTTGTGCAAGCCACTCCTTCACATAGCGGGGGCCGTACGATGGGGGTGTACCTACCCAATTCTCCTTCCTCGCTGGAGGGGTTTTACCACATCACCCAGTGTGATATATAACATAACACAACCACCGTATGACACTATCACCCGTGTGATAAGATAACACATCCCCTTGCACGAACCCCGAAGCCGATTTTTGTCGACGACGTAGGGGGGGGAGGGGGGGGGGGGGGGGGGGGGGGGGGCAAACGCCGAGCGACGCATGCGTCTATTATGGGAATAAGATTCCATTCCTCGAGGCCTTTCCGGAGCGCCGCTATTTTGTTTCGTTGTGAGCGCCCCGCCCCCTCCGCCTGTTTTTTCGAAGAAAATCAGCTCTGAAAATCTCAATCCGGAGGGGGGGAGGGGGGGGGTTCTCAGGTCTTCCCCCGATATAGAAGGGACGTTTGTGCACTAATATTCAAACGAAATGGTCTTGCCCTATACGGCCAAAAGTGTTATTGTACCCCTACTAGCGTTCCACGCGCCATCTTCACCTACGGCGGACTATCTTGAGCCACTATTACGGGGGGCCATATTAAATAGGACCTACGGTAGACACAAAACCCTATATGTTTACCTACTAACAATATTGGGTCCTATTAACTACGGTCCCCCGTAATATTAATATACTACCTAAAATAGGCGCCGTTTGTAGGCGAATATCTAAACAACACGGTCCTTATCTATAATAGTACCAGGTATAATATCGCGGAAGACTACACCCCCGGGGGATTGACTTCCAAAGCCGACTTTCTTTAAAGCAGGGGAGCGGGGACACACGATGAAAATGGCGGCTTCGCTAAATTCCCCGTCTATATAAATCCATAGAAACGCTGCTCGTCGTTTTGCGCTCTCCCGCGCTGTCGAGAAAAAGGTACTGCTTTGAAATTCGTGCAAGGGGAGGGGGGGGCAGGGGGGTGTTATGTTGCGCGTTTTACGGTATTATCGCCCCAACCATAGCAATCTTGGCCTACGCGAATGCGCCCAGAACGCTTCCTCCAACCCTATCGCGTAGTCCGCGGCGAGGGCTGTGGAGCCCGTATTCTAGGTAAACTCCAAGAGTCTGCCTTGTATCTATAGGCTTTATTCGCGGTGCTCGTAGCTACAAGTATTAGGGGGGACCGTAGTAAACAGGACCTATGGTACACACAAAACCCTAAAAAAT
Source organism: Nereocystis luetkeana (assembly GCA_031213475.1). Lineage (NCBI taxonomy): Eukaryota > Phaeophyceae > Laminariales > Laminariaceae > Nereocystis > Nereocystis luetkeana. The sequence goes on along the minus strand of JARUPZ010000030.1, from coordinate 4,075,284 downwards.
TTAACCATTTTTACCAACAATTTTTGGTCCTACTAACTATGATGCTGCAGGACCACGAGGTGGGAAAAATAGATATCTCCACCCTTATCTCCACCCTGTATATACAACGGAGGGTTCCGTTGGGTTTCACGGGCGCAGTCTAGTGGTGGCTAATCGAAAGACGATTGCCCTGGTGAATGTATAGGCTTCGCGCTAGAACATGTGATGCAGCTTCGGGGGGCCAGTTGGTGCGGAAAAAAAACTGAGGTCTAAATCTCCACCCGCACAACAAGGGTGCAATTCACGGCGCAGCCTAGTAGTGGTCACCGAAGACGGTCGCCGACGATAGGTGCCGGCTTGGCCTTATTTAGTGTGCGTGCTGGTCGTGTTGCGAGTCCCCGTTTCTGGGGGCGGACTCGAGGGACTGATGATCACAACTGGAGTTATTTGATATTTTTTGTTCGTAAACCTTCGCGATTAATTCTACTAAATAATACGGGGAGCAAATGTAGTCATGAGAGCGCAAGCAGCACGCTTGATTGAAGTTATCACACGCAGCTTGCAAAGATGAGTTTCGACTTTTTCCTCTCGATCTCACCGAGCTGAGGTGTGTGTGTGTGTGTGTTTTTTTCTTCTCATCTTTCAGAAGTGTATCACGCAGCTTTCAAGTTGAGTACCAACCACTCATTCGGTCGAACTCGCAGCTGACGCGTTTTCTAGTAGTTTTCTAAAATGAATGTGTATATGCGTGAGCTGTGAGTGCAACCGTTTTTTTTATGGCAAGGGGTGGTGTTTGGAACGATGGTTCGAGGACGATATGTCTCACACGACGAGGGCTGTATTTTACAGCAGTTTAGACCTTGAAGCTGGACCAAGTCGTACTACCGGTGTACCGGTGTCTATAGCTCCTACTGGACTACAGTACGGATACGTGCCGCTAAGAAAGCTCCAGTCACCGGTCACCCATGTTCCAGGCGAAGCTCAGGCCCGACCCCCGACGGGGTGGAGAAAATTCTCGGAACGGAACGAAGATGCCATGAGGAGTTAGCTTCGACCAAACGGCTACAACTATAGTTGACTTTTTAAACCAGTACCAGGTAGAGCTTAGCACTTTTTCGACAAAGTGGTTGGCACACACAAACTGGGTATGCTAATGCTAACCAGGTGGTTGGTTGGGTCTGGTCGGCTGAGGGTTTGCTCCATCAGTTCCGGCCGGTTGCCGTGCAGGGCAGTGGCCGTCACCCGTCTTGTCCAACGATTGCGCACCACGGACCGATCCTCTCTTTCCGCTCGATGATCTTGATCGTATAGGACCGGTAGATCCCTGATCTGTACTGTTGATCTAGCTCATTTTGCCGGGCGGGAACCTTATAATCTAAACGATCTGGTGCATGCTCCCCCGGGTTGGATCTGTACCGTTGTGCAGACCCCGTACAACCTCGCATACGACGGTAGGTGAGGACTGTGATAGATGATCCGCCGTAGATCGTGACCTGTCCGAAGTGTAAGCACGTGGTACGCCGCCCACTCCTTCACACCCTACGTACGTACATATAGCCCTATGTGTAGCCGTTTCTGCCTCGGACTTTTTTCGGGCTCAAAATGTATTGAGGAGGTACCTCGTAGGCATTGAGAGTTTTGGAGGTTATCATTCGTTTTGGAGGAGGTGGGGGACCAAGTGGCCAACGCTATTACTGGAGACCACGGACGGATGCATGACGCGAATAAGAAAGGCTTCGTTACCGGCCATGCCCCCCCCCCCCCCCCTGCCCCCTCCTTCCCCCCCCCCCCCCCCCCCCCCCCCCCCCCCCCCCCCCCCCCGAATATTTGTTGGCTAGCCCTGAAAGGGGGGGAATGCCAGCTGTTCGTCGACATGATGTTTGGGAGTTACCGCGTACGATACGACTACCGTATAGTAGAATCAAGGCGATGCATCCCCTGAGAAGACTGTGGGTGCCGAGTTTCTCCGAAGCAAGAGTGAGGAGGCACTCACAGCGAAAAGTTTGGCCCTTGGACGCATCGCTTGAATTCTGACACCTCCCTCATTGCCGAGGAAATCAGTGTCGCGAGTCCGTCCCGAGGTGGGGTGTCACCATGCCTGGCAGCCAGCCTTGACCCTTTTAGAACCGCGGTCTCGCTTTGGGAACAAATCACTCAAATTTCAAGTAATTCGTCCCCAAAACGGGACTGCGGTTCTAAAGGGGTTAAGCCCTAAGCCTAACCCAGTCAGACCCAATCAACGATTCTTTGGCATTAGCCCCCCTTGTCTGGTACACAGCGGTGTGCTTCAACCATACATTGGTTACTGTCGAATACGCGCTGAATGTTCAAACCCGTCTCCTGCACAGCAGGGTGCTTGAGCCTTCGGCAGTGTCGAACAAGTGGTGGACTGCAGTGTTAACAGTAGTTTCTACCTACTTTTTAGGGGCCGCAGTCCCGTTTATAGGGGACAAACTGCTCACCATTGTATCGGTAAATATAAACAACTTTTTTTGTCTGAAGGTAGGGGTCCAAAAAATGTCCGTATGTTTTGGAGACATGGTGATAGGATTCGAGTGGTTTGTCCCCAAAACGGGACAGCAGTCCCAAAAGGGCTGAAAACCCTCTATAACCCCAGCGGCTTGGGGTTTTTTTTTTTCGGAATGAAGGTTCATGAAGATGCAATGAGGAGTGTTATGCCCCGGCGGAATAATTGAAACACCTGTATATGAAACCAGGCATACGATATGTCTATCCTATTCATAAAACTTGAAGCCCCTAATAATAGCACTGCCGTTAACCCCAGCAGCCTAGGAAGTTTCTCGGAAGTTTCTCGGAATGATCTGCATGGTGATGAGTTAGTTTTAGCGTTGAAATGTGCACTATCAAACCGTTTGTGTCGAAGCTGGATCGAGTCGTAACGCTACTTACGTACTGGAGAACCGCTGATATATGACGCCAATCGGGCGCTGTCACCGGGCGTACAAACTGTCACATAAAATACCTACCACCCAGGATTTTTTTCGGAGGGAATTATGTACCTGGTAGTGGACATGCGCAGCAGGGTTGACAGGGGATACCACCTATACTGCTGTGCTCTCCCTCACCAAACACGCCGCATTTCGCTGAGGAAGGTTTTTGAAACCTTAACCCCTTTAGAACCGCAGTCCCGTTTTGGGGACAAACTACTCGTAATTTGACTGGTTTGTCCCCAAAAACAGGACTGCGGTTCTAAAAGGGTTAAGGCGGGGACGCAAGAAGTGGGTCCCCGGGGTTCCGGAGAAAGCCTCCGAGTTGTATACGTAGAGAAAGAGAGACGCTATCATACGTGGCCACTGCCGCGGAGGGGCCGTGTTGAGTTGCCGGCGAGTCAACGCGGGGGGCAATGCTACACGGGGGGAACGCATCCGATCACAGCGATCAGAACCAAATATGCTGTGTCCACATAGATAGGGAAAATATATACATGGTTGTTTTTCGTCCATAGTGGGTTCTGATTTGCCATGCCCCCCCCCCCCCCGTTTTATACAGCAGTCCTGCGTGAGAGTCTGGGGCTGAGAGTCGGGGGCTGATCGCAGCAGAGAAGCCTCATTGAACCCAAGCTACAGCAGTACATACCACTCTGTCCGGAAATTCACGAAGGATCAAGTATTGTTGGTAAATATGGTTGAATATATATAGGTTTTTATGTATACCATAGGTCCTATTAACTATGGTCCCCCGTAATACGTAGAATTTGAGTGGTGTGTCCCCAAGACGGGACTGCGGTTCTGAAAGGGTTGAAAAAAGTGACGCTTGTTATACCGCAAACGAGCCTGCATGGTTGGGGGGGGTGATATTCTACGACATGGTGTCCGGGTTGCAATGGCTGCCGGGCGGTCGCGCTGCTCGTGGACGATCGGTTAACAGCAAAGGGATCATTTGTTTTTGGTCGCTATCCTTCAAAAGGAGTCCGAAGGGTTTACTGCTTATCGCCGTTTTATTCGTGTTTTGGACATTTTCCCCCCCCTCCCCCCTGTGGTGTGCTATATGTAGTCAAGGAAGTTCGAAAGGGGGCTTGTTTATGACAGCGGAGGACAATACAGCTAGCTAGCCCCATCAGAGGAGGGCATGCTGGACCGCTCCTGTTGTTCGGCACGGTTGACGGCGCTGCTGCTGTGTGTACT
>JARUPZ010000030.1:4064309-4071060 GCA_031213475.1 Nereocystis luetkeana | reverse complement strand
CTCAAGTGCGGTGAAAATTATCTTGACACGACTTCATCCCGCTCGAGTGCGGCCACCGCACTAAAGCGGGGCCCTCACGCCTCCACATGCTCTACGTACCTGGCATAGAACAGCGGCAGCAGTAGTGCCAGCACGCAGGACAGCAGATGCTCAGCTGTGGATGTAGCTCCATCGCGCGAGAATAGTGTGACCACGCAAGATGCCAAGTGCGGCAGGGGGGCGCATGGCGAGTTTAGCCAGCAAGCTGTAGTGCGGTGTTATATGTGCGTAGATCAATGATTGCGTCATCCTCCTATTGTTACCATGTACACTGCTTGTAGCACGGTTGGACTACAGACCCAGGCTAGCCTGCGTGAAGACGGGTGGATGCTTGTTTTGGAGCAGAGTGCTGTAGAAGAGGTGTACGCAGCAGCAGTGTAAACTCCTGTGACTCTGTGCGGCAACGAACACGTGAACACTAAATTGAGACAGACCGACGTCACTTCCGTCATGCTGCTGTACAAGAGCGTATCGTTCAGGGAGGGGGCTTGATGGCCCGTGATCACTTCATGAAAAAGGGACCTGAATAGCTCCCATCAACGTCCGTACGCCCCCCCCCGCGTTGTAAAAGAGTAGCGTGTGCTCTAATAATTCCTCGCGTATCATGTCCCGGCCGAGTGCGGTGCCGCACTAAAGTGGGTAGTGTTTCCTCACATGTCCCGGTTTAGTGCGGCGGCGCATTCAACCGCACTCAACCGGGCTATTGTAGTGCGGGGTTCCACTTACAGTAAGTACGGACAAGGTCGTTTGGTGACCCACCCACCCACCGTACTCAAGTGGGACCCCCGCTCTACATGCGGATGCTTTTATTGACTTCGTGATCACGCGCACTCTTGCGTGGTAGCCCCGCCGTCAGCATGCGTGCATAGCATTAGTATCGGCCTCGATCTGAGGCAAAACTGCTCGCTACCATTTCAGCATGCAGCACCAGTACTGGAATGGGGAGAGACGTCGTTCGCCACAGCAAGAATACTTCTGGCGCCCCCCCCCCCCCCTTTGCCAGCTTTTGAAGCCTTGACCATCCTCGAGGAACCGCTTGCACACGGCGGCACGAGCGTACGATACAATACAAGGGAGCCCACCTCGACGCGGGGTGTGGCAGATGAATTGAAGTCTGTCCATTGTGCGGTATACGAGCTTATTATGTGTATGTCGAGGTGGACGGCAGTGTGGTAATGTCTTCGTCTATGAATAGGGCGCATAGGAGAGAGTGTACGCATGCCGTCTGATCGGCTTGATGTTCGGCGAAAACAGTCGAATGCTAGACAAAGTAGACAAGTCTACAAGTGAGGTGTACCTGGCCCTTTCAACCCAAAATCTTGTACGATGTGAAGCTGGCCAATCGCAGGGGGGGGGGCGCTGTTGACGTGTAATTTGTACTTGGTTTTTAGTGTACCTTTTTTTGTCGAGAATGGACCAGGTATACCTTTTTTTGGCTAAAATATTCTTTAAACTTTGACTTTATACCAGGCACTTTTACCTGATATACCATTCCAGGTATACAGTACTCATGGTATATACGAGTACAAGTACATAACAGGTACGAAGTATACCATTACGTACCAGGTACGTAGCTTTAAGACCTGCTCATACCACTCTTGTCCCGAAGTGTAAGGACGGTTTGAGTATTCATGGTGATAGCCAAACAGGTTATTATATTTCCGGACAGACATTAGGCTCGTTTGCGGCTGCATCTCTCCGGAAAAGTCCCGTTGCTGGAACTCCGCCATCAGTCACCTCCCCACCCCCCGCCCGCCGCCTCACCCTTCGACGCTGTCATCCAATGCAAGGAAGTCCGCCTCACAAGTGATTTTTGTGTAGTAGGATGCAGCGCATCCTCCATGCGAGTCGCCCAGCACCCTAACACCTGGCGGCGCTTTGCACTCGGTGCAAGCAACGGCTTGGGTGGTCCGTGAAAAAACCGACGTGCTCCGTCCCGGCATTGTAGGGGTGCGAGGGTCTATGGTTAGACGACTACGGCCATGCATGATGTCGAGTACATACACCCCCACCCCTCCCCCTTTCCCCGCTTTATCGCTCTGTATCACGAGGGACCATATTAAATAGGACCTACGGTACACCCAAAAAAACTGTATTTCACTATTTTTGCTAACAATATTTGGTCCTATTTACTATGGTCCCCCGTAATAGGGGCTGCGCTGTTCTATTTCCTGTGATGGTCGATGATTTTGGCAGCCTCGGGTTTACATGACACCCCCCGTCGCGTTGGATTGGGTTGGATTGGGGTGGGTCGAGATGTGTGTGTAGTATGGTGTGGTGTGTTCTGCTGTGTTGGATTGTATTGCGTGGTGTTTTTTAGGTGTTGGCCTCGCGTTTGTGCTGCTGTGTGGTTTTGATCCGTCGTTCCGCGCGGTTGTCTTTTTTTGTTGCTGCCCTGTTTCGTGTTTCAGCGGGACTCGCACGTGCTTCAGAATGTTCGGCGAGAAGTGGCCTTGATGAAGAAGCTCGTGCACCCGAACGTGGTCAGGCTTCTCGAGGTTATCGACGACCCTCAGAACGACCTTCTATTCATGGTGAGCCAAAGGGTCTCGATGCTGGCAGGCAGGCGGTGGGGGTAGGGAGTGTGTTGGGTGCTGTTGTCTTCTTTGGGCTGAGGGGCGACCCAAGTACCTATATATGAATACGTGTACCTGGTATGCCGATATTGATAGTAACCTACGGGTACCTGGTATCCTATTCGGTTGCCGAATGATTATTTATCCGGCTGTGTACCGAATAGGCATTGGTTCGGTTACCGAACAAGCATCGGTTCGATTTCCGAGAAAAAAAAATCGGTTACCGAATGAGCACTGGCGCGGTCACCGGATGGAATATTCGGTTACCGACCGAACCGTGCGGCTACTGAACGATTATTTTCCCAACTAATCTGTTCGGTTCCCGACTAAAATATTCGGGTACAAACTAAACCAGTCGGTTCCCAACTAAGCTATTCGGTTTCCGACTACACTGTTCGGTCACCGAATTGTCGAAAAGCTATTAATAGTTGAGGTAGGGTTTCTATTCGGTGCGTATACGGTCAAGGTTTGTATACCGTGCGTGGCGTGTGGTGGGGTCTATATTTTGGAACCGTTTACACAGAAAGAAGAATCGACATCTTGGGAAAAGTAGTTTTGACCGAATAATGAGAACGTCGTCGCCGTTTTTGATGGCCGCGACGTGAAGTGGTGTTTCGGTCTGAAATATTTCCTCTTCTTGTGGCCCACCTGCCGTCTCGTCTCGTGTTTACTATTTCGTCATGCTTGTTCGCAGACTTCTATGACATGTACTCTCTGACGATACCGGTATAAATAAGGTATGCATGAAGGTAAAAAAAAAAGAAGGGCGCACGTGATGTGTGTGCCGTGTGAACTCGCGGTATCGAGAAACACAGGGTATTGCCGCGGCAGAAGGCGTAGTGGGGGGTGTGACGACTGACACCATCAATCAAACCAACAGCAGGCACGTCCGATCGTCATTTATTGGGCGTCTTGCTGTGATAATTGTAGCTCGAAGAGTGCGCTCCTCTCCCCTCCTGTAGCTTGAGCTGTTGGCGCGAGCGAGCGGGGAAGGGGCGGGGCATTGAGGGGGCGGGAGAGGGGAGGCGGGGGCGGGGGGGGGCGGGGGGGGGCGGGGGGGGGGGCTGCGCTGTGCTGTTGAAAAGTAAAATGTGAGTCTTGAGGAGCACACGGTGCGCTTGGCTCGTGTAGAGCAGACTCTGCCGCCTTGAGGGGTGCGACGTGACTTGGTGGGATGGGATGGGATGGGATGGGATGGGATGCGATGGGATGGGATGGGATGGGATGGGATGGGATGGGATGGGATGGGATGGGATGGGATGGGATGGGATGGGATGGGATGGGATGGGATGGGATGGGATGGGATGGGATGGGATGGGATGGGATGGGATGGGATGGGATGGGATGGGATGGGATGGGATGGGATGGGATGGGATGGGATGGGATGGGATGGGATGGGATGGGATGGGATGGGATGGGATGAGATGGGACGGCACGGGACGGGACGGGATGTGATGCGCTGGGATGCGATGCTGTGTGATTTGATATGATGCTTCTTATGAACATCCATCCGGACGAGCGCTGGGAAGGCTGTATCTGGTATACTGCAGTTATACTATCAATAGTATGCTATACGTCTACTTCAAGTATGTTTTTTTGTGTTATATGCCCCCGGCGTGGACGACTAGAAACGAAACTACCTGCAGCCTCTCCTCCGTGGGAGACCGCAGAAGCACGGGCTCGCCCCCACGACGACAGCGGGTGCGTCCTTCCCCTCCTCCTCCTCCTCCTCCTCCTCCTCCTCCCCGTCCTCCTTTTTTTGTGTTCGTCCTCTTTGTTAGGTTCTTGGGAGTGTTTTTGCTACAATCGGTGCGTTGCGTGTTCTGTTTTTATTTTATTTTATTTTTAACTGGTACCCGGTACGATCGTTGCCTGTGCTGTTTACTTACTGGTACGTATTATCAATAGTTTCTTGTTCGCTTTTTGTTGTTGTTGATATATCCGGTGCATTCCTCTTTCGCTGCTCGCTACGCACCGTAGTTTCCTCTTTTTGTTTGTTTTTAACCTGTGCGTTGCTGTTGTTGTTGTTGTCGTTTTCTTGTCGACGGTTGTGGCTGCCAGGCGATGGAGTTCGTGCACAAGGGTCCGGTAATGGTCTGGGACGAGGACATGTCTCAGTACGTCAGCCCCGTGACGAAGGGCGTTCTTCCGCCGAAAACGGCGGCAGCTTACTTCAGAGGGATGCTCGATGGACTGGTGAGAGCCTCTTTTCCTACAAATATTATGACGGGGGGCCGTAGTAAAAAGGACCAAATAGTGTTAGTAAAAATAGCGAAATATACCTGGTACAGGTTTTTGTTTATACCGTAGGTCCTATTTAATGTCGTCCCCGGTAATAAGTGCATGCATCATGCCACTGCTGTGGACGGAAATATAAGGAACTTTGGCGATTCATTCAACGCGCAAACGTTGCTTATGTTTCCGTCCTGAGTGGTATACCGCGTAACCCGCAAGATAACACACACCTTGCTGCTGTGATGGATTTCAGAGCCGATTTTCTCCCAATTGAAGGCGGGGGTGTTCTCGATGTCATGCATGGCTGTAGTCGTATGACCATGGACCCTCGCATCCCTACAATGCCGGCACGGAGCACGTCGGTTTTTCACCGACTAGGGCAGATATTTGCCTGCACCAAGCGCGAATTCGACTCGCTTCTTTTGGATCTTGTTCTTATCCCCTTCAGGAATTTCTGCGGGGGACCTGCGCTTTTGTTCTGCTTGTCAGCGTTTTTTGTTTTTTGTTTTCGTTTTTTTTGTTTCTTGTCCTGTTCTGCGTTTTTTTGTTTTTTTTTCGTTGGGTTCGACCCTTTATTTCTACTTCTCGGTCCTTGTTGTTCTGTGCCTTGTCTTCGCCCTGCAGGAATTTTTGCACGGGAACCATGTCGTGCATCGAGACTTGAAGCCGGAGAACGTCCTCCTCACAAGAGACGGCGTTGCCAAGATAGCAGACTTTGGCGTCGCGCACATCTTCGACGAGGTTTGTTTGTGTCCCCGACTGGGGTTGGCGTTGAGGTTGTGGTTCGGGCTAGGGTTGGGGTTGGAGTTGGGGTTATGGTTGGGGCTAGGGCTGAGGCCAAGGTTGGGATCAGGGTCGGGGTTTTGGTTGGGGCTTGCGTTTGGACCGGGGTCTGAGGTGGGATTATTAATAGGGCAGGGGTTTTGGTTGGAGTTAGGGCTAGGCCTGGGGCTAGAGTTGAGTTGGGGTTAGGCCGGATCTTATGCAATTTTTTTTTAGGTGATTATATTGACTGTTTACGGAGGCTTCGGGGTATCTGGTCCCATATCTGATCAGATTTTATCAAAATCACGTCTTATGGGGCCTGTTCGGTGGAAAAGATGTTCCTCCGAGATTTTATCACTCCTGAAATTCCATGAAATGATTTTTTTTGGCAGCCTTTTCTGATCAACTCTGAAAGTGATAAAATTTGGCTTTGCACTAGACCTCGGTGGCATTATACAATTTTGTCTAGGTTATAGACTGGGTTCATGACGGGTCACGACGCTACATGCTTGATTACGCTTGTACACAGCTGGGCTCCAACACTTGTGCATCGGCCACCACGGAGAGGGAGGGCATCAGTACCTTGGCCACCATCGTGTCCCTTGCGGCTGCCCAACTGCAGCTGCTCTAGGCAAAACAACTTTGAAAACGAATAGGACGAGACTACAGCAGCAGTATCAAAACAATCAAATGGTATTTTTCTGACTACGACCGCCGCAAGCAGCTCATGCTCCGCGAAGGCGAGAGCTCCTTGCTGGTCCAGCGACTAGCAAACCCCTTACGCAGCTCCCCAGGGGGTTCCACATTCCGCTGCTTCCTTCGAGAAGCTGGTGGTGAAGGTTGATCGCCCGACCCGGCGTGAGCGACTCTCGTTCGTGTCGCGGTCCACGTGGAGTTCAAAATGTCGGTTGTGTTCTGTTTTTTTAGTTCTCCCATGAAATAATACCAAAATCACGATAAGACGGCACATGGCGCACCGATCTGGTGTGGCTTTTTGCCGGTGGAAAATCCGACTTCCTGCCTTTTTCAATCACTCAAAAAATTTTGCATAAGACCCAGCCTTAGGGTTAAGGCCGCCGCACCTGTTAACGTCGCCGCGACTTTTTGGGGGTGAGGGACGGCATGGGCGTGCGGGG
>JARUPZ010000030.1:3222798-3316709 GCA_031213475.1 Nereocystis luetkeana | reverse complement strand
GAGGGGGGCGGGGGGGGGGGGGGGGGGGGGCTGAGGAGGGGAGTTCGGTAGGTCAGCTAGAAACAAAAAGAGAGGTGGCATGTCCAAGAATGATACCCTAGAATGGAGGCGTTTTCAAAGACAAGGGGCGCGAAGTGACCTGGCCTCCGGCTGCCAACGGAGCGAAAATGCTGAACAAACAAAAAGCTCACCATAAAAGCGTTTCTCCCGCCTCGACACTCCCCACTCCAACCAAAAAATAGCCTGACGACCCCTGACACGGTTACTGGTACAGCCAGTATTTTTTTGCGTCTACTGCCGCCTGCCTCACCCGCCGCCACGTCACCCGGAATCAAAAGACCGCTCAATAATCATCCAACACGAAACACCCAGCGACACGAAGATCAAGATACAGAAAATTACCCATGCCCCCTCCGTCGTACATCTCCCCCCCCCTCCTCGCCCCCCCCTTCCCTTTCCACCCCTCCCCTCCTCCCCCCCCCCCGCGCCTCTTAAGCCATCCACTCCCGTCCCCCACCCAACTCCCCCTCCTCCTTATTTCCCCCTTCCCCTCCCCTCCTCCCCCCCCCCCCCCCCCCCCCCCCCCCCCCAACCCCCCTCCCCTCCCACTCGCCCGCCTTCCATGTCCTCCATTTCCTCACCCGGATGTCGGTGAGAGTAAGGGTCGGGTTCGCCGGCGTCTCGCTAAAGATGAGCTTCGTGTTCGGTCGGATAGCAGCCTTCACGACGCCTGCGTCCCGGAAATCGACGAAGCTGAAGGTGATGCCGAGGTCCGAGAACATCACCCTCGCCACCCGGTTGGTCCCCCCGTACGAGCACTCGGTGATCACGCAGTGGTCGCCTGTTTTGTTGTTTTCGGCCGCACGAAAAGCGAGAGAAGGTGTTTAGGGATTTAGAGTTGAGCCAATCGGGTGCTGGTGGTGGGGGTGGTGGGGTGATGGTGGGGGGGGCAGGGGGGGGGCGGGTGGTGATGGAGTCGGAGGAGGAGGAGGAGGAGGAGGAGGAGGAGGAGGAGGAGGAGGAGGAGGAGGAGGAGAGGAGGAGGAGGAGGAGAGGAGGAGGAGGAGGAGGAGGAGGGGGAGGAGGAGGAGGACGAGGAAGAGGAGGAGGAGGAGGAGGAGGAGGAGGACGAGGAGGAGGAGGAGGAGGAGATGAGGAGGAGGAGGAGGAGGAGGAGGAGAAGAGGAGGAGGAGGGGGAGGAGGAGGAGGAGGAGGAGGAGGGGGGGGAGGAGGGGGAGGAGGGGGAGGAGGGGGGGGGGGGAGGAGGAGGAGGAGGGGAAAAGTGGTCGATTCTACTGTTTTACAACAAAGCGAAAACACGATAATCCACTCGGAGGACGACAGAGATGGGAGCGGTCCGAGATACAACCAAAAACGAACTACTCTGTTTCCCCCCCCAAGCTAGTCGTGCCCCCTCTCGCTGTTGCGTCAGCAAAAACACAACGCGGCTAGTAGACGCCTTGATCCGATTCGTTTTTTTTTTTTGGTAACAGCACGATGGTCACACTATGTACCTCGCCAGTCCCCGTAAGCAGACAACACAAAAATGCCGCACAAATGGCCGCGTACCATTGGCAGCGCACAACGCACAATGCATAGGGTCACCCCCCACCCCGCCCAGGAGGCCGATTCGCGTGGCGTGGACTCGCGCTGAACCGACGTACTGGGTGGTACCAGGTATGTATAGCTCACAACCTTAACCCGAGCAGGAAGACACTCGCACTCGAGACACTCAAAAACTTCCGGCCCCTGCCGCAAAAATTCCCCACGATTCACACGACGCGGTGTCAATTTTTGTCCTTGAAAAAAAAAAAAAAAAAAAAAAGAAGGAAGGAAGGGGAACAAAAAAAAAGTAACTACGATTACAGCAACCGCCACTGTCTGATTGAGATCGAGGGAGGATACAATGGCTGCCTGTCGTCCGGGTTGAAAATGAGAGAGGAACCGTAATGCACGGGACGCAAGCAAACATGATCCCACCCGTACTGCTCTCACTCAGGCAGTAGGTGGCACCAAATGTAGCAAGGTATGGAGGCAGCACGATCCCACCCGCACTGGGAGGGGCGCCCACGCTCCTCCTACCTAGGCGGCGTCTGACAACAACAAATTTACCAACCATTGTCTTATCTCGGAGTTCCCTACATGGCTTGATACCACGTACCAGGTATATACATAACACATACCCTGGTACACATATACTTCGGAGTAGATACATGTATGCATTCGCCGAATTTCACTTCGCCGGTCGTGACGACTGCCGCCTTTTTAGGGGGGTGTAGACCGTACCTAAACTGTGTCAGCAGCTGGTGGGCCGTTTTCGTTTTTTCTTTCGGCTGAACGAGAAGAAAAAAAAAAAAACATCGGGTTTTACACCTGCGTCACCCCTTACCCCCAATCTGAATGCCTCCGAAGGGGATGTGTACTAATATACTTCGTGTATCTGGTATACATATAACTACAAAAATAAAATAGACCGCTGGCTCTCACAAGGAGCCTTCGCGCGTACCGCCAATCCCGTCCCTACCCCACCCCTGCCCTGCCCTGCCCGAAAGCGGTCAAGGCTTGCTCGAACCAAAAAGCGCGATTGCGGGATTGGGGGGGGGGGGGGGATACTCATGATCGTGTACGGCCGTAGCAGTATGACCGTAGACCCTACCGAGAGCATCTCTACATCGCGGGGACAGAGGATCTTATCACCAACCAGGCAGGCAATACTTGCAGCAAGCGCGGCGTGCCGTGAGGTGTTGAGCGAGTCACATGAAGAGCGAGCTGCATTCTACTCAGAACCTTTTGAGGTGGAATTCGGCGCCTCGTGCGTCCTTTCTTGACAGCTACCCAAATGTACTCGATAGGAGAGATGTACTCGATATCATGCATGGCCGTAGTCGTATGACCGTAGACCCTCGCATCCCTACAATGCCGGGACGGAGCATGTCGGGTTTTCACCGACCAGGCAGACATTGCTTGCACCAAGCGCGAAGCGCCGTGAGGTGCCCGGCGAGTCGCATGAAGGGTGAGCTACATCCTACGAAGAACCGCTTGTGAGGCGGACTTGCAGATGGATCACAGCTTCAATAAGTTAATTTATTTTCCGGTGAAGGCAATTCGAGAGACAGCAATGGGAGTACTGTGTGACTGCCTCTTGGGCGCCTTACCTTGAACACTACAGTACGTGATACGATCATTCCCACTTGTGCGGATTAAAGGTTCTTTACCTCGCACAAATGATCTCTAACTCGACAACCAGCTGTGACCGACCACCAAAAAAAGGGGGGGGCGGGGGAGGGGGGGGGGGGGGGGGGGGACACACCGTGAACCATCCGCCAACGCCTCTTGCCGGCTTCGAGTAAGGACCAAAAAAAGAAATTATACAGGGTAAAGCATCCGCAAAAAGGGTAGTCATCAACTTTCAGGAAGATGGACCAAACACCGCCACGAAAAAAAAAAAGGGAAAACAACGCAACAGACCGCCGGTCTTTCGAAACCCACCAGAACACTCCCAACAAAAAAATGGCGTTCACTCACCGGCTTTAAGGAAAGCTGACATCACAGTCACCGTGGCAGCCATGCCGGTGGAGACGCAGCACGCCCCCGCCGCCCCCTCCAAACCCGCCACCTTTGCCTCCAGCGCGGAAACCGTGGGGTTGGCTGTGCGCGAATACGAGAAGCCCTTGTCCTGAGGTTCGTCGAAGAAAAAAAAAACGGGGAGGGGGGGCGGGGGGCGGGGGGCGGCGGGGGGGGGGGGGGGGGGGGGGCGTACTCATTTGTTGCTTGCTGTATCATAGTCATTTGACCATTGACCACGCATCCCTTTCGAGACGGAGCACCGTTCCTACTCCTAATAGAGACACCTCCAACAATTGGGCGCTCATTGCGTTGTTTCCATATATTACATAGAAACTTTAAGCTTATCCTCTTCCTGTTTGGCCGCCTGTGGCCACCATCTATCTCCTAGGATAGGCGGGGGGGGGGGGGAGGGGGGACAGCGACGTGACTTTGGGAGGGGAGGTGCGCAAGCAGAGAGGTATCATTCCGAAAGGCCAAAAACACTATTTCGTTTTAACGTTGCCGGACGTCTGCGAACGCATGTCATTGCCTGTTGGAAGGTCAAAAAAACGTTTCAAACGTATCCGGTGCCAGGAACAATCTTCGAAGAACACCCAACGAAAATTGCGACGCGAGTGATCGAGGTGCCGGCCTGATTGAGACTTCCGTGTCAAATTGGTATTCCCAGGAATCTGTCGAAAGCAGCCGTGCGCCACATCGCACACACATCCCCCTCTCATTTAGCCCCGAGCACGAGCGTACCCGGACAGCACCGGATGTGATTGAGCGAGTTCAACGGACAGACCGCACCGCACCGCGCCGCCGGAAAAAATAAAGTTCAACCGGCATCGCTTCAAGCTGGTGCCATACTCGTTCCGCGGCAGGACAGGGCTGGCTGGTGGTGCGGTGAGGCGGTTGAACGATGTCAGTGGACAGACTGCACCGCACCGCGCCGCCGGAGTTCAACCGTCAACCGGCATCGCTTGAAGCTGGTGCCATACTCGTTCCGCGGCAGGACAGGGCTGGCTGATGGTGTGGTGAGGTGCTTGAACGATGTCAATCAGCAGACCACACCGCACCGCGCCGCCGGAGTCCAACTTCAACCGGCATCGCTTGAAGCTGGTGTCATACTCGTTCCGCAGCAGGACGGGGCTGGCTGATGGTGTGGTGAGTGAGGTGGTTGAACGATGTCAATCAACAGACCGCACCGCACCGCGCCGCCGGAGTCCAACTTCAACCGGCATCGCTTGAAGCTGGAGCCATGTTCGTTCCGCATTCGTTCCGCAGCAGGACAGACAGAGCCGGTGGGCGTGATCGATTCGGTGCTGGGTTCCGAGGGCGCAACAACAGGATAGTCACTGAAGTAGCGATCGTAAATAATGTAGCAGTGACGAACCGAACTGACTCGCGCCCCTCCTCGCTCAAAGGTATCGATAAATCAGTTCACTCTGCCTTCAGTCGTGTACCAGGACTGCACAAAAAAAAAAAAAAAAAAAAGAAGCGGCTTACGGTACACTCCTTCCCTAAGGTCACAGGGAGAAACAACACAGAATTACGAGATTCCTGGACGATAGCGAAAAAAGGACCGTTTTTCAGCAAGTATTGTAGGTCTTCTTCGTTTTAGCGCAAATACTGGTACCACCCCCCCCCCCCCCTGTGTGGGACTCGAACAACAACAAAAAGCGGGGTGTCGGTTTTTATTTCACTTTTTTCGCTGTCGTATCAGGTGAACTACTGTACCATTTTCGTGCACAGACGTCGTCAATAAGGCGCAGATAGATGTTTGCGCATAAGGATGCCTTCGACTGTCGAAAAAAAAAGGAAATCCAACCAAAAAAAAAAAAGGAAAGCCCCAAGAAAAGTCAAAATGATCCGCCACGGGGATGGATACCTCCCCTCGCTTTCCCACCCGCTCATGGTGCACGCGCAATGAAAATTAGAAAAAAAAAAAAGGAGGAGGAGGAGGAGGAACAGGAGGAGGAGATGGAGGAGGAGGAGGAGGAGACCGAGTTTTCACCGCGAAAATAGAGCGAGGGTGGCATGGGGGTCGCGACCCAGCGACGATTATACCCCGTTACAAATCAGAACAATCCGTCCGGCTTGGTCTATACCTGGTACCATGTACGTACGTGGTCGCGGCAAAAAAACGGAGGAGCCTCAACTGGCCAATCGCCAATTGACTGTGTTCGTCGCGGATCATCCAGACGAGGTGCAACATATATATAAGCGTGGGTTGGCGATAATTTCGGTCGAAAACACTCCGTTTCGTCCGCACAGTACAGCAGTTGAAGTTGAAGTTGCAACTTCACGCTGGCCCGTAAGGCTGGGTGCAAGCGCAGACCAACAACGGAACGACCCTGCTGAAAAAACATGTAACCAGCGGCAACAAAAATACAAAAGGAATCCACCCTCCTCTGTGGAACGCTCAAAAAAAAACAGCTCCATCTGGTCCTGCGTGAAGCAGCACGTCCCATTTATGCCAATATCGACCAAGTCGACTCTGACTGATTGTCATATGCGGGGGTAGTCGCTTCAATATTCCGAATGAACCGAGTCTGTTGTTGAGGCAACAGTACCAACAACAGCTTTCACGGGAAGGCCTCGGCCCGGGCAAGGTGGTACCAGCAATGGGCCGACGCGGGACAACGGGGTAGCGATGGCTGCTCGGAAGAATATGCGTCATGCCTCGAATGTTCCATGCTCCATGACGCACCGGTATACCCTCAGTATGTATGACACCGCTTGTTGAGCCGAGCATACGAGAACGCATGCACAAATGCATACCGCATACATGGACGTACGTGGTGCATACATACAAAGTGCGCGAGGTTGTGTCGCTACGTATAAAAAGAAAGATCAGCTGATGCACCTCTCGAAACGCGACGAAAAAAAATGGTTTGGGTGAGTAACTCTGTGCGTCGGATAGGAAGCGGAGCAACTTTTGCTCGCCTGTTTAACCAATCAGCTCTTCATGTTCGTCTGGTTCCGTCAAAACCTATGTTTTTCCTATCCCAACCGAGTTGGACTATGGCGAGCACCCTCTTATTACACACCAATACATTACATATATACAACACCTGAATAAAACTGCTGTAAAGTCAACACTCGAATACACACGAGTGTGTAACCGAAGGAGTTTCAAGCCACTGGGTCCCCTCGCCTATACGTAGAGGCATACCTGGTGGTCTATACCCCAGTCTACAGCTATTTGCTGCTTGGCTGCGAGTTGACTCGTCGCTTGTTGGTCGGTTGGTCGTTGTGTTGTTGTGTGGGTTGGTGGGTTGTTTGCTACAGCAGTTAACGTTCTCATAGGGTTGGGTGTTGGCCGGGGTTCGGGTGCCTCTGTAATCTATCAATATATAATAGTATAGTGGTGGTACATACCAGGTACTCCGTACCAGGTGTGACATTATATGTTTACAAAGTCGACTGCATCATTGCCATCAGCCATCATCTATTGTATTTACCACGCAGCGCAGAACGCACGAGTACTACTAGCACTACTACTTCCCCTACTGCTTAAAAGTCTGTACGACTGCTGTATTATCACACACAGCTTGCAAAGATGAGTTCCGACGAAATCCTCGATCTCGCAAGGCATCTTTTGTTTCAATCTCTATAAAGATGGCCGGCAACTATTATACCTGGTATATATATACATATACCAGGTATGCGATACCGCACATACTGGCAACAACAGCTGCTACTGCTGAAGATGAAAACCCGAGGCCCGGGAACACGCAAGGCCGTACCGTTGCGGTTCGTTCCTCTATATTGCCAGTTGCTCGCTATAGTTTTGTCTGTGGAATCGCTTGGCACATACGGGGTTAGCCAGTGTGGTGGTGTGCGGAGTAGTGCCAGTTGTCGCTGTCAATAACGCGGGTATTGTTGACTGGCGCATACCAGCGCCATAGAGAGACCGACACTGCTGACCGTACACGAAACTGGCACCGCGCCAGCCCGCGTTCTGCCGTCTAGGCTCTTCACTGAATAGTCTCGACGAAGCGTGAGTCAGCAGGAGAACACGACGCGCGGTGCGCACGGGTGCCACTGCTACCCCTGCTATGAAATGCGCTGCTGCACGGACGTACATATGGGCATAACGATACTGCGACTGCCGTGTATGAGCGGAAGAAGCCCCACCCTCACCACCGCACTCCGAAATACCTCGTGCTTCAACAACCGGAGTGCAGTGCTGTCTGTCACACCGTTAAACTGATACCCTGACACACTGATACACTGATACACAACGAACTGAGGCCATACCGAACCTTCCTCGGGACTTTCTTCGACAGCGGTTTTGACCGAGTGCATGCCCCAGGTATCAGGGCTGCGAGTTGCCTGGCCTTCCCGGCTAGTTATTAGTTGGTTGACGAACGCCAGTCAACTAACTGACTTACCGGTAATAACAGTTTGACTATGAAATAGTCGGCGGGCGCTATATGGCTTTATTTTACCGGGTATTTCGGACACACAAATACCAGGTATACATTAAAAAAATAAACGCCAACGGCCTTCGGCACAGCCATCGGCACCGGCACCGTCGATAGCGGTGGCTTTTCGACGTGCCATGAGTTGAAGCAGACCTCTCAGCTATTTCTCTCTCCCTCTCTGACCGAGTGGTCGTACGGGGAAATCCGCACCGCGTGCATAGCAAGTAAGCCTTCCGTAAACAAGGAAAATGAACTAGTCGGATAGTTGGCACCGCTGCAACTGACTATAAACTAAACTGATACGTACAGCAGCAGTAGCTGGTAGTGGCTGGCGACTGTTCAGTCGTTCACGTCAGAGCTCCATGTACCCGGTGCACTTTGTTTCGCATCCTACCGGAACCCTTAGATTGTCTGCAGGTATCGTAGAGAGCCGTAGAAAAGTACTGAGTACTACATGACCCTCTCTGTACGCAAGTCATATTTCACTTCAGCGTGCAAGCCCTCTCACAATTCGGCTTCTCAGGGTCTCAGCGTTTACACTGTATGACACGTACGGGACCAGAGAGCTGGCTGGCTGCATTCCGGCACTTGGGGGTGAAGCTGAAGCCGTCTACTTTCATTACATATACCAGGTAAACTATCAAAATCAAACCGCAGGCAATGTAGGCGCGAGTACAGCCCGTACGCTGTAATATAGACGTACCAGGTATTATATTAGCAGGAGGTACCAGCCCTTGCGACAAGCGGAGCCGCTGTCTCCAAACTATAGCAGAAGTGATGGGGTTTTATATACAGGATTCGGGGATTGTGACAGCAGTACCATGGCATGGCACTGCTGCGGCTGCTGCTGCGTCTACTGTGTTTTCTGGCTAACTATGTAGTCTCTCTGTGGCGTAGTTTCGCGACCACAGAGCTTGTACTCTTATCATACGGCTATTACGGGGGACCATAGTTAATAGGACCTATGGTACATACAAAATCCTATATATTTCCGTATTATTGCCATTAATATTTGGTCCTATTTACTATAGTTCCTAGTGCTGGACGTCGACGGGTAGAAAGAACGGTTTAATGTCAAGAACAAACACAAAAACAAACGGCACAACAGGGAAATGCGTCGAAAGGTGGGAAGCCAGGGTTGACACATCAGACCCCTTGCACCTGCACCTCGGACCTGCGGCGCCAACCGAACCCTCACTGACACTGGCATTGCCCAAGCAGGAGCAATACTGCAAATACAACTACTGTAGTCTATACAACTCACGTGAGGGGTTTCATGTTTTGTACCAGGTACAATGATATACTTCGCACAAGACATCAGTTACCCAACCAGGTACATGATACCAGGTACTGGTCATGATGAACCCGGACCAGTATGTTATGCGGAAGGTAGGTACAAGTACCAGCCAGGTGTGATACGATATCACTCCTCTGTTGAACTACACAATGCTGCTACTAATATTAATATTATAGGCCTTGGAGTACCTGCTGTTTGTACAACAGAAGGCACGAGTACAGCAGCTACAGCGGTACTACTGCTGCAGTATACCTGTGAATGAGGTTGGGCATGGTGTGGGCGCCATACCGTCCGCGACTACGCCACAACTGCGGTGCTTGTGCAGCTGTCTGCCGGGCTGGCTTACATGCTGCTGTGCCAGCATGATCAGAAGTTAGCCCTCTCTGTCTAACTCTCACCAGGTAGGTTTCAACAGATTGCTGAATAAATGTAGTCGATTGCACGATAGGTGTCAGGATGGCGCCGCTCTCCTTGTCCGGGTTTACGCCCTCGTGCACAAACTTGCTGCAGGCACGATAACAACGGAGTTCCCGACGGCGCGGCGGGCGCGAGAGAGTCGGGCGAGAGGGTTACACGGGGCCATGATAGTCACATATGTCCGTGCCACCTCAGGGCCACAAACGCTGCATGCAGCACTGGAAGAGAAGCAAAAGAGGAAAAATCGCGGGGAAGTTCAACAAGCTTTACGGCAGTTATGTGCATCGATGGCAGTCGTTCGCTCCGCACAGCACGCCTTGTGGCTCACGTTTCCATCGCCATCTCTTTGCCTTCCGGCCACGTCCCCGTTCCTGTCGACATGATCCTTTCGTGTAGCGGTAGCCAGCAGTGGATCTGAGATGGAGTGATCGGAGCGCGACTCTCTACGATGGCGATCTACCAGGAAACTTACGTTGCCTCCCCGCCCTTTGCCGCCAACAAAATTCTCTGGAAACCCTTACTTCGGGATTTTGAAAAGTTCGAAGGATTTTGAAGTTTAAGAAGTTGTTCCCGGCAGGAAGGTTGACGGCTGGCGGGCGTGAGAGATTAGACAGGAAAACT
Source organism: Nereocystis luetkeana (assembly GCA_031213475.1). Taxonomy (NCBI): domain Eukaryota; class Phaeophyceae; order Laminariales; family Laminariaceae; genus Nereocystis; species Nereocystis luetkeana. Next base: position 3,306,394 of record JARUPZ010000030.1, on the reverse strand, counting down.
CTCCAGACGCGCTGGATTCTTTGAATGGCCCAACCCGGAACTTTATTTATTTTTTCCAGGAAACACCAGAGGTGGCACAAATGCTGCAGCTGCAATGTTAGATTGAAGCTCCACCCTCTGGCGTCCACAGCTTGGCGAGTGTTCTTGCTGCTGCTTCTTCTGCTGCTCTTCTTGCCGTCGTCGGTGGTTTTGATTCCCAGATTGCTAGGTCCGCACGGCGGAGCAACAGCAGAAGCGGCACAGAACGGACCACGGCCGACGATGACGGAAAGTTTGCGTCAATTCAGGGCGCATCAGGTGGCCACTGGCGCCGCAGTAAGGGAAGGCGTGACGAAGTTCGTGGTTCAAGAATACGTCGGCGTCCTCCCGACGGGGCAGGAGACAGGCTCGGGCTCGGAGAGCAGCAGCTCAACATCGTCGTGGCGGACGTTGAGCTTCAAGGATGTCACCGAGCTGTGGCGCAGCAGTCCGACGTTCGCCGAGATGTTCGCGGCGTCGATAGCAGCGGTTCCCTCGGAAGCTTTATTTTGGGAGTCTGCCCCCGTTACAAGAACTACAATGGTGAGGGAAGAGCATGCATGGTCTTGTCGCTGAAGCGGAAGTTGGCAAAAATCGATGAAACTCGACGAATTTTTAGAATCGCGGTCCCGTTTTGGGGGACAAACTACCTAGAATTATTAGACTGCTTTGTCCCCGAAATGGGACTGCGGTTCTAAAGGGGTTAATGCTGAACCATACCCGGGTATGCGCGATCAGAGTAGGGGTGCTACCCGTTCGTCTACTCGGGTACCGGACGGGTATACCCGTACTGGTACTACCCTTCACCGAGTCCGAGCCCGACCCATAACCCGCCGGGTATTTCGGGCCGGATACGCGAGTATCCGGTTAGCAACGTCCCCGGGGTGGGTAAGCCTGACACTACCTCCAGAAACCCCCTTCCTCTGTCGCTGCCATAACTCATGGTGGTTTTATGCCAACATTTTGGGGGTGCGTTTGTATCTAGTCGACAGTCCTTTTCAATACAGTTATTAATAGTATGGGAGAAAAGGGTGGAAACACCTCCACGGAGGTGCTTCCGCCCCGTCGGCGAATACCGCCCCAGGGTATTGGTATAATGTTGTGCATATCATCTACTCGAACCCCTGCGTTAGTTTTTCCGACGATAAAGACGCCTCGAAGGTGTCAGCTGGAGGTTTATCGTGCACTTGGCGTGTTCCCGCAGAACGTAGTGACAGCACCCCACCTCCCACCGTCCACCATCGCATCTTGTATCCTTCCTTTTGCGTTAATATCCGCCCGTTACGCGCTGGCCCAAACTCTTGCACGCGTCCAGAACAAGCCGTATGAGTACGTCACGGTTGACTCTCCCCATCTGGCGTCGGTGTCCGAGGATGGACGTGCTTTCGCCGAGCACCTTGCTTCGCAGGAAGGTGCGGCATTGACATGTGCAATCGAGGAAGATTGTATACTGGTATATGCGTATTGCTCTTTCTCTAGCGTCTTACTCATATACTCGTCCTGGGGAAAAAACAAATCTCGGATTTCTCTCTATTAATAGTTATGCCGGGGTTGTCATAGATCGGGTTTGGGACACGATGTCAACAGGCTTGAGTACGAGGGTCGGTCCCTGCCAAGGGCTCATGCCTCCAGTTTCCTCCCGTAGGGACTTTGACGTGCCGCTGTTCGTTTACGGTCTTGCACCACAGAATTCAGCGTGCCTAGTGATGAGTAACGTACACAGAGTATGGCGGCGGCCAGAATATCAAGCCGATCACCAGTCTTGACCGGTCGGCGCGCTTGATCCTGTGTGCCCATGACTGCTGCACGCTGCACTCAGGCACAAACAGCGTTGTGACGTTCCGAAACATGCGAAAGGACGCCCGTCTCGTCGTTCCTTGCCGGGGAGGACAGGCAGGCACCAACTACGCGCACCTCGCCGCGTTCGTGCGAAGCGCGCCTCGAGATCAGGTGAGATGGAACCCATGGCTGTCATAGCCGGACGGACACCCAAAGGCCTCGCTCGGAATAGTTACGCGGAGCTCTCCTGTTTTCAAATAGTTCGAGCTCGCAGCAGCTTTTCTGTGGCCGTTCCTTACGGGAACCTACGAAAGTTTCGACTAGAGGGGCTCACTGCGATATTCAGTACCAGGTGGGGTGCAAGCTCGTTTCCGTGCCACGCGGCATGGCTTCTCGAGAAGACGAGGCCGCAGCAACACCCGAGCGGTCGACGTATGGGTTGTTGAAATGTTGGCTTCCTCTGCAGGAGATCTCTGTGACGCTAGCGTACGTGCAGCAGGCTACCGCGATCGCGGCAGACTCTCGACCCCGACAAGCAGCATATTCCAGGAAACCGCGAAGGCTGTCAGTACAAACTGTAGGCCACAGAATTTCCTTGCGAGCAGTACCACCGACATGCCGCCCCCTACCTCACGGGAAGGCTGCCCGTACAAATTGTGGACCACAGCATTTCCTCACAAGCAGTACCACCGCCATGTCGCTCCCTACCTCGCCGTGTCGTGCCTCTATAATACCGGCCGTCGACCCAGGTGATTGATTTTTTCGGAGCTGTTGGCGTTGGCCTTGAAGAGGAGGTAGCCTCCAGGGTGGACGAAAGCCCTGTTTGGCTCAGCACGTCTGGACTAGGCGTCTACTGGTGAGAGCGCGCGTACCCGACTATTTCGAGTACTACTGTAAGTGGTCTACGTGTCGCTGTCTCCGAGGGATATGTTCGCTGCGTGGTTCTCTATGACTGGGGGTAGGGGGCGCGGCGAAATTAGTGTATGTCGTGGATCTCCCGCCGCTAGGGGTGTTGCAAGCAGTAGGTTTTGCGACTTGGGCCGGCATCGACACAATGGTTGATAGTCTACACTAACGCCTCGTTAACATCTTTAATCCGAGAAAAATCGGAGTTGGGGTTAGGGTGTTGAGTCAGGGATGTGTTCAGCAATTTTGTGGAAGCTGGTGGAAATCGTAAGCAGCCCTCGTTGCCAGAGGTGACAGCGATGCCCGATGAGTTGCTATTAATAGTTTCGCCCAAAGAAAAATGTCAAGTACGGGTGCCCATGCGCCACGCGTATATATTATGTGTTGCCTCTTATGTTCCTTATGGTTGCTGCTGTTTTTTAGGATTTTTTCCTGACACTGCGCGTTCCCTTGCCCACCCCCGCCTGTGCCCGTGATGCGCAGGCTGCACGCCAGGCTTGACTCCGTGCCGAAGTACTACGCGTACACGCCGTACAAGCAAGGGTACTAGACTAGAGGCGGCGTATAAAGAGTACGTACTTACTGTAGAGAATGGTTCGTTTTTGTACAGAAAATAGAGTGCGTTCGTTCGAACGCACTGCGCTGCGCTCTCGCGTTTTTGCAACTGGTGTACAACCAACGCAACTGAACTGCTGCGTGCGCTGGAATGCCGAGAGGCATCGAATGGTGGCCTGAGGGCCACTGGCGCGATCTGTTGCGTGAGAAAAATCGTGTGGGTCTTCGGTTGCCGGGTGCAGAAGTGCTGAAGGCAGCCTAGGTCTTCCTTTGGGCGGGTTTGCAAGTCCGGCAGTCTAGGAAAAGCGAATACAACCGAAAGGACGCACCCCTGGCTTACGAGAAAGGGCTTGACGCCAAACCGATGCACGGTACAGCAGTGGAGGCCGAGCAGGCACACTCATCATACTACTCGCTTCCCCCCCCGTTCTCTCTCTTCCGGAGTTTTCCTCGCCTCGGTCAGATGATGATCTATCTATCTACAGGAGATTATCTATTTTCGGCTGGCCTCGCGCGAGCGATCGCTGCTGCTAGTCCCCGTCACCTCGTTAGGGATGGTGGAGGTCAACTCTGGTGACTCCACACACAGGGCACCCGATGAGGTGTGGTTTGGACCAGGACGATCGCCTCCGCGAGGGCTTCGACCTGATGCGTTCGGTATGGGCGTAGCCGTTTCGAAATAATTTGTCCGTAAGTGCCCATAGAGTGCCCCTCACGCGGACAGACAGACAGACACAAACAGACACTTTTTCTGATTCCATTCTAGAGACCACATGTGTACCACTCGTGGAATATATCGTAGTTCATCACCAGCCATTGTGAGAGGTTGTACAGCATTATCTGCAGGGTACAGATCCAACCTCCCAGGAAAAAATGTGCCACCAGCTACCGTAGATCATGTAGATTATACGGCTCCCTGGCGGCGGCGACGAGCTGCTGTATAGCATTCGTACATACGAGGAGAATACCTTCCCTGATTATATGTAAATCATTCTGTGGGAATTGAGCATCTGTCTGAGGTGTCATGTCTTGAAATTTCTGAAGGTGCTGAGCGCATACTCAAAATAATCGCCGATTAGAATGTTCTCCGCAGTTTCCTTTGGATCGTATACATCGCGAAAAATCGCGTAATGTCAGCGACAAGCCGCTGGGGTGTGCCCGCGGCTTCACGACGGGGAACCGCGATCTGAACATCGGTCGACAACATATTAAATGTACCATCAATCGCACGAAGTACGAGCGAATCAACATCGCGTTACGGAGAGCAGTCGCCAGCAGCGCCAGTCGCTGTTGCTTCCGCCGCGCTAGATTGTCGGCAAATTCTCAGTTTGTAGAACTGAGTCTCTGTTTTGGTAAATGCAAATGTGTCTTGTCTGTCTGTCTGTCCGCAAGGCTATTAATAGAATTTTTGAACACTTTCCAATGGCCGAGATATAAGCTCGTTACAAGATGATGTTCGTACTACGTATTCGACCCATACGGACCTTATATACTGAAGCATACCATACCACCAGGCAAATTTAGCCATATAACACACCCACGACATCGTACCATGGTACCATACCGCAAACATACCATACCATATACTGTGTTTTTCCCGTCCCATACCCTTAACACATACCATATCACATACGGTGGTTTTCCCATATTCCCATATACCATACCACCAACATATTCCATATATCCCATACCGTGTTTGTTCCATGTAGTATACGAAGCCGCGTAGTACCATTATAACATGTACAACATATCATGATATCACACCAGGTAGGTACACGAGAAAAGCAAGCTCTCTGAACCCAAGATGTTCTCCACGATAACGAGCAGCAGCAGAACGATCGATGAGTTGGATGGTGACACAACTGTATAGCGTCGTTGCTTCACGCCCGACGCGCGGTCAGCGGGGGGCGCATCTTTCCGTGGTCACTACAACAACAGTCGGCTGGCGCGGGTTTGGGGATCACTCTATCCCGTAATATAGTAACCGTATTTAACAGTGAGGCGCGCGAGCGCGAAGCGCGAGCCTTTTGTTCTTGGTTTTCCAAGGTAAAAAAGCAGGAGTTCACTCTGAGCCAAACCCCGCCTGCTGGGGTGCCGTCTGTGCCGGTGCCGACTGGTCTCTCTCCACACTCGCACCAACTCCAACTGCGGCTTCACAATAAAAAAGAAAAGCAAACTGAGAACAGCGCTCGAATGCATTTCATCGAGGGCGATAACAATCAACAGGGAACGCGAAAAAATGCGGGGGATAGTCATGAGATAATAAACACATAAAAGCGCTGCTCCGTCGTGTGCAGACCCGCGAATTTCCGGGTCACCGCCACTCTGAAAGCTGCTCGTATTCACGGCTGGCCCCGCACGCCAGTCAAAGTTCCTTGTGTACCGCCTGCGTTGTGCGCGTTAAACCGTTCAAAAAATCAACCCGTCTATGTCACACCAACTGTGTCTTGCGGGCCAAGTTTCTGCGCTCGAAAACAAAACATTGAAACCCCATACGATACACCGGTACACGCAAAAGATGAGCATGCCATTCGCACGATCGATACACCCGTGCTACAGAAAAGTAGAACCTCAGCTGTGTTCCTTGGCCGAGCAGAATAAAGGGCACCACGACTACACCGTTAACGATCGCACGCGAAAACCGTCCAGCAACAGCACAAATACCTCCCGTTCCGGATGACTGGACCGATGCAAAAACGACCAAGCAACAGGGCAAATACGCTCCGTTCCATAGGAATGCATCCTCAAGTGTGCGCCCGAGATCTGTGGACGCCCCACCTCAACAGGCTAAACAACCTAAATATCGTCCTCCAGACTCTTGCTTCAGGCTCATCTCTTTGTCCATCCCCGTCTCCCTGTATTGGTAAAAAAGTTAAAACCACTAACCACTATTAACTAATAACGCCAAGTGCATCCTCGCTCCTCCTGCACTCGGACATGACGCTTGAACGCACAGCGCAACTGCCTTGCGCCTTCTCGCGTCGTCGTGTTTTGACGTTTTACCGGGGAAACAGCTGGTTCCGAAGTACTAGGCTGCGCTCTTGTATCTCCGCCTTCCTTATCAACACCGAAAGCGCGCTGGTGCTCATGGAGTTGCCGCATGCATCACTGGAGAACGAACGTGACACAGAAATCGGGAAGGGAAGTTATCCCGGATGTTCGGAGCAGGACCTGGTGACGGTGGATAGTGCATGGTATGGTATGGCATGGTTTCGATGGGAAATCCTTAGCACACCCAACCGCGCCTCTACTGGAAGGGTGTGCAATTGCCTTGACCATCCCTTGCGTTTTCTCCCTATACCCACACCAACATTTTCCCAAGTCCCATCGCCAGCTTCCGAATTTCGAGGCTCCGGCAGCGGAGGCACTACACATCACCTCCGAGCCGGCAACCCGGACGTCTACATGAGGTTTGGCCCTACATCGTTCGAAGAGCACTTAAGACGAACCTATACTTCGTATCTGCACTGCTGTACGCGAAGCATCACCGAGGAAATACTGTAAGTCAAATTATGGTACTCACACCTCGTCGACGCCCTCCGACTTCTTGAGGAAACCCTTAACGACGTACTTGTCCATGGCCGGTGTTAATGCCAGGGCCAGCGCGATACGTAACGGCACCACGAGCCGTGCGAAAGTGAGGAATCCCGCCGTCAAACCGAAGAGCTGCACGTCCGAGCGGTTGCGGCAAGACGACACGTGGGCAGTTCGATGACAGAAAACGGTGGCGACAGGAGTCCACGTTAGGCGTGCATACATTGAGGGCCAACAGCCAATCACAACCGACTGGCCTGCTGGTTCTCCAGCAGCAGCCAAATTGTCGCCAGAGTCGGTGCACGTGATTCGCTAAGAAAAAAAAGATTGGCCGATACCCGATCGCAGTTTTGAGATTGATTGTGGAGAGATGAAAACTACAACGCAAACAAAAACACGGCAAGACTCGTTCGGCTATACGTGCAGTTTAGGAACAACAAAACCAACTTCGCACAGCACCATCGATGGCCAGAGCATCGATGATACGTACAACAACCGCAAAATCTCGCAACAGAGGACGTAGGATTGACGGGCCAGTACGACACAGCAGCACGGCTGTCCCTGCAAGTATATGGCACGCATCCGATACAAGCCTAACAAACACGGCAGGGCCGTTTTCGCCGTATTTCCCTGCATCGGCCAATGGCCGAAATACAAGCCCATCACGTGCCACGTGATGGAACACTGGCATGTTCTAATTTCCAACCTCCCTCAACCTGTTTTCTACTTGGTTCTATGAGCAGCACCGCGCACCCACTTCTACACCCAAGCTCACCTTCAGTCGACAAGGGTGCCAACGACACTACAATGCTTCTCGCCAAAGCGCCCTCAACGTAGGCATACACCAATCGTGTATACACCAAACGAGTTATTCTGCTAACAGACGCCACTCTACGGGCACACGCACGCGCTCCATCATCTCGCCACTCGCCGTCTCTTTTCCCTCCAGTGTCGTGAGGTCCAGCCACTCCCCGGTTGTCTGGTGATATGCCACAACCGCAAGGGGCACGCTGATGATCCAGAATGCAAGCTCCGTCCCGCCGTAGGCCAAGGCTCCGGCAAGCCCCGCCGACTTGATTTTCTCCTTGAAGTCGATGTCGGGTTCGCCGGGGGGGCTTTTTACGCCCCACGCTATGAGGGCTTTGTCGAGCGACTGGGAACGCGGCGAAGAGCAAGAAGAAAAGCAAAGCGGAGGACGAAAAATCGCCAAGGACATTCAAGTATATACATTCATATCGATGTATACGTATGTTTGTCGAATTTTCGTACTTTTGCCAACTTTTCTCTTCGCACACAGCACTTCTATATATATGTATACTCGTAGGGCGAATCGGGCGGTGAAACACTCACGCTTGGGACCCACAAGATGGCTGTGCCAGACACAACGATTGAGCAAGAACCCTCACCAACAACAACAAAAAGGGGGGGGGGGGTCTGAATCACAACCTCGACAGGAACTTTGTAGTAAGAGTGTGACATTTGTTTTACGGGGCGGCAAAAAAACACATGAGTGCAAGGTGATGAAACAGTATCCCATGACCGGGTATTAACGCGTTTCGCAACGCAAAGACGACTGTCGGAATGGCAACACGCTCGTATATGTACCAGAGTTTAGGGGTGGTACACGAGCGGCACACGTTATCAAAATATCACGCTGCATGCTGACTGCCGTGCTGTACGCTGACTACGATCTGTTCGTGGTGGCAGTAATCGGCAACATCGTCCAAAACGCATGCGGGGAGCTGTAGACTCGAGGCGATCTCTGCCAATTTTCGCGAACTTCCAACCAGTAGAAAAGGGAGCCCGAGCACCACTTACGCTCATATCACCGTCTTCGGAAGAGCCCTCCGACATCTGCAGGCAAGCTGAAACCCGCGGTTGTTGCGCAAAGGAGCTGCGGGCTGGTTGAGTTGGCATTCGGCATCCTGCCGAAGGTTTAAGGGGCGTTCCGGAGTAAAACGTAAGGCAGCTCGTCAGAGGCAACCAAAGCATACACAGAAGAAGCGAAGCACTCGCAAAAGTGCCGGACACGTTGGAAAACAAGAGGGCGACGAAGAACAGTCCAACCACGAAACGCCTGCGTAAACTGCATGGCTCCTGTCGGGCGAAAACCACCGCTCTCGATATCTCGAAGTTTCCAACTCCGGTGGAGCTCAACAGGTCAGCCCAAACATCGCAAAGTTGGTTTCTCAACAAGCAGAGAGCCATTAAGACGCTCGCAAAGAATTCGTAAGCACAAGGGATAACTCCCGCTCGTGCTTCACGTTCACCCTAAATCGGGTTCTTCACCAGACGTTACACCGCCCAGAAGACTAGAGATGCGAATGTCATTTTCACTGTCGAGCATGACGACAAGGAATACCAGGGTACAAATTGATGGAGTGCCTGCCCGACCGGCCGTGCCTCGCTAGACTCGCCGGTGCTAGTGTCCAGACTTCGGAATATTTTTTACATCGAAAACATGACAAGAGGACCAAGCGATGGCAAAAAAATTAAGAGTCGATGGAACGAGTGCTGCCGCTCGTCGACCACTGACAAGGCTCGGCCTGGGCCTTCCGGGCGAGCTTCCTTGGCAAGCAACCTCGGCAGTCTGCGCCAATGCCACGACTACGAGTACAGAGTCCACTGTATTCATATACAGGTATATAATACAGTAAAGTACACTTCGGGTTGTGTGTAATGCTGCTGGCTAATAGATAAGCTTCCATCGGTCATCGAAACCATCGTATATTACCGCCGCAGCACATCAAACACAAGGTTCAAAACGCTACTATTATAGTAATAGGATACACTGCTCCACTCCGCATACGAAGTATAACGAGTATGGGTACTGCCAGATACCAAATGAGCAATCACTACCCTGGTATGTATGTAGACCTGTGACTTGTTTTCGCTACAGTAGATATACAGTACCAGGTAGTGGGTGGAGAAGTAAGTCAAATAACTGACTTTAGAAGGCTGTAGTACCCTTGGTGGATACGAGCACACAGTGCGAGTCACAAAATGCAATATGTACCAAGGCGCAGAAGATCGAAGCTCGTCAGAGTGTCAGCCCTCCGGATACCAGTCATATCAGCTTCTTGTACCCTTGGCTTCCCTGGTGTCCGCAGTGGTGGAGTGCGTATGCTTGTTTTTTGTTTTTTGCCTCTGTTTTACTGGAGGTATTTCTTCCACTCCAGAGTTATTGGAGCCTGTCCTGCGACCACGGACTGCATTGTATTGTGAGTTAATGTAAGAACAACAACAACAACAACAACAAAACAAAACCCTTGGGACAGTCGGGACTCGAGTCAGTGCGGACCCCAGGTACCCTTGGGACTGGCGGGACTCAGTCATTTCAGCCCCCAGGCACCCTAGGGACTGACTGGGTCACCCAAAATGACAGGTACTGGCGAGTCATTTTCTCAGTCCCGAGGACTGGTACTGGTGCTCTGACGGCCCTCTGTAAACCGAACCCACTGCTGTAACATCTACCAGGTGTCCAAAAACTGCTATTATGCTACCGCTACTACTGCTGTAACCAAGGACTTGACAGGTATATCGTCGTACGAGGGTACGAGAAAGTATGATACGACTCCGATGTACCGGTGCTCTATATGCGTACCAGGTACATTGCAGCAGAATACCTGGTAGGCTCGAAGGGTACTCGAGTCGTATTAATAGTTGAGGTGAAAGAATCGTGTATCACAGAGTCGAAGACGATAGCGGGGAAAGATTCACACAAGAAACAAACACTACTCTACAAGTAAGCAGGGCGGGGCAGGACAACAACAGCGGGGCAGGGAGGCGCGAGGACATCAACAAACCGAGACTGCTGTCAGGACGTCAGGACAGTCAGGACAACTGGACTGAATCATTTGTACCACTGGACCATACATAATGTACCACGTACAGAGTACAGAGCGTACCCACAGCAGGACGTCAGGGGGCTGCAAGCATGTTCCTGATTCGATCAATTCATGCTCAAAGAAAGAGTCATTCACTCCCACGAAACACCAACAGCATCACCCGGTCCGATACGAAAGGCAGTATGGGACACCTACCACAGAGAGTGCACGCCTGGAGACGCGTGGTTGCTCAAACGACGGAGGACCCGTATGAAAAGTGGCATTGCTTTGCAGTGCTGTATCATCGAAATTCAAGTGAAAATCAGGTCTGAGAGGGAGGTAACCTCGGGAAACGGGACGACTCACCAAGCCTCGACGATCCGCCCGATACGACGAAGGCAAAAGAACCGTGCAGTAGCACGAGGGCAATAAATGCCAGGAACCCCACCGATTTCATCACCGTCCGGAGCTCTTGTCGCGGCAATAACCTTGGTGGTTGGTAACTGTGTGACGTACCCGCGGCATCTAGCGTGTTTTTAATAGGGAGTTCGAACAGTATTTAGTAGCCTTACATCGCGGGGCGCTTCGCGTTATGACCCTTCGCGATCTACGAGATCGCCTGCATACCTGGTACCTGGAATCATGTATCACGCACGAGTATATAGCTGCTGCATAACCACAAACTTGTACTACCGAGAGCCTGAACGTTGAAGTCTGATCGAGTCGTCTCTCTGCGGGAGCCTCTCCGCGAGGGAACTTCCTTATTGAGGTCGTTTCGAATACAACAGGAAGTATTTTGAATTTTGATGTTTTTTGTTGTTGTTTTTTTTATCTTCCTTGCTTGGAGATCTGGGTAAAAATGTGTTTTTCAAATTATGTCATACATCTTGGATTGTATCAGGTTTCAGGACATTTCGGCGCGTTGGCGCGTAGTTTTATCATGATGCAACACAACATATGTGCGTGAAACGTAAAATGAATGCATGGCCTTTGCGCTGCAGTCCAGGATGCAGGAGCCCGCTTGCTGTCTTGGGGTGTTGTTCGTTACTCCTCGCGGTCCAGGATATCGACTTGAGTGGTGTGGTGAGCCATAGGCAGTGATCCTCAACAAGGTCGTACGGCAGCTTTTAAAATTACGTACCGGTACCTGGTAGTTTTACTGGAGTACAGTCAGTAGTAGACTACGGCCCGTTTCGGCTGCACGATATCAGCTCCCATGATAAGACAGGCCTGGACCATGCTACATGGCAATGCACCCCTCTGGGGTGGCCTAGACAGGTCTACAGCAGCAGCCGAAGTTTGTGCCGCGAACGCGGGGCGGTGCCGTGGAATACACGAAAACACTTCACCGTCCGGTGTCGCAAATAGCCGCGGCAGCGATAAAATCTAATGTGGTCGGGCAAAGAAAGGTAGCACTTCTTGCTGTTGTGTGACCTTGTGCGTGTCGCCCGTAGCTCTCGTCGAACTCTCGTGCTGAATACCTGGTACGCATCATTCCAGGCGCCATGGCATATTTTACCAGGGTTATTACTATAAATATTACGGGGGACCATAGTTAATAGGACCAAATATTGTTATTAATTATTGTAGAAATGGTTAAATATATACCAGGGTACCAGGTACCAGGTAGGTTTTTATGTATAACATAGGCCCTACCTGGTATTAACTATGGTCCCCCGTAATAGTGCACGGCCGGATCGAAATCGTAAAAACGTTCACCCCGCTGTACGATACGACGTGCCTGGTTCTCACTCCGTGCGTCATGTGATCAGTAGACACTTAAAGTAGCTCAGGACCAATTGGCGGAGCGACGGGATCGATCGACCAAGCGGCGCGCGACCAACGACACAACAGCATGTGTCATGTGGGTGCAAAGCAGGTGTTGATCAAACCCCTTTGATAAAGTAGATCAAGACTGGGGGGGGGGGGGTGTTGTGCAGCCGTCTACCCGTAAACCACTAGATCCTGGGCACCAGGTATGTTGTGTTGCGACACCAGGGCGGCTGGATTTAGAAATGACGCCAGGTAGCTGTCCGAACCGGCCCCCTACTATTGATAGGAGGGTATCCAGCATTTATTTGTATGGGCGGGGATTGAGTTATCGGAATCTTCCTGTCTAAACGTGAATAGTTGGGATAACCAACGTCTGGATACTACAGCAGTCACGCCTTCCTCTGCAAGCCTGTTTCAGACGGAAGAGCGAGCACCTGGCAATTCCAAGTGTCGCCTAAAAACGAAATGAACGCGACGCCAAACTGTCCGTGCCACGTCCTCTGTCGACCTGTCGCATGTCGCATACCCGTGCATGCTTGCCATCGGTGAACGCGTTTGTTTTGTCGCGCCGTCAATCAATCCCGTTGACCCTCTCGACAACTGAAACACTGGAAAAGCTAAGGGAAACTTGGTACCCCCTGCGAGCTGCTGGGAGATACTCGGCTCAAACTCTCAGAAGCAGTAGGTGAGACACTGCAGTCGCAGGCGTCAATGCCTCGATCTTTTTTTCTGGCCTGAGGGCTAAAGCCTTCTCTAACAATTGCCGTCTTTCTTCTGCTTGCTGTGACTGTGCTGATGTTCTAGCGCCCAGCAGGTGGCGTTCCCGACTAGCACGTACGTGGTTTCCCCAGTATGTACGTGTGTGTACAGTACGTGTACACGGGGGATGAGGTTCCTGCCAGCAACGGAAAGAGTGGTATGTGTCTACTAAAAGCATGCGTCTTTACCTGGCCCTATTTGCTGTCGGGCGAGCGGCGCATGCCGACGCCTGCGGGCATGCACCCGAGAGTACCGATAGATATCGGAGACGAACTGCAAGTAATCGTGTCAGCGCTGGTCGAGCCGTCCCCGCCACGCTAGGGCACCCTTCGACCTCCATAGTTCCCAAAAGCAGGGTGGACTCGAGTCGGATGCGCCCAAACCAAAGGTCTAGATACAGGCAACCCACTGCGATCTCTCTGGCAATATCTGTGCCGCGGCAGCGCCCCTACTGGAGACCGAGAGGACAGTACGGCTGGCGTGTACTCAACACACACATGTGGCACTTTGGTTCGATGACAAGGAAGGTGTGTCGATGACGGGTCGCTGCGCCTACGAGCTCATGTGAATTGTGGAACGCGAGCACATCGACCACAACAGCCGCCGCTCAGCCTACTTGACCCGATCGGATGTCAAGCGATGAGTGACCTGCAGATGCCGTGACGTCGGGGCGTTCCTCGGTTCGGGGTGATACCGCGCGAAGCTAGATGCGTTCTACGGTAGAGGTTCGCTCTAATTTTTCTGAGGCTCCTCACTTGAGGAGCTCCACACCTCACCCGAACTGAGTTCACCAAAAATCAAATTGCATCGCGATGAAGAATCCCATGACCCAAGTATACAATGACGTTATTTTTCGAAGCATGGTTGGCATTCCGACGATTTTGGGTTAAGGAGCTTCGTCGTTAAGAAAACAATTTTTAGGGAAAATGTTCTACCTCTATCGTAGAACACGTCGTTAGTTTCCTTCTGAATGCAGACAGGTGTGCGCCGATACCGGAGTAGCAACGAGTGGGTACACGTGTTCGGAAGGGTTGTCAAACACCAGCGTCAAGTCCTATACTTTGGTGGGACGTTTGCCACCATCGTTTCTGGTTCTTGAACAATGGTCATCGTATGTTAGGCCTAAGTCCGAGAACGCGTGTGAGATAGTGTTAAGGAGGCTTTTCGCCTTGATGCACATCAGGCTTTGTTCAGGTTAACTCGCAAGAAGGTTTTTTTCATGCTTTCGTTACGGAATATTTTTAGTGAGGTAGTAGTGCAATTGACCCGCCGTATTTGTGGTACACAGTACCATGACAACTAACTGTGTCTGACAAATATGTTTATTCAAGACTCTCAGTATGGAGCAGGGGCTCGCTGACGGATGTCTCTTACAGCTTAGGTTTATTAGAGAACGGATATGTACCCCCAACTACTATGTGCAGTACTCGCGTACAGCAGTTCTTGTAGATGACATCAGCGAAGTATTATGAAATGGCAGTCGGATTTATAAGTGTGAGAGTACATGCAGGCATGTTGAGTTGTGTGCGGAATTCAAACGTCTGGTTCCTGCCACGCACCTCGTATGCCGCCTGCCATATCTCTGGCGAGCGAGAGTTGGTCTGTCATATATCCCGTTTACGTGATGAGTACTATATGTTTCGCTCCTTTGGAGGGCGTGTTCCTCTCCCTCTGTAGGAGTTGGACAATATCATAGTACACCGCCGTTCGTGAAAGGGGGCCATTCGTGCTTGGAGGAAAAGTGTGGGGAGGAACAGAGGATGACGCGGCCGGAACGCCACTAATAAGAGGCCCCTGTTCCGCAGCCGTCGTAGCGGCAACGAAAGTGTACCTGCCCAACCGAATTGAATGGTTTACTCGTTAACCCTTTTAGAACCGCAGCCCCGTTTTGGGGACAAACAGTCAAATTCTAAGTAGTTTGTCCCCAAAACGGGACTGCGGTTCTAAAGGGGTTAAACCTCGTTGCAACGAGAGCTCTCATCCAGAGAAAATCAGCATCGATTGCATTGCCACGGCCTATGATACATAGCGCTCGCCCGGATACGGTAGATGTGAAAACCGGCGCACGTCCAACCTGCCCTTTCTGGCAACGAGGAGGAGCCATGGTGCGTTGTCTAAAATGTGTTTCTTTGGGCTATTTCGAGTTGGTGATGGTGAGACCACCGACGGCCAAGAACCCGAGATACTTTGATAATATGGAAACGATCAAGCAGAGCTTAACATCTGAGATATATCTACGAGCCTCTACGGTGTCGTTCCGCGTTCCTTTTGCAATACATTCACGAGACGCAACAAACTGTTCGGAGGATGCACCATAAACGTTTTATCTTGACTATCGATCTTGATCCCACTGTGCAACCCCAGTCGCGAACGCTTTGCAGGTGAAACGCTGGACCCTACTTGCGGAGGCGATAAAATAGTTACGAACGCCTCGACCCGCCGCCCACCCTTCCCCCCTCCCCGAAATATTCTGTGCGGGGTGGAGAACCTAATTTCCGATCAAGGGGAATGATCACATCACGTATAGTAGTATGTATATGGTAAGGCGCCCACGGGGTAACTCCGTTATATACCCATTATGTTCTGTCTCTGGAAGTAGCCACACCTAAAAATAAAACATTCCCTTCGACGTTGTCATCCATAAGCTCGAAAGTCGGCCTCAAACGTACCGTAGTTCTTAGTGGGATGCAGCTCACCCTTCATACAACTCGCCGAATAACTCGCGGTGCTTCCCGCTTCGTGCAAGCAACGTCTGCCTCGTCGGTGAAAACCCTACGTGCTCTTTCCCGGCATTGTAGGGATGTGAGGGTCTGTGGTCATACGACTACGGCCATGCATCACACGAGTGTACCCCCCCCCCTCCCGTACAGTAGTAGCTCCGTCGTGGTCCCGTCTTCCACGTTTCGACGGCGGCTGCGTTGGCGCGGACGCCCTCCACGCGACGACCCTAGCCATTTTCAAATGACCCCCGTCGCCTCTCTTGCCGTCGCCGCAATCTTCCATATGTAGGGGTGGGGGGTACTTTCCGTATAGAAGTTTGAATTCATGAAGTGTGTTTTTATTCGGAGATGATGCATTTTGAACAACGCGAGAGGAAAATCACACTGTTGTCAGGGACCGCTAGACGTGGTAGATGCTAGACCACGGGCGTATGGTCCTCTTCTAGACTGCATCGTGTCATGGTGGCAGGATCGCTTGCAGTGGATGAGCCGAAAAAAAGAAATTGCAGCTAATATTCTTCGAAAGAACCGAGGATTTTGATGCGCTTCGCATAGGTACCAATGTGCAGTCCAGCAATATGCTTGCTCGACCTTTAAGGTGGCAGTACGTGGCACCTGGCATGATTCGCCCCTGGTTGCTGACGAACCCGCACTACAGCAGCACGAACTCGTTGGGCTGATAATTGGTGCGCATACAAATACCAAACGCGCGAGATGATCTCTATATTGAAGCTATTATTAGTTGAGCGCTATCCTTCAGCGGAAGATCCATGATATACTTCATAATGAAACTGATGCTGGTGACGGGCACTCCGAGGAAAAGTATTATCTTGAGAGCCACCACAAGCGGACACTTTCGATGCCTCAAAAATGAGGTGTACTTGATTGGCTTCAACCTACCACCATAAATATTTAATACGAAGATATTGGGTGCAAGTCACATCGACGATCCAAATCGACATAATCGAACTTAAACGTTGTACATCGTACGGTATCTGGTTTGTTCATGGCAGCAGTGGCATGTAACTTTCATGGCCGCTCGTCGCCTTGTCGTTGCCGTCCACGGCGCACCATAGGACTAGCATATGTCATGGCACTGCCAGAGGCTGAAATCGTGGCACTGCAGTACGACAATCGCAGTTCACGACGACCTAGAGTACTAGCAAGCCTGCCATGCAAGCCATCGGGTCCTGGTTAGGGGTAGGGACAAGGCACTGTCATGGCACAACCCCTCAAGTTTGAGATTACAGTTCATTCTAGGAGGGCGATCAGTCGCATGTACCTTGAACACTCAGCCAGCCGAATCAACCAGAGGGGAAAGGTGTGCTCGCTGAAGTGGTTGTGGTGTGTTTCCCAGCACCAAATGGGCGTTTCCTTCAATAGAGCGGCGGAAACGTGACAACCTGCCAAGTATTCCGTCCCTGGTCGAGATTTACCTGGTATGTGTTAATACGTAATATTAATAGTAGTGCCCGGTACGCACTATGTACTCCATTCGTCCAGTGTCGGCGATGTATGCGTGTAGGACAGTGTGGATGCTAAAAGCTCGATTAAGGCCCACACACTTCGGAGCGCCTGGTCGTCCGTACATCACTGCGGTTGCAGGTCAACGAGCATCCATGCGTCGTAAGCGCGCTGTCGGCACTTTGTTGGTATCGACGATATTACGTCTAACTGCAATAATTACACCAAGTATGGGCAGTTCCTCTTGGCTCCGGCCGGCTACAACCAAAAAAATCACGTAACATGAAGACCCAAACACATACTTAGGTGAACCGGCTTTGAACCAGACTAATCCGGTAATGGCAACGTACGTGAGCTTCCGTACAAGAGTTTCCGTACGAGAGCTGTCAAAGTAGTGATTTGCCCCAGGGTGCCCATACAATGTATCGCACCCAGGTAACATCCTGATTGCCCCCTTGGTATCTCCCTCGGCAATGCGTTGGAAGTAATGCTTACGCCTGTACTTGCTATGCTGCCTTCGGAATATCGTTCAAAGCACTTGAGGCACTGCCCCTGGTCGAGACTCTGACCCCTTCCATCATCGATATTGGCGATGACTCTCGCTGGACCAGCACTCTTCTTTGATCCGTTCCTTAGGCATGCCCTGCGCAAAGTGCGTGTCACAAAGGTGGGTGCGGAGATCGCAAAACTAAAATGTTCGTCTTCACATGTTGACTTGGATAGAAACTCGCTCTACGAACTTGCTCCAGTTGACCCTGTTGGCTCGACAGGCAATGAATGGGGATGTTGTTTATAAGAGTTCGCGTGTCTTGAATAAGTGGACCCAACCCCATTATTAGAGAGCCGGGCTCCTTTTTTGGAATCCCCCTATCAAAAGGCGCAGGAGCGACCACCGCAGCTGCAGCACCTAAGGTGTCACATGTGACGATCTGTTGAAGACATTTACCATCGCGGCCAAAACGTAACGGAATCTCTCTTGCACTGAAAACCCAAGAGGGTGCTCCGCGCAGTCGCTAGCAGCACAGCCTCATGAAACTGCGGTGAAGAAGGGTGGCTAATGTTTTTGGGTCGATCGATGAAGCCTTTCGTATCGGTCAAGGTTCGGTCGTTCGGCCGAAACACTGACCTGGGTAGACAAGAGGATGTCGCCGGTGCTGTCCTTGGTGTTGATCTGCTTCATCTCCGCAACCGTCTTCCGCGCGTTCACGAACTGTTCCAGTGGAGACACCGTGCCGATGACCTCCTCGAGGGTTGCGTCTAGAGCCTGCTTCAAGCTGACCGCCGATCTACCACCTCGCTCCCTCGCCTTAACGCTTTCTAAGGGCATTGGTCCAGTGTCATTCCCCCCACTCGAAAAATGGTTTCGGGCGGGGGAGTTAGCCACTGATGCCGTGTCTTTATCCCTAGGTTCGGCAGTTTCCTTGGGAGAAGTTCGAGCTACCCGACAGTCTGCTTGTCTTTTCTCTCCACCTGGTACCGCCGACGACCTAGCTAACGATCCACATATTGCGGGAGACGGCCGTCGCCCTCGCACACCCGACGTAACAGCACTCGATGGTCTAGGCGCCATTTTCTTCTGTCCGACGCTTAAAGCATCCCAGGCCGGTTTGAATTCGCATCTTTCCCGCTTGCCACCGCTGCCGCACAGGACACTGCTTTCAGCAGATGACGGGCGGCGGAAATATGGGGAGCCTGAGCCGTGCTCTGACCCTCGCCGCTTACGGTGTCCCTCGATGTTCGAGGAGGCCGTGCGCCGGAGCAGTCGACCCAACGTGGTTTTCCGAAGCGAGGGTGATGGCTGCTGAGCGGTATCAGTTCCATGGTCAGCCTTTCCAAACAGGAACTCTACCTCCGGACCACTCAGCAAGGGGGTGAAGCTGGGAGGTTCGAGCTCCTCGGCAGAGGCCCGCCGACGATTCATCGCTGTGTGGGGTCGCTGTCGGACAGGCGTTTGGCCAGTACCGGGCTGTATTTCTGCTCCTCGCTTGGAAAGAGGTTTTTCCAGCCAAACGCCACCGTCGCGTGGGGCCCACCTCGGAGCGCGGGGCTGGCGTCTACGTAGATAGCTCGTTCGCCTTACGGGAGTACTTGCCTGCGGAAGACAGTGGCGATTTAGTAGGGGGGGGCGGGGGGCGAACAGTGCGGAGTTGTGCTGCTGGTGCGTCGTGCTTGTGTGAGATCCAAATCTTAGAAAAGGTGCGTGCTGCGCAGGGCATGTTGTTTCTCTCTCGAAAACAACGCCCGAACGCTTGATCCCTCACAAGCTAAAGCACCCCCCACATCTACTGAAACTGTATGTCACGTGAGCGTCGATAGCTCTTGTTCTGAGGTTTGATAGTGAGAACCGTTGCGGTCCCCGCTCGCTGGCCGCGAAAGCTAAGTGTATTCCAGGAAAATTGTCGTAGCACAGAGTACCTCCGCCGGAGTATCGTGGCAGCATGGGTTCGCCACAGGATTCGAAGGGGCCTTAGTTCCTCTCTATAAGTTCCCCGCGGTCGCCGCTCACAGACAACAGCTCCATGTCATACAATGTCCGTCAACAGCTATCGCACTACAGTGAACGCTCCCATACCGCCTAGAGGAGTCAACCCACCGAGTCGAGAGAAATAATAGACGCTGCATTATACGTGTAGGGATGTACCAAAACCTGTATGAGGCTCCTCGCTTGGAGAGATCTCTACAGCAGTACCTCACCCAAAACCTGACTGCTGAGATAAGAATGGAGATGCAAGCCCGACGCAAAGTCTGAATATATGGCCTAGTACATATGTCACAAAGACTACGGTAACCGTAACGGTTTTGGATCGTTCACAACTCAGCTGAGGAGCCCCGTCAGTCAGAGGGAATAATGGCTAAATGTGCCATAGAAGGCAATAACGCATGCCCTATCGTGGCACACCCTCTAAACGGAGCACACCTATCGTAACTACACTGTACTCTACAGGACGTGCCTGCGACGCGGCGCCGCGTTTTCTGGCTGCATATGATGCATCGTCAGCCCGGGCTCTCGCAGATCCTGGCGCACGGTGTCGCGTATCTCCACCCTGCTGCGCTTCCGAGGAGGCCCGTTCCACCGCCTCCTTGGTAGCCTGCAATAGCTTCTGGCTGACCGTGCGAGCCAAATGGGAGCTGGACGCGCGCGACAATCTCGAAAACTTTCCCGACGATAAACACGCAGAGGGTGCCGATTGAGGCCTAGGCCCCGCCCTCGCCCCCCGCTCTGGAGCATCTATCTTCATCCGGCTGATGTCAACCCTGCGTTGCGTTGAGCAGACCTCGTTACTTTCCGCCGTTCTCTGGCTTCCGTCTACCTCGGCGGGTCGATCCTCTTCGGGCGGTGTCCTGCCGCTCCGTGCCACACCCGGTTCGGTCCCGTCTTGCTTCGCCCCATCGGGTTGGCAGGACGGGGAGGAGGATATGTCGGCGGCTTCTAACGCGCCCACTTTTCGTAGCGTTTCTCCGTATCTGTTGTGGCTCCGGCTTTCTGCGCAGTCGATGCTGCCATCGGCGGGCGCTGAGGCACGCTCGTGATCCTCGCCCGTGGCGACCTCGAGCGGTTCCCCGTCTACGCTCGGCTCCCCGGCCTCTAAGTCACTACCATCGGTGTCAAAACCAGCCTGCAGTTCGGCCAGCAGACGTGCCACATCGCCGTCGTCCACTAGGCGCCCTTCTTCTCCTTCCCCGGCGGCAGTCTCTTCGTTTGCGCATCCGTATGTGTCTCCCCCTGCCACGCCCCCCGGCACCACACCCTTGTCGTCGTCTGAAGGTTCGGTGTCAACGATGCTGCTGCTGCTGCTGCTGGTGGTGGTGATGATGCTGCTACCTCGGGTAGTCGAGGTTTTTTTTTTTCGAGGTGGAAGCCCATGAGTTTCTCTGTACAAATCCTCGAAGACCTGCGAATGTGCGGTTGGAGAACGCGCAGGACGCAAAGCCGTCGCGCAAAAGTCACCCCGTTTGCTACAGTGCAGCAGTATCTGCTCTCTCGTAAGCAAGTTGGAAGCAGATTTTAGGTCGATATGACGATGTGACGACCGCTAGGATGACATCAGATGTTAGGCTAACATGGTGACAGATGTTAGGCGAACATGAATGACATCAGATGTTAAGCTAACATGACTGACATCAGATGTTAGGCCAACATGATATGATGGCATCCTTATCCTGAGCGAGAAGGAAGGGGCTACCGTGGATTTCTTAACAATTTTCTGTATAGACGGCGAGCGTCCGGGCTACATATATGTTTCTTATTATGTACCAAGTAGGACATGTATATCTACTTGTAGGCAGATCATTCAAGACTGTTTTATCGAGAGAGGCACCGATGGTATTTTGAGTAAAAGCAGCAGTGTCCAACAGAAATTAATACCTGGTACCAGGTATATGTCACTAACGTAGACGTAAATGTAACGACCGTTGGGTGCTGATATTTGTATATATGCACCAACGGTCCTTACATTCCCGTCGAGAGTGGTACGTACGTACAGGTACTGCAATACTTAAACCCTGTCCCTAAACTGCAGGTGCTGCCCATGTCAGGGTTGTACCGAGGGGTGCCTAAAAATGTCGTTGGCTACGACATTACAACACGCACCTGGTACAGTTTTACTGTACAGTAGTTGTGGCTGGGGCAGCCCGAGCGGTCGATTGGCAAAAATGGTAGTGCACCGCGCGCATAGGAATCGTACTGCCTGTAACCGTTGAAAGTTATATGTCATTTGGGGTAGGGGTGACTGTCTACAACAAAACAGTCCGGTGGGCCATTTTGGCACAATAACCTCCACACTCGTATCGTTGGTGATACACCCAACGCTGCTGCCGCTCTACTGTGTCGTACCTCGCCGATGGACAATGAACCGCAGCACCCCGAGGCGCCGCGCGCCGCCTCCGCTTCCTTCTTAGCCTGGAGAGCGGCCAACTCAGAGAAGAAAATATCCCCCCGATCATCGTCGCCGCAACTTCGGTCGAGGACGCTGAGTCCCAGCCCTTCTTTCACCGGCGATACGAGCATGAGTGTCTTTTCAAAGTTATCGACCATGTCCCCCATCTGGCCAGCAGCAGTAGGCAGCAGTAGCAGCAGTAGCAGTAGCAGTAGTCAATAGACACATTAAGCATGTACCAGGTACCTGGTGTCATTTACAGCACTATATATAGTGTACGGGGTCGACAATGTGCACTCACTCCTGCTGCAGGACAAACGGCGTCGTATTGACCCGTGGCGTGGCGTTGTATGTATATATATGCATTGCCACAAAAAAAAGTACATAGTCTGTCCTCAAAAATATGTGTGTGTGTTCTTCACGTTGTTATTATTGATGGGTGGATGCAGTTACTACTGTAGTAGTTCTAAACAGACAGGTGTGCAGGTATTGCAAACGACGAATATTATTTCTTGCGTCACTCCTCTAGGCACGTCCCGGAGGGGAACCTTGTATATATATATATATAATGAATCTCGGCCGCTGTGAGCGAACCTTCAAATTCCGATTTTATCTTCAACTTTGTCTGGGACTCCGGAAGCCTTCGCTCCCCTGCCTTCGTGCTTGCTTTTTCGACCGCTTTCCTCGACGGTCGCGCGAGCCGAACTTCGACTGGTGTTCTCCGGTGCGCGCGTCTCGAAGTCTCGCGCCACCGACAAGCGCGACGACCCCGAACTTGAGGGATATTTGCTGGAAAAAGGAGACTCGGGCGTTCTATTTTCTGTGGTCCTAGAAATTTGTTTAGGTGTTGCTCCGCGAAGAGCTTCTTGCGACAGGCTTCATCTTACAGTATTAATAGTAGCTTTTTACTCTCCAAGGTTCGATCTCTCGGTCTTGCTGATGCTACCGCTTTCTAACGACCGCCTTGCTTTGCGGGCCGCCGCCATCGGCCTGTTCGAACCCCTCGGTCCTGCCTTTCTCGGTGGCTGCCTTCCCTTGCCCCTGTCTCATCGCCGGACGAGCGCACGCGCCTTCTCCGCGTATCGCGCCGTTCTTGGTACGAGATCGTTGCATATCCCGGTGATTTTGCTTTGTTGGTTTTTTTTTAGGAAAATTTTGACAACTCGGCACGTCTTCTGTTTTCGCCGGTAGAATGGAATGAAGGTTGTTGGGGAGTATGAATTCGGCCGAGTGTAGTTAGTTCGATAAGAAAAACAACTAATCACATCGGAAGGTATCGTACAGGTGGCCGCACATGCTCGGATTTTGTCCACTACTACCACCGCAGAGTGAGGCGCGTTGGAATACCAGTACTAACAACTACAACAGTAGTACAGCAGTATACAGTAGTTCAGAGGTGTTCTACTTCGAATATGTACGTATGTACAAAGCTTTGTTTTCGCCGGTCGAATTGAATGAAGGTTGCTGGCAAGTCAGCCGGGTGCTGTGGGTTCGATAAGAAAAACCGACCAATCACATCGGAGGATATCGTACACAGCAGACGTTTTTCACTTGAAAAAAAAATGAGAAAATAATCATATCCAGTCCAGATGTGAGGTCTTTATTTACTAGTAAATGGGAGATACGGACCCGCTGAAAAGATACGATCCTTCGTTCCAGGAATTAGATAGGATGCTCGGCTGGGTACGATTCCCTGTTGAAAAACGCGCCCAATTGTTTCGGCGAGCACTACTGGAGGTAATCAAGGGTTGGAGACTGCTTGCTCAGACTGCAAGTACTCGCAGTATGTCGGAGTTTTGTGCTGTTGTACGTATACTCCTGCGTGTGCTACACGTAATACTATATCCAACATGAATATTTCGGTATACATGCTATGAGAATACTGCCCATGTCGGCAGTACTTCGCGGTTGTTCTGTATTGCCGATCGATATCAGGTACCAGGTACCAGGTACCAGGTATCAGTTATCAGGTGTATCATGATACTGCTCATACCCGCAGTATCTCGATCACTGCCTGTTCTCAGGATTGCGTGCGATAATGCCCATACAGTGCGCGTCCTGTTCTCCCAGTAATTTGGGCGTATACTGCAAGTTGTTGTCTTCTGCGATGATGTACGTACACAGCTGCTGCTGTTGTGCTGCTGCTGATGTTGGGGCTGGGTCTGCACAGCAGCAGCTGCAGCAACCGACCGCAGCAGCAGCGATGCCTGCTACTACTCCTGCTGCTGCTGCGGTTGCTGCCATTTTGCATGTTGTGCTGCTGCTGCTGCTATCGCTTTCATGTGCGGGAAAGACCCTCTCTTCTGCACAAGCGTCGTTGGAAGTAGGTACAGCTCGCCGTAGATAGGGGTGTGATATCGGCGTGGGTATTGGGTACTTGGCAACTGGGCAGAAAAAGGGCAGCAATACTATTAATACTATCGTAAACAGCATCATTAAAGTAATCTCAGTTCTGAGAGTATAAGAGAGACCTCTCAAAAATGAGCTGATTTCTGCCCCCGCCAGCTGCAACTGGGCTCCAAATTATCGATCATTTCCTGAACCATAAGTTGTGTTCGGTAAGGTACCGGTATGCTCGGTACCGGTACGGACATCGTACCGAACGTACCGAACTTCTCGGTACCGGTATGGACGACGTACCGAACATACCGAACTTCTCGGTACCGGTATGGAGATCTTACCGAACATACCGAACATCTCGGTACCGGTACGGATTGTTATACCGGCACCACCGGTACCGGTACGAACTGCGTACCGAACGTACCGAACTTCCCGGTACCGGTATGGACCTTGTACCGAACGTACCGAAGTCCTCGGTACCGGTATGGAGATCATACCGAAGGTACCGAACTTCTCGGTATGGTATGGAAGCCCGTACCGGTACCGGTACCGGTGATACCGGCGATACCGGTGGTGTGTGTGTGCGGAGCGTCTCTCATATTGCCCGCCCAAAATGTCAATTTCAAAATGCATGACGCAGGGTACCGTGTGTTTCTTCGAACGGCACGGTGCGCTCGCCAAGCAGTAGTACCGGCAGGCCTTGCTTTTCGAATCTATCGGCTCAACGTACACACCGAGCGAGTACAAGAAAGAGGCCTCACGCGTCCCTTCCCTCCGATACCCCTCCGGCACAACAAACTCATCGATAGCTTTGAGTGTCTCCGCCGGCACTTCTCTCTCTGTGTTCGTTGCGCTGTCGTAGATGGGAGCAGGCCCTATCACTGGCACGCCCGTGCCTCCTCCACCATCCACGACAACAACTCCTGCCTCCGAAGGTGCTGGCGCCGGCACTGGCGATGATGAGCTTTGGTCGCCAGCGGCGGGTGCCTCGTTGTTGCCCCCCCCGCCAGCAGCGGGGGCATCGTGGTTGGCGGGGGTTGATGCGGCGCTCATGAGGCGGCTGGCACGCGCCAGTGTACCGAGCGAAGAGGGTAGTGTACCGAGCGAAGAGGCTACGGCTGTGCTGCTGGTGCTGTGAGTGTGTGGCGGTATCGGGTAAATACCATGCCTAACTTCCCGATCATCCCGGTACCGGTATTCTCGGTACTGGTATACGCTCGGTACCGGTATGAACATCGTACCGAACTACCGGTATGCTCGGTACCGGTACGGACGACGTACCGAACGTACCGAACTTCCCGGTACCGGTATGGACCTCGTACCGAACGTACCGAACTTCTCGGTACCGGTATGGAGATCATACCGAACATACCCAACATCTCGTTACCGGTACGGATTGTTGTACCGGCACCACCGGTACCGGTACGAACTGCGTACCGAACGTACCGAACTTCCCGGTACCGGTATGGACCTCGTACCGAACGTACCGAAGTCCTCGGTACCGGTATGGAGATCATACCGAAGGTACCGAATTTCTCGGTACCGGTATACCGGAGGTACATTACCGCTGGTACGCCTCGGTATGTACCTTACCGAACACAACCTTGATAATTTATACTGGTACCTGGTAGACGCTTCTGGTTTTCGGGCTTCGGAGTAGATGGCTGCTGGGCTGAAAAAGACACCAAATAATGAGAACGTCCCAAAAAAAGATACAAAAGTTGGTCTCTAAATTCGAGTGAGACAGATACAAGAACTGAGAACTGACACTAAGTCTTGGCATCATTGCCTTTTCCCTTCACCACTTGGCATTGCCCTGATCCCGTTCGCAACAAGATCGAATGGTGTACTTACGTCAACTTGCTTCAACATAATCACACGAATTTAGGCACTGAGGTATATTTTCCTATCCGGAGCATGGGTGCCGGCAGGCACCCATGCGGAGCCCCTGTACATACGGAGTATTTATCTTTTATCCTCGGGCGGATTGGTAAAAATAACGCTCAATCACACCTCCACGTTCCTGTTTCGTGTGTCAATTTAACCTATAGCTCCCTTTTAGTACTTTATTGGGGAGTGAAGATTTACGTCATCAGAGTGCTGAGTCCATGTATGTGTCTGTAATATACCAGGTAGGACGTAGATACTGCTGTGGCACCACCACCACGCAGGCAGTCGGGGGGGGGGGTTCGCACGCCAAGCGAGCGCCAAACGTGGTTTTCTGAAGTGCGCGCATGATGCAGACTGGGTTTCTTACTTGGAAAGGGGTACATTCTACAGCCAGTATTATCAGAAGTACTCAAGCATTTAAAATCACAGAACGCACAGTATAGTAAATCAGCATATAAAATGACTTCCGAATTTGCTTACCTGGCATTATTCCCTGTACCAGGAGTACTATAAATAAGCCCCATTTTATACTGTTGATACTACTGTGCTTGTAATACTGCTGTTGTTCAGCGTTACAACCAAGGAATGGTGTGGCAAACCCAGCTCTGAGATAAGGAAGGGTTGTCACGATGGGCGCGATACGATGCTTTCGCACTAACCTGCCGTTCAGCTTTCTCGTCCACCGCCCACGGCCTCACCCTACTCTCTGGAAAGAGTGCCGGATCTTTCTGTGGCCGTCAGCACACAACGTAACACAAACGAACAAGAACACACGAAAAAAGGGCATGAGTCGCACGATGTACGTAGAATGGGGGCGATCGTACCGCAGTCCCGTTTTGGGGGCAAAGTACTTGGAATCAGACTGGTATTTCCCCTAATCGGGGCTGCAGCACTAAAGGGGTGAACTACTGCTGTCTGTCGTACGAAAAAGAGGCAGGGCGGCGAAAGATTACGGCTGTCGCATCTGTGGTTCAAGGTTGCTGGAATTGATGTTTGCCCTGCATGTTTCCCTTCCACGTCATCATGCAAAGACCGTGCACCCTACCAACGACAACAGCTAGCAGCAGTGTTGAGGGCTGCAGTGCTACAGCAGTACAGGAGTACTACATTCAACGATCACGAACAACACCCCCGACGTGTCTTGGGAGAGAGAGATATCGTAGCTCGCTCGCGACGAGGTTGAGCTGTGATGCCAGCAACGAGGCCTTTCCGTACAGAACTAACCGTGAAGAACGCCGTCAGCGTACCTCTGGGTCTCCGTCATTGCCTCGCCCCGCTGCGAGGGACATGGCGAGCGGCTGCTGCCGCGATGCGGTGGGAGAAGTGTAAAAGCTGGAGTGGTGTGTATAGCGCTCGCACGCAACACGCCGACACCCACAGGCCAATCCTTTCGAAAAACAAACTCGAGGCTGAAGAAAAAAGAGAGAACCAGAGAAGGACAACAGAAAAAAGAGGAGAACGAAAAAAAAAACGGTTTTCTGGGTTTCGACACACGTGCGTTGGCCTTTTTCTTCGTCGTGCAGCGTGACAGAGAGGATACAGGATATACACAAGGATATGACTCTTTACTGCTGCAAAAAAGATCCCCAACACATCGGGGCGGGGCTCTAAAGGCGGGCGTTGGATATTTCCGGGTACGCGCGTGCAGGCGTGTACTGTATACACACACATGGTATCTGCCTGGTATGATACAGCGTGTAGCATACCTGGTATGCTTCAGTGAGTGCATAGAGTCCTGGCGGGACGCCCCTGGACAGCACAACCACTACTGGATCTACTGTACGTGCGTACGCACGTGAAGAAGACTTACATACGGCATCATTACAGCAATTACTAAAAATCGCGGTCGCCCCGGGAGTCTAGATGGTGCAGAGTGGTTCGTCTCGAATGCCACTACAGAATTGGTCCCCGAGTTAGAATCCCACCCAACGCAGCGTGTGTGTGGGTAGGAGGCGGAATCAGACGCGAGTCGACGAGGGACAGAAGGGCTGCAGTCTGCTCGCGATAAAAGTGCAAGGAACGAACCGTATAGTGTGACCCCGGATCTGAGTAACTACTACCAGGTACCAGGCATTATTTACGGGGACCGTATTAAACAGGACCTACAAGTATGGTACATACAAAAAACCTGTACTCGTATATTTCGCTTTTTTTGTCAACAACATTTGGTCGTATTAACTATAGCCCCTCGTAATAGGGCGGAGAGAGAAAAGAGGCGATAAGATAGTGAATGGGATGGAGAGAAAGCACAGGAGAAAAAAAAAAAAAAAATGCTGCATGTACATTGTAGTGTTCTGCAGTACTCCTGATAATGACGACGATCCAGATGATGATCCTGACGCCCTGGGTGAATGATGTCCGCACTATTAAATACGACTGTGCTGCTGTGCTCTTTTAGCCCTCGCTTTTTGATGTGTCTATTAATACTGTTCAATAACAACCGGGGTATTTCTCGTAGCTCTAGCTCTACACGCATTACCGGCCCTCTCGTTAGAAAGAGCCCCAAGAAGACAGCCTTTACTCTCCACTTCCGCGTTTTTCAAGGGGGGAAAGGTGAAAACTCAGGGCGTGGTTACAACTCCAAAATTTAGTGTATGAAGTGTTGAACACACATTTATTTCTCAAATACGAAGTCTGGCCTTGACCAGTATCCCGGTTTCTTAGGGCGGGGTCGGTACTGCTGTACCCGCCGTCTCTGCTTCACGGTGCAAGGGGGGGGGGGCACGACTGAGAGAGAGAGGGTCGTGTCACAGGCACCAGCCGGCTCTGTTTCACGGTACAGAGTGAGGGGCTCTACGATTGAACGAAAACAGGGGTGTGTCAGGCCTACTATAAAGTAACATACTACTATTAATAATAGACTATACTGTAGACCTCTCTTCAACCGGAACGGGTACTGTAGTACTGTAGTATCTTCGTGGAACAGTATTTTTGGGGGGGGGTTCGACATCACTTTTTTCTCCGAGGTACTATCCCGCTCCGGTCTTTTTGAAGCCCGTCTTGTGACCACGGACTCGATGTTTTGGGCATGAGTTAACGTGAGAAGAATAACTACTACTACTACTACTATTACGGAGGACCATAGTAAATAGAACCTATGGTAAACACAAAAAACTAAATATTCACCTATTTTCACTATTAATAACAATATGTGGTCCTATTTACTATGGTCCCCCGTAATACTACAACAGCCTGGTACAGCAGCTTTTAAATAGCTTAGTATGCACGCTCCAACCCATTTGACCTCTCTTACACCAATATCTCTTCAATCGTGATCCCATCTGTATAATACCAGGTACATGATCCTTTATTTTGTCGTTGAGTTTTTTTTTCCAAATTTTCGACATTTTTTCCGCGCAATTTTTCAATCTTCCATATTTTCCTGGGTTTTTTCCCCAAATATTGGAATGTTAACGAACTCGATATTTTTGGTTCTGGAGAATTTCACGAATAGTGACAGAACGCCTCCGCATATTGATACATATCTCCAAATATTTCCAAACTTTGAAAACTATGGAAAAAACGCTCTCCGATAAGAATGAACCTATGTACCACCACGCAACTGGCACGTAGGCAAGATATAGGTGATACTGCAGTACAAGGTTAGTACCAGATATTACCTGGTACGCGAAACGCGAGGCCCCGCCATGTACGAGATATGATGGGGCAACAACCATAAAAATACTCGGACAACGTTTGTGCCCATCAAACGTTCTCTTCTCTTGTCCTTCCACCCGTGAGGTTTCAGCGTTTCGAGCCGATCGCACTTTCGGCGCGCTGAATGCCGACACAATTCCACCACGCCATACAAACAATAAAAACAGGCGACCAAAAATACACACACGCGTATGTATGTAGCTCAAACTACTAGCTCGAGTAGGGTGGATGAATTAAAATTGACAAAAGCGGGCGACGATACCGTACACACAAAAAAAAACAGGAAAAAATCGAACAGCGAAGTGTGTTCAACATTGTACCTGATACATAAATACTGTACTCGTACACATTACTAATGTATTGCTCGATTAGCAAAAAGAAAAAAGGCCCAACTACTGCGCCTTACTTTTCGAAAGAACGGGAAAAACTACTGCTAAAGGACGATTGTACAATATCAACATAAACTATGCACAATATGTATAGCGCGAGTCCCTACGTGCGAAAATTATTTTCTCGTTTCGTGTCTCTAGAATACGATCACCCATGGTTTCTCAAAACCTTGTTCATGTCGCTGTCATGACGGATTACACGACAACTTGTTCCGGAAGAGAACGACAGCATATATCACGTACTCCGTAGATGTGCCGACCCCCCAATCATACCACTGTCATCACCGCAAACAGAAACGAATCCAACCACGACGTTAGCCACGACAGACGCTCACACACCCACCAAAACCAAAAGTGCAAACAAGCAAGCAAACTTCATAGCATCATCGAAAGCGGTCAACACCATGAACTGCACCCACTAAACCAAAACACGCACGCACAGCACACGCGCCACCACCTACCACCATCACCACCGCCAACCCCCATCACCATCAACAACACCAGCAACCACAAGACTGACAACAACCAAAGCTCGCAAAACCAAAAACTCGTAGAGTACAAAGTCTACTTTACTGCAGTAGTAGTACCTCATACCCAAGCCAGAAGCGAAGCGCGCGCCGCCCCCGGACCACCCCCGCACGCGCTCACAAATGGGCGACATCCGCTCTCCCCTTGAAACAAGGCGCACTCTCAACAGCTTCAAACATGCTTATCAGGTGGGTCCCTTTCGCGACGGCAACGCTCATTCCAGCCGCGTGCGCCCTCATACACGCCCCGCCGTTAGCGACCCCTGCAATTGGAGCCGCCCTGCGATCCAACAGAGACTGCACTTTTCGCTGCTCGAAGTCGTTCATTTGCGGAAAGACGGGCACGATGGGGCGGTTCGGGCGCGTCCTGAGGGAAGCCTGGGGGTCGGGCAGCCACGTGTGGGAGAGGGAGGAGCCGAGCTCGCTGAAGCTGGAGTGGGGTGTCATGACGTAGTCGTCGAACGACCCCATCACCTTGGTCGCGTTGCGTTACGCGTCAAGAGTAGCGCAGATCACCGGACGAAGGTGGGATGTACGCGAGAAGAGGGGGAGGGGGTTGGGGTTTGGGGGGGGGGCGGGGGGGGGGGGCGGGGGGGGGGGGCGGGAGGTCGGGGGTCGGATTAATGACATGGTCCAGAAATGAAGCTCCCTCCAAATCATTGCTGAACTATCCCACTGCTGGGGCCAGGACGAGAAATATCGACCATGCATAATCGTTGGCAGTCCCGCCTCGACAGACATGGGATGCGCGCGAAAGGAGGGGGGGGCTTGGTGCCTGCGTCGCATCCCTTAATCGACGTCTCATCATAAGTCAGCAACTTGCCCCAGCTCCGAGCCTGATCAAAAAATTTCGAACGCCGGAGAGATAAGCTCCATTGCACTCCACGCGAATACACAAGAGGA
Source organism: Nereocystis luetkeana (assembly GCA_031213475.1). NCBI lineage: Eukaryota > Phaeophyceae > Laminariales > Laminariaceae > Nereocystis > Nereocystis luetkeana. The sequence continues at coordinate 3,274,476 of JARUPZ010000030.1, read as the reverse complement.
TACTCTCAGAATCTTGTTACGTTGAGGTGGCATTGTCGGCGGTGCTGATGCACGCATAACCCATACATACACCAGTAGACCAGTACGAGAGGAGCAGCAGGCAGCAGCCCTTCTACACTGCTCCAACTCCTGGAGCCTTGCGAATCCTGAGAGAGAGAGAGAGAGAGAGAGAGAGAGAGGGTCTTGCTCACCAGGAGATCCACGAAGGCGGCCTTGATACCTTCCAGCTTGCTCCCAGGCAGGTCGAAAGGTTCGAAGAAGCAGCCGTCCCCCCACACCTGCTCCAGCGAGAGGGAAGGGGAGAGGGGCTGTTGGGACATGACACACGGGGCAGATGCCGCCGCCAAAAAAAATATTGATAAGCCGCGCGACACGTGCGCCGCTTAGTAGCTGCGCGTAGTGTAGCAATCGCCCTAAAGTGGCACAGCTGCGTGAGAAAATGGAGTGGTGGTGTGGTGCGCGGGAGCGATCGGACACATCCGTTGTACTCAAAAAGAAGCAGGAACCCGTCGTGTAGCAGTCGCGCAAAATACTCGCAGCGCGATAGGCCAAGCGGCGGTGGGACAATACACGCCAAGGAGCGAACAACATGCACAGCCAGCACTATACTAACAGCAAACCGCCGTCGCCGTTCACCCGAAATAAAACAAAACGACCAAAGACAACGAGACCCCTTCTGCCGCGGCTCTAAAAACACGCCTCAAACAGGTTTTCCAACCCAACCAAGATTCCGCACACCCCGCAGCAGTGACACCACCAAGCGCCCGACGGCCATTTGCCAGGCCTCCCAAACAAACTCGGCGCGTGGTCGTGGTGTGTTTGTTACCTTTCGCGCGAGCGCCTGCGTTTCGGCCTCGTCCGTCGCGACGAAATAAAAAATATCACCCGCTCCCTTGCCACCCTCGCTGCCGGCTGCCGCGCACTCCGCAAAGTGCTCGAGGTTTCGCTCGACCTGAACGTTGGAGACGGGCGGTGCGTCAGGCAAGGAAGGGGAGGAGGTTGAGGGCAGGGTGAGGGGGGGGAAGGGGGGGGGGGGTACATATATCATGCATAGTCGTAGTCGTGTGGCACCCCCGCATCCCTATAATGCCGGGCCGGAGCACGTCGGGTTTTCGTCGACCAGGCAGACAGTGCTCACACCGAGCATGAAGCGCCGTAAGGTGTTCCGGAGAGTCGCATGAGGGGGGAGTCGCATGAAAGGCCACCTGCATCCTGCCAAGAGGGGAGAGGGGGGGCCTTTCTTCCACACCACTGCAAGCTGCAAGCTGCAAATACTGCTGTGCGGTTGTTGCAGTTAGGACACACATGTCCCGACGAACGAGCAAACTGTCTCGTATCCCACCCCGCCCGTCGTACAACACACGCCAAACGCCTTCATACAAAACAAACACCCACCAAGGCAAACGCCATGCTACACGCCACTCCCGCGCCATCCTGGGGTCCTCTTCGCCCACCACACCTTATCGCTGCTGACAGCCTTCACGAAGTAAGTCCGCACGTGCAGCCCAACCACCCTCGGCGGCTGCCGCGCCACCCCCTCCCTCCGCCCCCACTCCTCCGCCCTCGCCCTGACCTTCGCGGCCAGGCCCCTCGCTCGCTCCCTCAACTCCCGCGTCGGCCTCAAGACGCTCCTCGTCAGCAGCGTTTCGAGGGCTTCTATCCTCGCCTGCCCCCCTCCGGCGAACCCCTCCCACCCACCCCCAACACCGCCTTCTTCGCCTCCCGCAAGACCCGACCCCGCGAGGAGAGGATGCGACGCGTACGTCGGGTTGCGGGCGAGCAGGGGTAGGGGATACACGACCGTGGACAGCGTCACCACCGGGACCGAGAACATCTCCGCCCCGAGGATGTCGTCGCAGACCCAGCGCCGAAAGAGGTCCTCCGACATGTCGAAGTGCAGCACCTTTCCTGCAGAGCCAGTACCTCTGAAGCTCGGAGAACTTCCGGGCGAGAGGGCGCGCCGGAGGTGGGAGGAGAGCTTGGACAGGTCCCACTGGTGTCAAGATCGTCAGGGCGGCGGCGGCGGTGGACACGGGGGAGGGGGGGGGGGGGGGGGGGGGGTACTCATATGTTGCTCGCCTTAGGCATTGGTCCATTGACCACGAATCCCTTTCGAGACGGGGGGGGGGGGGAGGGGTTGGCGTGCTCATTTGTTGCTTGCCGTGGGAATTTGACCATTGACCACGCTTCCCTTTCGAGACGGAGTACCCCTCCTGCTCACTGTTATTGCTTGCTTACGTACGTACCGCCCTTCTGTTTCTGCGGTGGGTTATAATAGTCGACTGACTGACTGACAGAACGCGCGCTAGTGATTCGCCCATGGCGTTGGGAAGACGACGTCAAGCTTTTTTGGTGCCGCTGCCAAATGGCACAACAGAGTACGGGAGGTACATGTCTATCTGCAGTTTTCTTTTTCTTTTTGAAAGGCCGTGTAAACGCTGAAAACCCCTCGATCTGGTTACGCTTACGTTTAGGGCGGGTCCTTCTGTTAACACGCTAAATACTTAATCCTTGTGTGGCTATCATTTTTGAGAGCCGGAGTGCTCTTGGGGTGGTTTTAAGCTTCACCGAGCGGGACGCGTCGTCAGAATGTAGACCCCGCCAAAAAGCGTGTCGTACGGCGGTCGAAATCAGTACGCAGCAGCAGCTAAACGCTTCCAGCCCTTCTCCCACCGCCATTCGGAACGGCCCCCGGCGCTCTACAGGGGAGAGAGGCGATGGCCATCATAACCGGGCCTGGCAAGGAGGCCGTACACGTATTCCCCCGCTAAAAGTCAATTAAGGGAAAAAAAAGTGCATGGCGGCTCCATGCCCTCTATTTGTTAGAGTAAATAAATAAACAAAAAACCATAAATAAATACCTGGTAAGCGAATAAACAATTAAAAAAAAACATAAAATAAACAACTAAACGAATGACCAAATTAATTAGTTAATTAACTGTAGAAAAAATGTGAGTAAAAAAGAAGAAAAACAAAAAAAAGGAATACATTAATTAATTACAACCTGTGATGAGATCGAAAAAAATCTCGAAACAGTTGTACCGATATGCCCCGCAACGTGCGGGCCGTTTGCATACGAATTAAATATAAGGGGTATTAGCAAGGTTTGGTGTGATTGATGCACTGCTCGGCAGGATCGCAATAAAGTACTACCACTTACGCTCATAAACAAACGTACCTCCCTCCCTCCCTCCCTCCCTCCCTCCCTCCCTCCCTCCCTCCCTCCCTCCCTCCCTCAGCCAAATAAAACATACCAGGTTCAGTGCAGAGCGCCTACTAAGAAAACGAGCACTCGCACCAATAATAAGTCAGGCTGGCATTTACAAGAATAAAAAAAAAAAAAAAAAGAGGGGGTGAAAAAAAACCAGGCATCGTTACTCATACAAGTACAAACTGGAGCTCGTGTGCAGAACGCATCCATTCTTCAACCCTTTTACCGGTTTCAACTCGGTAAAAAAGCAAGAAACCGAGCCTCAACCGGTTTTCGAGTATACCACTATCCCTATTACTATTACACTACTACACTATTACTGTAATCAGAGCCCACACGATAGACCCGAACACAGGGTACCCCCCTATGCTCACACGCTACCTTTGGCTGTGACTACTGCTGTGTTCCCCCGCGACACTGCTACGTACGTAGGCTGGCATCCTGTACTGCTCTGCTGCTGCTGCTGCTGCTGCTGCTGTAGACGGTGGTTTGGCTCGTAATGGTTACCTGGTAGCCTGGCCCCTCGAAGAGCGCGCTCAGCAACCCTTCTTTGGTGTCCTTCTGGTACGTGATGTCCGCCACGAAAACCCTGCCGGAAACCACGCCCAAAAAAAAACCGCTCAAGACCCCGCGCAGACGGTTCACCAGCTCGTTCCCCGAGTCCAGAACAATGTATTTCCCCTGGAGTAGATGAGACAGGGCGGAAGCGCGGGCGTGGGTTATCGTCGTGGATGTGAGAGGTGGAAAGGTGGAGGAACGGAGGGGGGAGAGGAGGCGGGGGCGGCATCGCCTGAGATGTGTTTTCCGGGCGAGTGACACATTGGGTCCCGTGAAAACAAAAATGTATGAACTTGCTTGGCAGCGCGGGGTTACCCAGAGCACGCATTTCGTGGGCTCGAACAAAGATTGACCGCCCCAGACGATGGAGATCGCGTTTGTTTACCCAGCTTTCATTTCGTGGGCTCGAACAAGCTGTGCCTCTTACATGTGCGAGCGCTCGGCCCCGGTTGGCGGCCTTACGTTTTACCCAACTTTCCTTACGTGGGCTCGAAACAAGGTGCGCGTGTGACAAAATAGTGCTATGGCTTCAAAATTGTAATCTTTTTTAGTGTACGTTGACCCCAACTGTCCTTCCGTGGGCTCGAAATAAGGTGCGCGTAAGTATGATAGCGCTATGGCTTCTAAATTTTCTCTTTCCCCCATGAATATCTGCCTCTCGGTTGTTAGTATTCGCTTTCTTAGTGTCAATAAGCGTGGTGTATATTGCGGTAGAGTCGGCAGGATTTCACGACTAACAACTACGTAGTCGGTAGGTGCCGTTAGCTAACTGATGGAACTTATTCAGTCAGCAAGTCGGCTGACGAAGCTGGCTGATGGGCAGCCCACATGCCGACTTAAAGTCAGGCAACGCGAAGCGAGTGAAATCAGATCTCCCGGCCGAAGGGCCCGCCGAAAAACGAAAAAAAAAAAAATGTATCCCGCATGCAACAATCCTTCCTCGTACGAGTATGGAAACCCATCAATAAGTCCAACGAGTCGGGTAGTCGGCACGTACGGGAGACGACTGCCTACTAGTCCGACTATGAACTAGCTGGTGACTTAAGTCGCGGCGACTTACACAAATGTATACATACTGGAGTCATGGGTCGTTTGACAGAAAACGGTATACCGGGACAGGAAACGTTATATCCCTTTTTGGTCTGATCGGGCGTCGACCTGATTTTATTTTCCACACGTATACCGTCAACTGGCATGAATTCCACCCGAATACCGTTTTATGGCAATTATGGGGTGTGACGGACACGTTTGGACTTATCTAGGCACCAGACCCCAGTAAGATTCGGAGTGTGTTAAGGTGTTCTGTTTCTCAGTCACTTTTCTTTAAGTCACTGAGCTGTGCCAAGCAAATCACTTTCTTGTTCAAATAACTTAAATCGGGCTCTGAAGCCTGTGCCCCCCCCCCCAGCCTGCCGTATGCAGCACTTAAACTACGTACGTATATCGTACCACGTACGTTTTTTCAAGAATTTTGTTTTTCGACGGTCTGCAATATCCGAACCCTTCTCCTATTTCCTATTCACACGACTCTGTGTGAGTGGTGGTTCCATGCTCTCGTACCTGTAAAGGTCGTCCTTCCCTGACAGCGATTTCGTCGGCCTCGAGGGTCCTCCTAGCACTGGCAGTGTATCTCGTCAAGGCGCCACTCACCGCCGCCACGTCCGACTCAGAAAAATACGGAGACGTTCCTTCCGCCGCCAGGTCGGAAAACGTTCGCTCGGGGGCGTCCCCTCCCGCACCACCCCGAGCGCCGACCCCGGCGTTTTCCTCCGGCGGAGTGATGTGAACCTCGCCGTTGCCCTGACCCGGAAGCTGAAAATACTTCGGCGCCAACAGCAGTCAGTGGTGAATGGGAGAAGTGCGGGAAACATTTTCGCTGTTGCTCTTGCCAAAAAAAGGGAAAATAAAAATAAAAATAAAGGTGTATACCTACGTACATACCGTTATGTCTCCAAAAATATGGACCGTTTTGACATTAATAATATATACCAGTATAAACGTTCACTACATTGCCGGATAGAGTGGTACCCCACCATATTGGCCGGTCTCACAACTGATGTACTACTGCTGTAGTTCCCGTAGTTGATACCCGTTGCGGTACAAACAGAAAAAATGAAACTTCCGTGGCTTCGGGTGGGGGATTTCATTGACCCCGGTGCAAGGCGTTTGCCGCCGGCCGGAAAAGAAACGCGCTGCTTTGATTGGCCAAGCCGGTAGCGGCTCATCTCCGTGATCCGTGCTCTATACCCTGAAGACGTGCGCAAAACTTGACCCTTCTAGGGCAAAAACTGCAGTCAGTCCCGTTTTGAGGGCAAACTAGTCAAAATCTGAGCAATTTGAGTAACTTGTCGCCAACATGGGACATCAGCTCCAAAAGGGTCAAGAAGTGCCGCCAAGAAAGCGCAACCTATATCTAAGGGTCGATTTTAACGAGGACCGTGTCTTCAGTTTTTTTTAAGGATTTCCCCGAAATTTCGGTATTTCTCGGTATTTTCCTACATGAAAATACCGAAATTTCGGGAAAATACTGAAAAAAAATGAAAAGCACTCCTCATCAAGCTCGGCCCTAAGGCCACTTCTTATGCAGTCGGAAACTAGGATTGGAAAAGCCGGTTTCCGATTGGAGACAAAAAAAGGCAATCTTATGCAGTCGGAAAAGCGCCTTCTCAATCCAAAAAAAAACAATTATTATTTCCAACTGGACCAGACAGTCGAAAAAACTGAGATTTCCGATCCAACTCGTCAGTCGGATTCGTGCATCGGAAATGTTAGAAAGTCCAGCCGTATACCCGTACGAGTATCACACACCCACACAACAACACGACATAGTATGACACGACACAACCCCACACGACAGCACCGGCGACGCTGGCTTGGCTGCTGTCACTTCTGCTGCTGCTCGGCTCGAGTCCGCGTGAAATATCCCCATCTATGTCCGTCAGCAGCATGTAACAGCACCCGATGGCCGCAGTGTACGGTATCGATTCTGACTTTTTGCCAACTGCTGCGCTGGCTGTAGCTTTGGCAACTGTCGAATAAACTCAGCGTCTTGATGGCCTCGAGGACGAGATGGAGGAGAACGCCCCGCGTGTGAAGCTCACACGCTGCTCAAGGAAGAAGCGAGACATCAGCATGTATGTGTGGTTGGGCGCAGCTGCTAGAGGATGAAGATCTCCCTGACGCCACGAGCATTACGGCGAAGCAGTTTGGAACCGACTTCCGTCTACCCTACCCTTTTTTCTCGGTGCTACAGCAGCAGTGGTCAAGCTACATACACTCACTCACTTACATCAAACGTCTCCAGGTCTCCAGAAAAAACACAAAAACTGTATAATCGATCCGACGGACGATAAGAAGGGTAGCTATTCGCAATCCAGTCGAAAAAAAAAACGATCGGAAACCGGCCTTTTCAATCCTAGTTTCCGACTGCATAAGAAGTGGCCTAAGGGGGAAAAAATCGATGTCCGTATTCGCATAGCTGTCAAGAGTCTCGCCACGAAAAATCGATATATCAGGTGGATCGTAAAAGGCAGTCCGAGCACCGGCAACTTGCGTTTGAAGGGAGGGGTGTGTAGGGGGAAACCAAAACACTTGCAAAATGAGCTCTGAGGACGGGTTCTCTCCTCGACGAGGGTATCAATTCGAGCTGCAGCCTGATGCTTAATGCCGAGACATAGAATTGAGCTACGCCGCTACAATAGTACAGGTGTAGAGCCGCACCAACCGTCCGCAAAACTACTTACTCGCAAAAAAAAAAAAAAAAAAACATGAGCCCAGCACTGCGATGGAATTGAGCAACAATGCCGGCGGAAGCATCAAAGCCGGCGTGCCCGCAACATCTAAGCACCCGCAAGTCGCGAGGAACTGCTGCTGTGTACTTTCTATTAAACCCGCCGCGAATTGAGCACAGCAGATCGAAAACCCGTTCAAGTACTTGACACAAGCAACTTTTCCAGCTACATTCTTATTTTCTACCGTAGTCGCTAGCGCTTTATAAAAAAACGAAAAAAAAACGTCACCTCTGGAGCCGCCCCGCCGCCACTAGCCCCATCTCCTCTCCCACCCGGCCATTCCGCACCCCCCGCGCCTCCCCCCCCACCCCCACCCCCATCACCCTCTCCATCTCGTCCTGAAGGTGCAAGAAAGGGGCCTGGCCTCTGAAGGAAGCGGCTGTCTTGCGGCAGGCCGGCGTGGTGCGACTTTACTCTCGTCTCCATCTCTTTTGTCGTCGTGCGTGTGCTTGTGCTCGCGCTTGTGCTGCGGGCGATCCGTTTCCCGGGAGAGGTCGCGACGCCCCAGCCGGAGGCGTAGAGTAGGAGCGCGGTAGTCGCCATGCCCGCCAGGATTGGCCGAAGGATTGAAGTCGGCTTGGGTGGCCGAGGGGAGGGATCCCAAGTCCCAGTCCGGCGGCGGGCCTGAAATTTAGCAAGTGTCGGCAACGGAAGGAGTCACAGAACAAAAAGCGAGTCCCGCTTTTCGTACGAGTATTGATGACTGGTACTGCTGCAAAATGTCCAAAAACTCCTACAGCAGTATCAGGGGGCTGTTGATATACGAGCAGTATACGAGTGAGACTGCTGTGGCACATTGGTACCGGCAGTTCGAGTAAAAACGCACGTTCGGCCATGCCACAATAAACAACACAAAGAAGTGCTGGGTATGCCCCAGTGCTCTACACTTTCAGTACACGTAAACGCGAGGTTCGAACAAAAAACTGGGTGAGCCCCATTAGGCCACTTCTTATGCAGTCGGATTTTGCGGTCAGTCGTGCGAACGTGCCGATAGCACTATTTCCAACTGGCTTGCAAATCCGACTGCATAAGAAGTGGCCTTACCTCGCAGCGTTTCTATCAACGTGCGATGCGCTATATGGCCACGGCCTGCATTGTGGCGAAGAGTTAACGTGAGAACAACAACAACAACAACAACAACAACAACAACAACAACAACAACAACAACAACAAGTATACACAGCAGTTCCTCGTATGGGTTCGAGTTGGAACCACATGACAAGAGGGCGGGGTATCGGGTACATCGTCGGGGTGTCTCGTGGGTATAGCCCTAATTGCAGCACCGCTCTGCATCTAAAAACTCGTGCAGGACCACTGCGGTGGTCAATATCTATCTTACACGACGGCCCAGACCCCACCCGACCTCAGCCCTGGTATATACCGGTATATATAGCCATATAACCCCAACTTTACGGGGAGCACGAGATCGGCAGGGGCGGTCGCGTCGCTCGTTCGTTGCTTCTAAAAAACTCGGTCGGTCGAAAGGTCTCTTATAACAGTTCAGACAGCAGTGGTGGTGTTGCTTTGCAGCGTGATGCGTACTGCATTTAGCATTAAGGGCCCATCATGTCTTGTATTTTGATATTGATACTCGTGGTGTACACTGCCATCATGTCTCGCTCCGAAGGCCCCGAGTATTAATATTACGGGGGGCCATAGTAAGTAGGACCAAATATTGTTAGTATAAATAGGTAGATATATAGGTTTTTGTCTGTACCGTGGGTCCCATTTACTATAATAGGCCCTCCGTAATGGCACAAGATACGCGATCAATCGGTTGTACTTGGCACCGAGGTACTTTTTAGTGCGCACAAAAAGCTGCCTGCCGTGTGGCGTGTATCCGCTGCCGCCCCAATCCCTAGCCGAGCCACCGGGTGTTTCGCGTGGTGGCACGGGTAAAACTAGAGCCTTCCCCTGCCCCACCCTTGCTTGAAGAAGGGGAAGCGTGTACACCAACAAGAACACAGCAGCAGTACGAGTAGCCTGGTGGGTGGTGAGATCGTAGCAACACCACCTTGCTACCTGTACCACGCTGATTATTTTCTCGACAGCGAGGAGGATGCAAAAGTCGAGCGACTCGTTAGTGTAGGAAAGATATCGACGAGGTCTACCCAGAGCCACCCTTTTTCTGGTGCGCCTGCTCCTGTTGGTTTGGACAGAGAGTCCGCACGAAAATTCGTTGTGACAGGGGGGGTGAGGCTTGCGTGTGACACGGCGGTACTCGACCGAGTACTCGTACTGTCTGATACTGGTCTGAAATGTTTTGCTGGGTATGGATTTGATCTCTGGCGGAAGGAAAGACTCACCACCGTTCGCTGAGAGACGCGTCCATCCCTTGCCAGGGTTCTTGCTCGGAAGTTCGTTGGTAGCGGCATGTGCACCTTGCGGTACAGAAAACTTTGGTCCACAAGAACGGTTTCTATGTACAGCGGTGGGTACTGGGTATTGCGCACATTTCCTGCAAGGTGGTAGGGTGTGCCGGTCTTGCTGCCGGAGTACGGAGAAGCGGGAGTGCTATGTTCTTGAAAGGCATTTTTCTCTTCACAGAGCAAAAATGAAACGCCAAAAAAAAAAGATCGTACACACACAAAACTCGTGCGTTTGCTCGTTCGTCCCATTTTTATAAAAAAACTAAAAGAGTACGTCAGCTGTGAGTTCAACCGATCGGCATTTCCATTATTTCCCGTCCGCTTACAGCAGCCACCCCCCATGCACAGCGGGGATTGCTATTGTCACAGCTGCTTGTGGACTAGGTCATTGTATGATAGGTTCTTGAAACACAACGTTTGTTCCCACGGTCACTCCCTGATTTGGTGTGTCTGTGCGTGGACGGATCCATAAAAAAAGACCCCACCTCCCACCTGCCACTCTCTCATCAAACCATCAAAACCCCATCAACGCATCAACGCACCAAACATCCATAATATCCACATATCCACCCATCCACCCATCTATGCTGCGGACAGAAGACGTGGACCGGTCTACTGCACGTTATAGAGAAAGTCTGCAGTACGATCTGACGCCCTACGTAGCTCTAACTAATCAAAGTAGGTACCACGCACCCCGTGTGATAGGCAAGATAGTTCGGAGAGAAGAACGGTCGAATATATACAGCAGCAAGCATATCGCGCCCACACTGACTAAAACCCATGCATTTCCACACTATGGAGATCCGACGAGTATGAGAGCAATGGGTGCTCGTTTCGGCGTGTCAAGGGGTAACCACGGTACTACAGAAAGGGGGAGACAGAAATTCACTTTTTTAAAGTTTCCCATTCTTCCACAAACAAGTACTGGCACGGTATTTAAAACCAGGTAGTAGAGTTCGTACGTTCTGTTGTTCCATACCTACAGCAGTAGCAGTAGCATATCCCACATGTATTTATCTTCTTGCCAGCCGCGCCACGACACGGAAGATTTCTCCCCGTCTTCTTGCCGATCAAAAACAGAAGATGAGAGCTTCTATACGTGTGCGTCTATTGTATACCCTGAGTTTGGACTTCGTATTTCGTATCGATCGATGTCTCCTGCGCCACCCACCGCCGACTCACTATTAATAGAAGATAGTCTATTAATACTATTACGGGGGGCATAATTAACAGGACCAAATATTGGTGGTAAAAATGGTTGAATATATAGGTGTTTCTGTATACCATAGGTCCTGTTGACTACGGTCCCCCGTAATAATTCTTCGGTAAGTGTCTACATACCCGTATTTTTCGGACATGAATGGAGATGAAGGAAGGAGGCAAACCGAGGCGAACCAAAAACATTTGCGAAAAATAATGTTATTTGTACAGAACAGAGGCCCGATACTTGGCCGCGTGCATCAGTGCCAATGTTTGATAATTGTTCTCGGTGTGTGTGTGTGTTCTTCACATTAAACCGTTCTTTCTACCCGTCGACATCCAGCACAACCAGTGTCCGTGCCGATTCTCCAATCCAAGAAGAGATAGGTGATTAGGTATTATTGTATCATTGTTCTGAGCTGAGAAGGTAAGGAAGAGCACCCCAGTAACTCCAGCCAGAAAACTCCGGGAAAACGAGAACTTTGGGGGCGGTCATAATACAAAGTTAGCGTAAAACGCACACACATTCCCGAAACGAGAAATCGTAGCCTTCGCCAGGAATATATACCTGGTACCTGGTTATCAGTTTCTTACTATTTCGAGAAGACTGGCGGGTTTCCACAGCTGCATGATTGTTCGGGTCGAACCGTCTCGTACTCCAGTTGGAACACTGCGAACAACGTCTAATTTACGTACGTACTCGGATGCTGGAAACCAAACCCAGCAGTCAACTTCTTCTGACTTTCGTGACACTGATAATTGGGGCAGAGGGTGCGACAAACACAGCGAAGCTTGAGAAGCGTCATATTCACATACGGCTAGGCCCTACCGGCGAAGTGCCAAGAGCCGATCCACCGTCAGGAGGACAGACCAACAGCGGTAGGCGCCCTTCCACCCCACGCCGAAGGCCGGCCGAACACTTCGGCGACGAGCGCAGCGGTTCCAACGAGAAGAAAAGAGCACTTATCATGACATCGGGTAACAGGTAAGTACCGGTATAATATTGCATGGGTGCAAGTGCCAGCAACGAAGAAAAAAAGACGAGATGTTAAATATAGAACAAAAGCAATATTTGCCGTCATCACTCGTGTTTTGAAAACCGCAACACCAAACTGTGCGGCATCGGCAAATGAAGTCAATGCGAAGATAGAGGGAGACACGAAAATACTAACGGTACATCACACGGCCCATTACACTAAGACTACCTACCACAAAAATCTCGAAAAATAAGCGAAAACCGTTGTAAGGTGCTTGAAAGGGGACACTCAAGGTTGGTTCCAGTGACTCGACACGGGCCAAGGCCGCAAGCCACGTGTAAGCCATCTCGAGTACGTGGTACCACATCGCAACAGAAAGTCGCGACTACGCCGCCGCCTCCAACGGAGAAACACGGCAGAAACACAAAAACCCAGCCCCACCCATCAAGACATTTCTAGCGCACTAATCGGTTGGCTCAATACTGTATACATCCAACCACCCCCGTTCCCACTACCCCCCCCCCCCCCCCCGACTACCACCCCCCCATTATCCGCCAACCAACATCCGGAAACCCGGAGGACTGTTGTTGGAGTCTTCGCTGGGGTTGAACAGGTCAGGTTTCATGGTTGGCGAACTCCAATCACCGGGCAATCACCGGGCACGCCTGGGAGGCTTCAACCTCGGTCAAGACCGTGAGGTCAGAGCACACCGTCCCGACAAAACAGACAAACAAAAACGGGATGGGAAAACTGGGAACCATCCACCACAGAACCAGACCCCAACCACCGTGACCATTCCCGAGGAACGGGCGGATCACGACAACGAAATTTCAAATTGCTTGCCGTGGCCTTCTCATCTCGGCCACAACTTACCCCCCTCGTCCCCAAACGCCGCCACTACAGGAATATGAAACCCTTCGCCCCCCCTCCCCCCAGATGCAACCAGACAAACAGAACGAGGCGTAAGCTCCAATCCCTGCATGGATCTTCTCACGAGATGCCGAGGTGCCGCATGATCTTATCGAGCTTCGCGTCGATGGCGGCCAGCCGATCGTTGTCGCCGCCTCCTCCGCTGCTACCGTAAGCCCTTCCGGGTGCGGGAGAGGGAGTGCTTGCCGCGGCAGGGGCACCCCATGAGCCCGCCCCGTTGGTTGCCTTCGTGGGGATTGGAGGGGGTGCCTGCAGAGAGATGCAGACATGGGCGGGGCGGGATGTGATGCGGGTGGCACAAAAAAATATTGATGCGCAAGTGCCGGCGCTTTTTCATCGGTGCATATTTTGATACCCGGTACACTGGTACCCTTTTGCGAACGTCAGAAATGCGCCGGTTTTGCAAAATTGGTTGCTGTTTTATTTATGGGCTCGAGCGCATGGGCGTGGCGGTGGCGGGCACTCCACCCCAGGACACGGCAAAGCTCCGGTCACCGACAGGCGTCCCATGAAGCAACACCGGAAACAGGTCTGACCATTGTCGCACAGACCATTCACCTTGCAGCGACCACCCCCCGGGCGTGGGATTAGCAATGGTCGAAACTACGTAACGGCCGCAAGACCTATGAAACCTTGAGCGAAAAACTCACAACCCCCTCCTTCGAAAAAAAAAAAAAAAAAAAACGCCACCTCTGGCAACTCTTTTTCGACTCCCTCCACCGCCGCACCCTAGTTTTTTTTTTTTTTTTGGGGGGGGGACTGATTGGAAACATAATGGGACCACCACAACCGTAATGAAAGGGCTCGCAGACTAGAACAGCACCCCGCCCTCCCCCCCTCCTCCCTCCTTCCAGCGAAGACAAAATAAATACATATATAAAGCCAAGGCCATCCCATCGCCGAAAAACAAATAAATAAAATCACACCACACACCACACGCCTTCCCAGGGAAACAAACAAAACAAAACAAAGTAAAATCACACCACACACCACACGCAACACACAACACACAACACACCTTGACAGGGATGACAGGGGCACCAACTCCCCGCGAGGTAGGCATCCCTCGCCCGGGCATCGGCGCGGGCACAGACGGAGGCGACGACCTTCCCCCCCCCCCGAGCGGAGCCGGCGCCGAGTACGGCACAGGGGGCGCGCCCCCCCTACCCGACCCGCCGCTGTTCGGAGCAGGGTCCCCCGACGCCCTCCTCCTCGCCATCGCGTTAGCAAGTTCGCCCATCATTCCCCCACCACCACCACCACCGCCGCCACCGCCTGAAGCGGCGGGAGCGGGGCGCGGGGCCGAGTAGGAAGCTGCTGGGCCCCCGCCGCCGTCGCCGCCGCCTCCGATGACTGAGCCGCCGCCCCGGGCGGCGCTTCTATCGACAGTGGTGGATTTCTTCAGAGCGGCGCCACCCTGCTCGAGGGGTTTCAACAATAGGAAAGAAGGATTACTCGCGATGACAAGTAGTGGGTTTCGACATGGGAGAGAGATGGGCTTCAGCGGGGGGCAAGGCAAGGGGGGTGTAAACCCACTCAAGCCATGCATGGCCGTACTGTAGTCGTATAAACGGGGGGGGGGGGGGGGGGGGGGGTATGTATGATTATGTGTGAATTAGTGGGTTTCGCCTTGGAGGAGGGATTGACTTCAACGGGGGTATATGGGGGGGGGGGTGACTAATCATATGTGAAATGGTGGGTGCCCCCTTGGGGGAGGAATGGTTGAGCGGGGGGGGGGGGGGGGGGGGGGGGGGGGGGGGGGGGTATGCTTATGTGAAATAGTGGGTGTCGTCTTGGAAGAGGGATAAATTTGAACAGGGAGGAAGGGGAGGAGGGAGGGGTACTCAATGTCATACATGACCGTAGTCGTATGACCATAGACCGGCAGGAGGCGGGGGGCGAGGTGTACACTTTATCATTCACGGGCGTAGTCGAATGACCATGGACCCTCGCATCATTACAATACCGGGACGGAGCACGTCGGTTTTTCACCGACCAGGCAGACGTTGCTTGGACCAAGCGCGAAGCGCCGTGAGCTGTTGGGCGAATCGCGCGAAGGGTGAGCTGCATCCTACGAAGAACCGCTGTAGAGGCGGATTTTGTTGCATATGGGCGACAGCGTCAATATCTTGATTTATTTTCTGGTGAGGCTACTTCCCGAGAAAACAATGGTTTTAATATGTAACTGCCTCGTGGGCACCTCACCATATACACACTACGTGATACGATCATCCCCCTTGTGCGGAGACTAAGTTCTCTAGGCACAAAAATGATTTAACTCGACCGCCAGCGGTGGTGACACGCCAAAAAAAAAACAGTGCCTTGGTTGTCTATAATAGCTCACTCAGAGAGAGGCGTGTTTTGCAGCGTCGTTGCTAACCCACGCCAACCCAACCTACTGTATATGCATACGAAGTATACCAGGTATACTATACGGGGGGGGGGGGGGGGGGGGACTTAGTAATATTACAAGTTTCTATCCGTCGGCGACGGAGAGATGGCGGCGCGTCTTGCCCCCGCGTGGAGGAAGCAACCATGTGCCGGACGGAAATACTTCGGAACCATGCTCTAGGTCAAGCGAAGCAGGAGCAGCCCCGCCACCTGGCGAGGCGTTCGACCCACACTGCAGTATACACAATCGTAACGCGCAGTACCATCGACAGCAATACAAGGTTAACCGACGACTGCATGACGTTTTTCCTCGGCCAGAGCGCCCGTATCCCCGCTTCCTCGGCTGATAAAGCCCCGTGGTAAAAAGACGAAGTGTATGTGTCGGCAATGCATCGTGTTGCGTGCTTGGAGATTTTTAGCGCTTCCTCGGGTGTTGGTCCGGACCGGATCCACAAGCTCCGCGCTCGACCCTGAGCAAACTCCTCAAGAGCATGGCTGTAGCGCCCGCGGCTATGTACAACCCCATCGTAGCCTAGTTCAGGTCAGCCCAGGATGAGGCCTGCGGGCAACACATTTGTTACAACAGATCCCTAACGAAGACTCGCACCCGGCAACGTTGATCCCACCAACGCCTATTTAATAGTGCCGACACCCGTGGCGTCTCCCACCGTACGGCCGCAAAATCGGAATGAGCCGCCCTTCGGAGGGGAACACCAGTAAAAAACGCCAGAATATTTTGCAAAACTTTCCGTCCTACACGAGGTCATTCAACCACCCCGCGCGACCCCTGCGCAAGCCAGTGAAACATGGATGGATTGTACTCGTACCGGGTATACTCCGAGTAGGTACGGTGCGAAGAGTAAGCGTTGGACTCTTCGCTCACTCGCTCGAATCGACGGCAAACTCGCGCGGAAGTGAAGAAAACTATGAGTGGCGTTCGAGTGTTCACGCTACTGGTCAGAAATTTACCAAGACCAAGCATCGGACTCACTCGAATCGATGCCAGTAAGTCCTGAGGGGGGGCAGCCTTTCCGCCCCCCGCTGTGCCGCCGGGGGCGCTTTTCTTCGCTGCTCCTCCAAACATGCCGCCTCCTGCACGCATCATCGCATCGGACGGGGGAGGGGGGAGGGGGGGGTGTAGTCATGTCATGTCTGGTCGTAGTCGTACGGCTGGGGGGGGGGGGGGGGGGGGGGGTACTCATTTGTTGCTTGCCTTAGTCATTTGACCAATGACCACGCATCCCTTTCGAGACGGAGCACCGTTCCTACTCCTAATAGAGACACCTCCAACAATTGCGCGCTCATTACGTTGTTTCCACATATTCCATAGTTTTTTTTTGCTAATCGTATCCCCTTCATGTATGGCCGCCTGTGGCCACCATCTATCTCCTATTTAATATTTAATAGGATAGCGATCGTTTTCTCGCTGCTATCTAGCGTGTCAAACTCCTCAATGTCACATTCGTCTATTTCCCTAATCTCCTCTTATAACACATCCCGTTCCTCCTTGTGTATTTCACATTCTCCTACTATGTGAGTTCTACTCTCTATTGCTTTGCCACACGGGCACATCTGTGCATCTATTTCTGGGGGAGGGGGGGCGTATTCATTTGCTGCTTGCCTTACGTCATGCGACCATTGACCACGCATCCCTTTCGAGATGGCGCACCGTTTCTACTCATAATAAAGACAAGAAACACCTCACAACACTAGGGCGCTCGCTGGGTATAACATCGGACGAGGGTGGGCTAACGGCTATATTATAGACAGGTCAACAACAACAAAATAACGGGAGTTCGAAACCAAAAAAATCAAGTTTTTTGATAGCCGTAACATACAAATGAAAGCCCGATTGTATGTCTGGTGTATACATACCATATGAGCAACGCCCGGGAAGTTCCAGTGACTTGGGGAAAAAAAAATCGCGCAGGAGTGCGCATGGCAACAGTGGCAGCCTAAGGTCGGTCGAAATAAAAAAGGTGAATAGAACGAAAATAAAATGGTCGAACGACTCATGTTTACAGAAGTTGTTACTTCGTGGGGTGGGGTGGGGTGGGGTGGGGTGGGGTGGAGCGAAACAGAGGTCGCGATGTCGCATATACATAAATACAGTACGTATGTACGTACGCACGTACGTACGTAGGACCTCCGCTTGAGATCCTGGTCTGCATCAACCGAACATGTGTGATCCTCTGCATCAACCCAGATGACTGAGGCGAACAGGGGAGAGCCCTAACCCCCGGACGGTTACGCCGCAACAACCAGGTCGGCGGCAAGTATTGTCGGACAAATTTCAGAAAATAAGAGAAGAAAAAAAAATACGATCATTATCCATCAATCACGTCAAACTCTTCATAGATTTCCACTCGACAAGTTTATCCCTCTCGAGGTTTCAACTCCTCAAGATTTTCCACTCCACAAGAAGGTGGGCTGACCACAACGACACAACAAACCAAAAAAGGAGGAGGGGGGAGGGAGGGTGGTGGGTGGCAGTACCTGAGGGTTTCGATGGCAGCGGCGGGGCGGCCATCGGGGCGGCGGGCGCTGATGGCCGATCCCATGTCGTATGATTGGTCGTGGCATTGTGGAAATATTCCTGTCCAACCACGGGCAACGGTCGGACGGACAGGCGAAGGGGGTCATTCTTCACAGGCTCAAATTTCGGTAACACGAGAAAAAAAGCCAAGTACTCAGCGGTCCAGCAGCAAGCAATCAACGCGAAAAAACACGAAGGATTAGCGGGTGGAGTAATATAAACTGCCCACTGCTGTCACTTTGAGTGGGAAGAAAACAAAACAAAGCAAATCAAATCAAAAACAGAAACACGAGGCAGTGAGATCAAAATTTCACTCAAAACTCAAGTTTGCAGGCTTGGGACAAAAAGTTAGCACATATCTGGTGCCTGATATGTGGTACTATTCGATGTGCGGTGGTCTTGTCGCGCTCTGTTTTGACTGATCCAACCCACATGCCGTCACTGCCCGAGCTGTAACGTTTGATGTCAATCACAGGTCCACCGCATACCCTGGTAAACCTGTTGTAAAGTATACCATATATGCAGCAGCGCAAAAAGCACCATATACATAGGACGGGATAGGTCGCGATGGTGCGTGGGGGGCTGACGGGGACGGAGGAGAGGTGCGATGATATGCACCTCCCGTCACTATGAACACAACATCATCGTGAGTTGCGGTAGCCCACGACGCGATAAGATAGACAAGGCGCGCAGACTCTTGCTTTCAGTCGGCTCCGGGGAAAAAAACAAAACGAAACAAAACTCAAGGCATACCATTCTTATTGCTGGAAGAGGGCGACCAAATAAGCTGCCGGGCGCCGCACGGGTGCAGGTCAACACAGAGGTAAGAGGTAAGCATCGGTACAGTAACAACGCATCAATGCATCAACGCATCAATCCTGAATGTAAAGAGGAGAGGTCCTTGGGTCCGTTTTCCAAACTATCATACATAACCGGAGAACCCATGGCGTTCTCGTGCACAGCAGCGGTACTGCCGACTTCCTTCATATCTATCAATCAATGGTACTTGTATGTATGCCATTTGGGGAGCATGCCGACTGGCTCTCTTCTCGTCCGGATCCTCGTTGTATTAACAATAACCCCTTTAGAACCGCAGTCCCGTTTTGGGGACAAACTACTTGAAATTTGAGTGGTTTGTCCCCAAAACGGGACTGCGGTTCTAAAAGGGCTAGTAGTCATTTCTCGTCAACCTGTTCTCCCGGATGAAGCTTTTCACATGTGCGACGGAAAATGATCTCAAGTAGATTTATCTGTTGATTGTAGTGTCTGTACCGCACACCACTACCAGGTACAGAACCACCCCGCCCCTGAACATACGGACCACATTTACTTAATATTAGTGTACAAAAGTTCCTTATATTGGAGGACAAAGTGGTAACAGGTATATACCAGGTATGATATTAATACTGCAACACTACTAACTATAGTACACGTTCGAACGCTGCACAAAACCTCATCGTGAGCCCCAGGTACAGCAACACAATTAATTTAGCCCTTTTAGGACCCCAGTCCCGTTTTGGGGACAAACTACTTACAGTTTGAGTACTTTGTCCCCCGATATGGGAGTGCGGTGCTATAAGGGTTGGAAAAAAAAAAAAGTGTGTGGTCTTTTCGAACATTCGGGACCCCCTATTGACTATATATTGCCTATTGACAGGCAGCGACCCCAACAATGGTTGGTGACTCTTTGGTGTCGTATCAAGCATCTGTCTACCGTCTGGTAGCAGCAGAGTGGGCGCCCGGCAGCCCGCGCAGTACAATAATACAGCTGTACATAGTGTCATGTCGCGTCCGTGCCGTGTGAACTCCTTGCATTGTGATGGGTGATTCGGACACCGATGTCAATAATCCCCTATCCCCGCTGTCGGCGGTGCTGTATATACTTGTCGTCACTTTTGTTTTCGTCAGACTTCCTCTCTCGATTTTTGGAAGAGGGTTATAACCCTGTTAGAACCGCAGTCCCGTTTTGGGGACAAACCACTCACCTTTCAAGTAGTTTGTCCCCAAACCGGGACTGCGGTTCTAAATGGGTTGAAGAGGAGCGTGCAACAGCAGAGTGGAAACATCCTCATGTGTTCATAGAGAGTCGTTTCTACGTTTGCACATCAAAACAGTTTACAATATGCGCCAGACTGAGTAAGGCCGCGGCGGAACTCTCGGACGCATGTTGTCGAGTGGGGGCGCGAAGGCGATTCGCCAAGATATAAAGACGACTTGGAAACACATAAGAGCAAGGGACCTGAAAACGAGATCCGTCTAGTCAACCTTGCATAAAAAACGCTGCATGAAAACAATAGTCCAGATTTGGTCACCACTACTATGCCCTTCCTTGGGCCCAATGTATTCGTTACCTCCCACGGGTTCGTAATTGTTCCCATACCGACAATTTTTTCGGGTACGTCAGCTTACGCTTGACAAATCGAAATTTCCGGCAGGAAACCATCGAAATTTGGGTAAAACACGTTTTTTTCATCGTGTGATATAACCCAGCGTCCCTAGGATACTCGTTGCGTAGGCTTCGGCGCGCAAGGCGAACTGCAGCTAGTCCATCTCCGATTTTTTTACGACTTCTGGTACTGATGGTTCGCAACTTTGACGTCACGATTTCATCCCGTGAGTCATTTATGCCTGCTGCCTGGTCACCCAACTCTCTCGCACACCTCATAAGGAGCGCGACTCGTCAATTTCGAGGGCTGTGGTTGCTGTGGGGAGCTGCAGTCAAGTGTCAAGGTTCGGTTGGGGTTCTTTTTTTTGTCTCGTTTTGTGCCTTCCGAATTTCGACCACTTTTGAAGTGTACCTACGAGTCCTCCGTTGAAAAAATAGTGGGCAGCCAATCTATAGAGAAAACCAACGCGTTATAGATGAGACACCAAGCCCATTCTCCCGTTCTCTGCTAAAGCGCGAACCAGCCGAAGGTCCAAACACAGCGTGTCAAAACAGCGGTGTGACTTGCGGTACCAAAAAATGCAGCCACCCGGGAAACCCGGGGGTGAGGGGTGGATAAGGCCCTCCCACCGTACGATAATCATGACAACACACATGTGTTTCCGGTATAACACCTGAGTGAATCCAGCAGTAGTGTCGAAGACAAGGCAAAAGACGACGCATGAATACGGCTATTATATACATACCCGTGGTATATCATACCAGGTATAATACGCTCCTAGGCACGGGGGGGCACGGGGGTGGCCTATCTATGTGCGATGAAGTAACTGATATCAGTTACGAAGTCCATGAATTGTGTTGTTCTGGTTGGCGCTTTTGTTCGCACCTGTCGCAAGAATCGTGTTCGTTTTGTCGTTTTCTGTACCAGGTAGGTGCTCCATTCCTGTGTTCTCAAAGAGACGTCGCATGACACAACAAAATATAGAGGCCTTTCTGTTCTCTTTTCGTGTCGGAAACGGTGCCATTCCGTAATAAAAGGCGGAGCCACAGGCAGCACAGCAGCAGCAGTAGACACGTATTACATGTAGCGTAAAATACACCGACCGGTTCACACCGGACACCAGACAGAGTACGTACCAAAGTCGCCCCAAGACGATTGACGTACAGGTAACAGCAGAGCGAACGGGTCAAAATCGTTTCACAGGACCTGCTGGGTGTGCTGTGCACAGCCAGAACTGACCACTGTTTACGAGTCGTACCTTCACGGAATATATACGAGATACTACCTTGGTAAAACAGCAGATAGCCCCCGTGAAGGTGCCGCTGCTGCTGCTGCTGCTGCTGCGTGCACGAACAATACCAGTCGTACTTGCTGTACAGGCAGGTACAGACCTACAGCAGCAGATACATACCAGTACGCGGGTATGGTGTGACAATACCCCAGTGATCCCAGCATCACAGCAGTACCACCAGTACGTACAGCTGTAGGAGTGCCGTGTACGAGGTATATACGGTATACCGGCACAAGCGACAGCAGCAGCAGCAGCAGCAGCAGCAGCAGCAGCAGCAGCAGCAGCGGCGGCGGTGTACAGATCTACACATACACGGGAGTCGTACCTGTGCAAACTTCCGCGAGGTTTGGTCGTCCGGCAACCGGTACGTACTGCCAACAAGACTCTTTTTCGTACTCGTACGTAATCGTAATGTTTTGCAATCTCCGCTTTTTCAAGCGATCGAAAACTGGAAGCTGGAAGCCAGTTTAGCCGATCTCGATGCCAATGCCCCACGGGAGTGCGAGGTGATAGACCCGAAGGAGAAAGGATGTGCTCCCCAGGTACTCAGCTCGGACCGCTTAGCAGGCAGACACACCCAGCAGCGGGTTCGTACTGAGACTCGTCCAGCGGGTTTTAGGCCGCTTCAAACCATGTGGGGGAATGTGACGCGAATACAAGTAGTGGTCGGCTCATTTGCGGAAGCTACACTTTGCGGAAGCTTTTTTTCCGTTCACATCCAGCTGCAGCTACCACCACGGCACACGAACGGGCCCTTTTCAGCTGCGCTCTTCGTTCAGAGCGTGACGCTGCAGGCCTTGCGGTAGCAGCCAACCAACACTCGCTCGATAGACACTCGCTCGATAGATCGACCCGTCGTGGAACGTTTCCGCTGCTGTGACGAATTTCTAGAGGACGCATCGTGCCGCAACCTTGTCTAACTACAGCGCCTCCCGCCTCCCTCGGCATACTGACCTTCCCATCTGCGGCCTTATAAGCTGCCCATCCAGGAGCAAGCGACATATCTCAGGATACTCCGCCAATCCCGGCGCTATGTTTGTGTGATGTTGGGATGATGACCACCAGGGAGCAGAAGAGGCTGGCTGGGCTGGCATCTGCCCCCCAAAACCGCTTTCGCATTTTTCATTTCTCCGCCATAAAATCGTCCATATCTATACAAAACCCTTTTTCAACTTTGCCCTCGCTCTGCGCGCAACCAGCAACACAGACAGAGTAACCTGGTACCCGAATTTGAACCCCAAGGGTGTTTTTTTGCGAACACAGCTATAGCTTGAAAAGGCAAAGCGTAGGTGGTGAAAACACAAGCAAAGCTTTGAAGGAAAACTGCGAGGTTGGACCAAGCAAGACCGGCGAGTGAGATCGCTTTTCGCTGAGCACTTGTTTACTCGAGGCGGAGGAGGTGCTAGCCATGGCTGACGGGAAGGACAAGGAGAAGGTACCGGTCACAGAAGTTCTGGAAGAGGACGACGAGTTTGAGGTGAGCTTTCCTTGTGGCTAATGAAACTGCCGGGTAGAGGCTTCTAATTGTTGTCCGGTTTTGCGGCACGATCCCGCATAGGATGGCCCAAGGAAAGATAGCAGCAAATGTCAGCTGTCTACGGAACTCTGCTCGTCCTCGTGTGCCGCTACGAGTGTGCATACCTGGTACTCTGTACTGTGCTCTACGTGTCTACTCTTTGTTCGTAGCGCAATGGCATGTCGAGGGTAGTAGGATACTGCTGCACGTGTATCCACCAGACGAGCCCCATTAGCTACCAGGTCACCAGACTGCCACACACAGCAGACGGCAGCAGTATTGGGTACGAGGTACGAGGTGCCAAGTATCAGGTAGTAATCAACTCGAGGATGGCGTTTTGACGACGGGTGCTCTGCACGACCTTGGATACTTGGAATCTGGTTTTGATCTCAGCTATTATACAGCAACAGGCAGCAGTACATATTACACCAGCGATTATACATCACACCAGCGAGCGGTCACAGAGCTGGAGACGCCTAACCAGCAACCAGCGCAACCCAATAAACCGGCATCGACAGAGCATGGAGCATGCCTTGCGCACCAAAAAGGGTTGCGCTCGGCGGGGGCACCGTGCACGTCATGCGATGATAACGTAACGTATCAACAGAGTACTATTAACTATTAATACTCGTACTGCTGCTGCAACTAAAACCGTCGAAAAAATATTTTCACTTACCTGCCCAGCCGGGAGAAGAGTACAAGCACGTTTACTGCTGTAGTACTGCAGTCCCGTGTTGGGGACGAAACCACTCAAATTCCAAGCAGTATGTCCCCAAAACGAGACTGCGGTCCTATTAATAGAAGGGTTAATTAAAGTACTATTAATAGTAATAATAGTACGATACTACTACCGCTGTACATACGGACAGCAGCATGTCGCCTCTGTCCTTACGATATCAAGGTGTACGGCCGCCAAAAGACGGGTGTATGGAGAAAGAGAGAGATACTTTTTTTTGGCACCCTCTGCCGGCACTGGCGAGAAAACGAGCGCTGAGAAATCGATCGCACCACCCCCGCTGCGCGAACTCGACGCTCTTTCTACGTCACGGTACTCGCACCTAGGCCTGGGAACAAGTATATCTGTCTCCTTGAGGCGTTTGTGTTGGAGGTCATTCTGCGAATCGATGCCGTTTTTGTTGACCCCACAGAGGACGAGTGTATGGTACACGGTAGCTCGGTGCCCAGATCTATACAGCCCGTGGTAACGAAAGGTACAGGGAAGTACGCAAGCCTTCAGCTATTGACAGGACATGTGTTTTTTTAGAGGTCCTATTACAATCTGTGATAGCCCGAATCTCAATCTTTAAGTGGGTTGGTAGGCTGTTCAGGTATTTTTGCTTTTCGCTTCCTGTTGGGATAAAGGTACGAAAACGGGCCGAAAGTGGCCATGAACGCGGCTGCGCCGCGCTTGCATTGAACCAGGGAATTTCTCAATCGCGGACGGCGATTCCGAAGTGCAGACCGCGCGACACCATTTCAAAGCCAAAAACACCCCTGAAGATCCGAGCTCACAGATTGTAAAACATTGGTATACGTTATATGTAGTCTTATCGATAGTGTACGTCCCAGGGCCCAGGTAGGAAAGGCGATATTTTGCTCGAGTACGGAATCTAGCCTGGACTATTGACCGTTTTCGTTTGCATGTCCTGCGAAATGGCACGTTTTTTCTGCGACATTGGGGAGGGGCTCCACTGACATGATACCTGGTACGATATTTGCTTATCGTCTCCCCACCATATATCCGGTACCCGAGAGTTGCCCCCCCCCGGCCACCTGGCCGGGGCTCGCTCTAACAAACGCTGCCTCGGACGACCGAGACCCCCCATGGTAGTAGGAGTGCCATTGATAAACTTCTTGTGAGGTTCGAATCGCTCCCGGCCTATCGCAAACTATACTATACATAACAAGACGGTGTGTCACACGCCATGCGTGGCCGCTCCGTTCCATCCACCTTCGAGAGAACAAAGGGCGGGTACGCTGCAGAAAACAATCCTGGTCGTAGCCGCCAAGCCTATCTATCAACGGCGGCAAGCAGTGCCGTGCCATCCGCGTTTGCTCCTCTGCTGTACTCGCGCAGAGCTGTACGCGTAGGGCTGGGGACAAAACGAAAGAGCAGTTTTTCCTTCCTCTCCGCCTGGTGAATCTCACCCAGCACTTACCTACAGCAGTTCCTCGGTATGGGAAATTCCGTCGATCGCAAAATGAACACCAGGCGTAATCGTTTGTTCCGCATTGATTCGTCTTGCTCTTTCTCTGTGCTGCCGTACTTTACTCGTAGGTGTCCGTGTAGACTACCCGTACTGTTGGTGTAGAGAGACGGTCATACCCACCAAAAGCAACCCAAGTCGTGGCCCCACGATGATAGTCAGCCAGTTCAACGAGCTGTTGTACAGTACAAACACAAAAATGTCACTCGCACTGGCTACCAAACGAAACAATGCTATCCTTTCCAGCAATTGCGCAGGACAAGACGCAAAAGACAGAAGTAGCAGGTCAATTGAGCTCAGCGAAGTAGGTAAGGGGGCGAGGGGCTCCGCTCATGTAGCGTACGGTGCAATTCCACGTATCCATAATGTTTCATTCCCTCCCCATTGTTTGATAGTTCCAAACTACTATAAAGTACCTGGTACGATGATATACAAGGCGCTTCACGTAGCAGGCGGTTCCGAAGGGACAGATGGTGAAAAAAAAATGGTGCAAAAACAGGCGACTTGCAAGTGCCAAGAGCTCAATGCCCCATCCAGGAAAACAACCCGGACGTCGCATGTACGTCCATACTCATTATGATTATATATAAGTACTAAAGAGAAAGCACAGCAAGACACAACACCACAAAAAAATTGAAAACGATTTTTTGAACAAAATAAACAATCCCCGTCCTCTTTATGCAAGTGTTTCCCGCCTGATTGGAACACCTTGCGCCGGCCAAAAAATAGAACCGAACAGCAGGGCTTCTCTCAGCCTCGTAAGCTGCCCGCCCCTCTGGCGACCACCTCGACACCGATTCGGCCCAGGTGAAGCTTTCCTCCCTCTCTGCCCCCGTGGGCCCAGTGGCCCGCCTCGCGTGAAGCCGAGCGCTCACCGTGGCCCTCGTTCGCCAGCTGCTCGATATTGTTGGTGCTCAGACGCGGAGCTCTCTCTCTGAACTTCAGCATGTTCGCAACAGTAAACACCGCTTGAACATTATGTTGCCATCCTAAAGGCCCCTTTAGACTCGTGCACACTATGTGCAACCCAACATCAGGAGGTCAGACAGAGCCCATGCATGTTTCCCTCATGTCTCGATGCACACGCGACGCCTAGCCACGAAAACGGCGACCGCGCTGCTTCCAACCACCCCCTCTACCCGCCAGCACCCCCCTTGAGATGGCACCGCGCTCGCCCGCATTGTCGTGCTCTGGGTACACTCACGCACGCAAAACTAAAAAGAAGAAAGGAAGAAAGCACCGAGAGTGCCAAGAGAAAGCGAGAAAACGAAGTTAGACCCGCAGGAAAGGTCCGGCAAGCAATGAAGGGAGGCGGTTTCGAAGTGGGAGCTCTGAGAGGCCAGGGATGTACCAACCGAGCACGCTCGGAGAGTGAGATATCTGTGAATAGTTATATACCTGGTGTACTGGTAGGCAGAGTAATCAGAACCCGTCATGGACCCGAAAGCCACCAAGACCGATGACGATGGGAACGCGAAGTTTGAAAGTTTTGTTTCATTTTTTTTGCTTGCATGAAACAAACAGCTGAAGACTTTCTCGTACCGCCGCCGTGGGAACAGAGGGAAAACATGCTGTATTTGAAGATATGTTTTCCCCCACACGGCTGCAGGCGGCGCGATCACTTTTGTCTTGTTTTAGATTGTCAACACGCTATTAAAAATCAGCTCGTGCGACGATAGACCTTCCATCTCGACATAGGCTCAGCCCACGGCCAACCCGCTGGGTGTTGGGCAAGGCCATCGAGTGTAGATGACGGCCTAGAAGACATTCGGTGGGCCCATGATCTAGGGGGCGAGAGCTTGCCGGCGGCATCCTACGCTCTTCTCCCAACCTGAAAAAAAGAGGATTTTCCCCCATTCGAGACAGATCCGAGAAAAGTCGTCGTATGTTTCTTGCACACCAGCGGCCACTTGTGTTTTTTATCGTACGCCTGGCCAGCGCCCGCCACATATCACCGGCCATGGTGTGAACACGGTGGCCCTAAGGTGGATCGGAGCCCCTACAGCAGCGAGAGCACCCTGTTCACAGTCGAAGACGCCAGTCGTTTGTCGTGTCGATCGATGTCCGTCGAGGACTCGGAATCTCGCCGCTTCGAACTAAACATTTGGCTGAGTTTTTCTCTCAAGCCGATCGTTGCCCGACATCTGCCCCAAAATTATCGTTTTCGGTTTTTTTTTCGAAAGTCTGGAGCTTTTGGCTTTTAAAGAATCGTGCTCAACACAAGCTGTACTGGAAAGTTATAGCGGGCATGTTTGAAATTCACACTTCTTCTGAAAAAATTGCGTTCCCATTGTCATCGATCTTATCCCCTTATGTTTGTACGCCATAGTTGGTTCCGGTGTCTAGGCTTCCCCATAGTAGTAGTAGTAGTAGTAGCAGTAGTAGTAGTAGTAGTAGTAGTAGTAGTAGTAGTAGTAGTAGTAGTAGTAGTAGTAGTAGTAGTAGTAGTAGTAGTAGTAGTAGTAGTATTACGGGGGACCATAGTTAATAGGACCTCTGGTATACACAAAAACCTATATATTTAACAATTTTTACTAACAATATTTGGTCCTATTAACTATGGTTCCCCGTAATAGTAGTAGTAGTAGTAGTAGTAGTAGTAGCAGTAATATTAATAGTAGTATTAATAGTAGTAGTAGATATGGTAAGAGTATAGAGTATCGACGAGGTCGGACGCGGCTAGTCAAGTTGTGAAAGCATGCCCAGCAGGCTGCTCGCTGCACGTCCACACGCCCCCGGTGTAACCGGTCCGATTCGGAGCGAGCTTTTGCCGCCTGAAATACTGCCACTGTATTAGACCACAGCAGTCCTGCTGTATCAATACCGCTTTACCTGTCGTCACTAGCGTTAGTTCGGAATTGTGTCGGAAAAAAGTTGTCCGCGGTTGTTCAATTCGTTATATTTGTATTAATAGTATCGTACCGTGAGTCCGGAGGAACGAGCGGGGTGTGGCACCCATTGACCAGCGGCCTGTCGATAGCTTTGTTGGTGATTACTACTCTGTACGAGCAGTCTAGGCGAAGAGCTACAGAGTGCGCCCAACAGCAGAAACTTGTATATATATAAAGTAGAGCGAGATGGAGCTTGAAAAAAATGAGCCAAATCGCCACAACTATCTTTACGAACGATCTGGTACACACTAAGCTCACGCGAAAATGCCCACAGAAAAAGCTGTTGGGGTAGTATCCTACTGTACGTACGACTTGTAAGTGGGGTGATCGTATAGGCGGATGGGATACTCGTAGCGCGTCGTTACGCATCGTTTTTTCGTGACAGACTCTCGTGCTCAACCCCTCAGTTGTGTTTCCCGTTCGAGTAAGCACCACCGCTTGCACGATTTTTGTACTGCATACCGTAAAACGATTGCTGAACCTTCCGTGCCGTTCTACGAGTGCAATGATGCGATGACGTTTCTCCGCTTGGTGTGCAGAGTAGGCACCGCGTGTTCAGTTTTTCCGAGTATCAGCTCAAGATCCGTGTAGCGCATCGATGCGTCCGTTGCTTGTCCCTGCCGAGTATACTGCTGCTGTGCACGGTAGCCCACAGATGCACGTGCATGTGTCGTTCAATATGGCACTGCTGCGTTTGCCGACAGTTGAGCCTTGCCTCCTCCGTTGCACGCTTGATTTTTTGTAGGAGTTCGCCGAGGCGAATTGGGACGAGTCTGCTGAGGACCAGGAGGATCTCCAGCAGTGGCAGGTGATTGACTGACTGACTGACTGACTGACTGACTGACTGACTGACTTGACGCTATTGCTTCGTCTCAAGTCTTAGCATTTAGCAGTCAGCGAGGCTGAATCATATTATATAATTTCGTAACACAGAGGTAGATCGGGTTGACTCTTACGTCGTGTGGGCATACAGGGAGGTACATCATTTTCGGGTCCGTTGTGGGTTCGGATTACTGTGGCGCACCCCACCTTAACCCCTTTTTACCACCGCACTTCCATTGTGGGGACAAAGCACTCAAATTATAAGCAGGTTGTCCCCAAAACGGGAATGCGGCCCTAAAACGGCATATTTGCTCTCATGAGAGCCACGGCCGAAATATGTCGCTGCGTACTCCCATCGACACCCCGCGTGCTGAGGTGCAACTCCCATCTGTTCTCTGCATTCCTGTTTCCCCGTTGTATGGAATTTCCTGTTTCTTTGTTGCGCAATTTTCTCGCGGCGACCCTGTAAAGGATGACTGGGACGACGATGACATGGACGATGACTTCTGCAACCAACTGAGGGCGGAGCTCGAAAAGACGAAGGCCGGGGGGGGGGGGGCAGCGGCACCAGCACCAGCAGGCCAACCGAAGCCGCAAGCGTAGTAACCGGAAAGACAAGAAGAAAACGCCTTTCGTTTTGGGATGGCGTGCTGTATATCCCCATGCCACACGATCTTGTCCTTGCCTTGAGTAGTCCAGGCTCGTCCGCGGTATGACGCCCAGTTTCTAACGCCGGACGAACGTGGGGGTGCTGATAGTATCAAGTGTCGCTCATGCCCCTAAGGAGTCTGTGACGCTCGGAAGTTTTTTCTACACGCGCGGACAGACTGTTTGAATCACTAGCGGTCGATTAAAGGTCAGCCCGAAACGGTTTCGTGCGCTCGTGCGCGTTTTGTTTTACGCCAGAGGGCTGCCGGTGGCCGGGGGCGGGCGGGGGGGGGGGGGCTACATCAATGGCTGCCGGGCGCAGGTGGCGCAAAAAGGTGCAAAAAACATTCCAAGGTGGCGGTGGGAACCTCCCAACCCTCTATTCACATTGTTTCAGTTTTTTTTCCCGGGGGGCTCGGGAAGTGTCGCAGTAGCTGCGGTGCGATTTGTCGCAGTCCGCGCGATTCTCCTGGACCCCCACGAAGGAGAGGGCGGTCGGCTACGGTGGCAAGCAAACGACGTTTATGTCATTATCATAACTCGTTCTGGGTTGGTCCAGGGTCACGATACGGGATATGCGCTGCCGGCACTCCCCGCCGTCACGTGTGGCGTCGATTACCACCTTTGAGGCCAGCCTGCATGCGCCCATGCCCATGCCTCCGCCCCCCCCCCTTGTGTCATGCGGCCGAATAAATCTCGCAAGGACTCGTCGCGCATTGATTGCGCCCTTATCGCTATCTGCGTTTCCCACCAACACCCCCCCCCCCCCCCCCGAACAAAAATCACCTGTTTAGGCTACTTCGTCGGTATAACACCCCTAAGACACCCATCTACGAAAAAAATACTTCGTATACATATACTGCAATATATATATAACTATATATATATTATGTAGTTGCGACGACGACGGAAGCAATTAGGGGGGGCGTGTGCCTACCCCCCCCAAGTTATACTCTGGAGTACAAAGTGGACCGCAAAATTTGCGTCTTGCTGTACATGATACTCGTGCGCATAGCTTGCCTTTGGTAGAGCCTAGCGAGCCTCAATTGCCACGCCACGTACATATTCATAGCAGGGACACACTCCCCCCGGTGACAACACTGCCGTAGTTACACAACCTATAATATCATAAAACGCACAAACACACGGGGCTAACCCCCCCCCCCCTGGGCGGCTCGAAACGCGCAGTAGGTGGCTCACAAGGAGTCGAGCGTGCCGCCTTCGACTCCTCCCCCCAGCTCGTCCGTAACCGGTTCAGCCAGATCCAACCCCTCCAGCTGTCTATCCAGGCCTTCTATCAATCGGCTGAGGCCCAGGTGGCCGCCAAGGGATTCAATTTCGGCGGCGATGGTCCCTTTCAGAGACAGCAATCGATCTCGGGTGTACACGAATGAGCCCTGTCGCGGCGTACAGACGTCGAGACGAGGGGAAAAGGGGGCACGATCAGTGGGCGCCTATTAATGGCACATGGCGTGGCGTTGGGGCATATTCGAGCGTTTCATGTACCGCTGGAAGACGCTACCACGTCATCCGCGCCGCGTTTAGACCCAACAAAAGGTGCAAGCAACAGATGCCGCCAGTCGGCCAGGGTTCTCGTTAGAGACAACAAAATACATGCGTCGCTTTACCCGGTACCAAGCACGTGTCATCTGGAGGCGACAGACGCAGAGGTGATACGCACGGGCCTCAATGCCGCGGGCGGGCGTCCTATGCTGTCTCACCGTGTGCTTCATCCACTGGAGAGCATGCTTCTTGACGTCAACGTCATCCGTTCGCTGCTTGAGAATGTTCAGCAAGCGGTGGTCGTTCGGCTCCGCCCTCACGCAGTGAATTATGGGGAACGAGAACTTGCCCTCCTTCGGGGGGGCAGACCGATCCATGCATGAGGCGAACAGACAACAAGACAGAGCGAGGGGCGGGTGTAGGGACACAGGCCACGCGGAGGGGGTAGGGGAGTAAGGATGTCGCCAGATTGCACCAGTAGGAACTCCAATCTATTAATATGAAGGGGTTAACAGCTGCCGTGCCGAAACACCCCGGTGGCTTGGTAGGTGGTCCGCGTGCCTATCAAGATCAATTTCGTTGGTTCGAGTATCACCGAGTGCATGCTCGTAGGGATTGTTTCTTGCACGAAAAATTGATCAGCGGAAAGCGTGAGAGCTTGAGTTAGCTACATTCGATGAAAATCGCCGAGCAGTGGGAATGCTGAACCCTATGCGCGACAAAAAATAAAGGCACGTACCGGGGGGGAGAAGGGGCGACACCTGTGACCACGGCTTGTCCAGAAGATCGCTGAGGGTAAAACCTCCTACGAGTGAGGCTGGAAAGTAAAAGTGATGACTAAAAAAAAAATGTATCCCGAGTTTCCCAAAAAAACACACACATAAAAAAAAACGCAAGAGAGCATGCCCACGCCGGAAGAAAGTCGACTGAGAAACAAATGGACCGAAACAACATCGAACAGGGTCCTTCCACGTACACTGCCAAGAGTATTCACGCTGGTGGGTACTGTGGCAAGCATGCGACGCGAAGAAATCGTCGTGGCGGTAAAAAATCACGGGTACAGAAGTGATCCCACTCCAATTCCAAGTAATTTGGCCCCGAAATCTGGGTGGTAAGCAAGCAAGCTACAGGCACGAGACCTTTGAAGAAAAAAAAAAAAACGCGAGCCGCCTCAAAAGTCAGAACCGCTGCCTATGCAAAGTTCAACCCGCCCGGGTCTTAGGCGTGGTGGAACTAGTCTTTAAACTTGAAAGC
This sequence comes from Nereocystis luetkeana, assembly GCA_031213475.1. Lineage (NCBI taxonomy): Eukaryota > Phaeophyceae > Laminariales > Laminariaceae > Nereocystis > Nereocystis luetkeana. The sequence continues at coordinate 3,241,994 of JARUPZ010000030.1, read as the reverse complement.
AGAGATCACCGTCAGGTCCTCGCAAAAGCTCTTCCCTTTCATGTACTCTGTGCTGGCCAGGTTGATCAAATCGTCTCGTATCTGAAAGTAAAGGGCCAGCTGGTCGAGCAAAGGCGTGTAGCAGCGCCGGTCGGTGTCGCTGAAGGCCTGCATCAGCCCCACCGCAAGCCGAAACAGCCCTCCTGTCTCTGGGCGCGCCAAGAAGAGGCGACACGCACACGACAAAGAGGCGTGTGTTGAAAAAAACAAAAAGAGGGGAGAGGGTACGGCGGAGAAAAAAAAACAGGAAACAGCTCTCCACAACAACAGCGCAGCAAATCAAACCGTATGCCCCAGCCGCAAGCTGCGGATCCGTGAAGACAAAAGGCTCAATCAAAAACGTCCCGACAGTGCGTACGGAAAGGCAGGCAGTCTCTTTTGAGTCGCGTACGGGATGTCGGGCGTGGGGACCCGGCGTACTCACTATCAAGAACCATAGATTCGTACTCCTCCTCTGTCGGGCACCGGTTGGAGTCCCGCCAGAGAATGTCCCTTCCCTGGCCGCGATGCAGGTTTAGTTGCTCCTGGACAAACGTCTCCAGCGCCTGCGAATTCCCCAGCGCGTGCGTCCGTCCCAAGGCCTGCGGGGCGAGCACGGCAATATTCGACCATCGCCATCGATCCGGAATACGTATCGATCCACGATGGCAACACCGGACGGTCGGGGTTACATCCATTGGAGTCTTGCTACCCGTAAGGTAGATGATCATTGCTGCTGCACGACACGATGTTTCGCCAGAGATCGACCGAAACGAGGGCAGCTTTCGAATCGGAGGAAATCGGGCGCCGCAGGCCAAAAGCGGGGGATCGGGAAACACCAAGTACAGGCTGCTGTGTGTTCACAGGCTGAGATAACTAACATGATCGAAACTCCAAAGTGTATCCTACTAAAATTCCGAGCGTTTTGGCCTCAAAAACCGAGGGCGTAGTTCTTAAGGCGCTACGCGACAAAAACAAAAAACGCTCAACGTCAACACGGGCCGATCAGCAGGCAATCTCGCCTGGAAGTAGACGTAGTTGGCGGTGTTAATCGTGGAGGGCACTCCGTAGATGGAATGCGCCACGGGCACCCCTCTTCTCAGCTTAGAATTGTCTTCGATATCGTCCACCCTGATACACATGTATACCAGTATACACGGCAAGGGTTTGGTTTGAGCGGAGGGCGTTATCTTTTATTCTAACCGGATGCGTCGAATTTGTTTGAACAGAAAAGGAAGGATGCTACTACCGCGAGCTGCACTGGCTTCACGGAGCGTCCAGCCTCGACATCTTCGCGACCACAGCAAGATTTTTTTGTGATATGCGACCCGTATCGCCACACATCCTATCCCGATACATCTCCGTTGCGTGTTACCTCCGAATCACGAGCGGCACCTGGGGGGCAAGGGGTGTAGCGGGGCGCGTAAACCAGGTACATACCAGAGGTGTGAAACAAGTAATGTCAATCGAATACAATGAAACGTGGTCAAGGGATCCCAGGTACTCTACCGGTGTAACGAAGTTTACAACAGCAAAAAAAAGCCGCAGCTGCACGACGCGACGCACGCCTACAGAGAGGAGCAAGGCGGAATCTGCTTACAATAGACTGGCGTTGTGGAGCATTCCCACCACCTCCTTGATCGCATCGATTTTATCTGCCGAAATGCCCAGCCAGACCTGAGGCAGAGACGGAAGCGACGGCAGTGCAGCTATCAAAGTTATGAGGGGCCTCGTGATGTGGTGGTTACTCGCGTGTGTTTGGAGGTGCGGCACAGCGAGTAAACTGGGTTTGCGGGGGTCTCGATTGTTTTTACGCACAGTAGGCGCCGCAGGCGGTATACTACTACTGTAGGCTGTGCAGGAGGCTGCGGTGCGGCTGCTCCGGTGGTCCTGCCTCTTACGACACGGCGCAAATTCGCATGCCCTGCTGCAGTTACAGGTAACATGTCATGTTCAGGTTGGACAAAGTCCTTAAATTAAATTCAATTGGATTCAATGTTCTACAAAACAAGTATTTTGGGACTTCTTCGTAAAAAAAGTCGATGAATCGAACTGAGTCGAATTTCCCTAGACCCAAAATGAACACCACTTTTTGGCGATTCACTTTTCGACCCATCACAAGCAAGTCCAACTTGATTTCAAAAACACGAATCGATTCGATTCAAAAGTGTTTGTTCGTAGAAACGGAGACTCACCATGAAGCACCGGTATAGCTACAGCAGGTGCAATCAAAGTAGAAATTCGTACGAGTACGTACGTAGGGCTTTCAAGCACGGTATCACATTGCGAACACGAGGGCCCACAGTAGGTACCTGGTAGAAGCGGCAAGAAGAGAAGACGAGAAACCCAGCCTGACGAGCCCCTTGATACCCGATAAAACCCTACCACAAGCGCAAGCTATACTCGTTCCGTATCAGGGTTACATTGAGGCGGCCGGCAGCGCACCACGAGTCGAAGGCGAGGTGCGGCCCTCCCCCAGGGGCACTCGGAGGGCCGCCGGAGTCATGAAAAAAAAAAAAAAAAACAATAAAACATCGGGCATATCTCACCACCAGGTTATCCTAAAATATACTCCAACAGGCGGCTTACTCGCTCCTTTTATTATACCCTCTCGCAGCACATGGGTGGGCGCCAGGCTCATGCTAGACCGTGTAACACGCAAGATAACGCACACCCTAGCCGGACGAATCTCTAAAGCTGACATTCTTGACAATGGGGAAAACACCCCCCGCCAGGCCTCACAAGTACGAGACGTTCGTTTCCGGAAAGGTCCCGACGAGATATTATTTCCCAAAACCACAATTTTTGGTTGCGTGTGATTTTCTTGTCTCAAGAGAGAAGATAGAGTTCCGGACGTCGTTCCAGGAGGCGTGTGTGTTATCTTGCGTGCTGGCCGTAAATTATAAGAGCCGTTTAGACGTCCATACGAAAACCAACCGGTCCTTACAGTTACGTCCATCGTGGTATCATCAAGCTCCGAAATATAGAGATAGTGTATACACTAACTATCAGTAAAAACTGTCTTTATAATTAGGGATAGAGTGGTATGTACGGTAAGTGCAAAGAACCAAGCACAAAGTAATGATAAGTCATACTGGTACCAGGTAAGCATATGGCCCTTTTGGGGCTGGAGTCCCATTAGTGGGACGAAACTACAGCAGTCGTATCACGGGGGACCATATTAAACAGGACCTATGGTACACTCAAAAAACCTATATGTTGACCTATTTTCACCAACCATATTAGGTTATGTTTACTATAGGCCCCCGTAATAGTTAGAACTTTAGTGTTTTGTCCCCAAAACGGGACTGCAGTCCTATTAATAACAGTCCTAAAAGACGAAATATGTACCAGTATAACGTTTTCGGTCAGACGTGATACTGATAGTGCTGTCATCACGTAATCATGCTACATCAGTTAGTACGTACTGGAAGCCCTTTTCCCTGCCGTCCATTTACAGCGCGTGGTCACAAAACAGTACAGTTCTTTCCTAGTTTTTTTATTAAAACAGGAGGAAAAAACGTGTACCGTGTACCATGTACTTCGTGCTGTACGAGTGCAAGTATATTTACGATGTAAGTATACCTATGATAAATACACCCAGCGTTCGCCCGAAAAAATAAGATCAGAAAAAAGGCACTCCCCACGAAAATATATCACTTGCGGCTATTAATAGATAGACACACACATACATGAGCCGCACAAATCGTTTTGATACGCCTGAAAAAGGGTGCAGCCGCCCTCAGTTGGCATGTTGTACATGCCCCTCAGCACACGGCACACTGCCTGTGGACATGGCCCAGACCGAAATTCTGAGGGGTGGAAATGCGCGACAGCGTACCGCCGCGTCCCTATATACATGTATATAGCCCTCCTCCCGCTTCCAGCCGGGATGGATTTCCCCTCCCACTTCCAGCCGGGATGGATTTCCCGTAACATATGTTGTACGTGTCACGCGTTATGGGAATTCCATCCCGGACGTGCGTGTCACGTGTAATGGGAAATCCATCCCGGATATGGGAACCTACTATTAATATATACGAGTATACCCTCGGGTACAGCAGTATTCGATTCCGGATGATGTTGGAACGCGAGTTGGATGAATAGCCACAGCAGTAGCAGCAGTAGCAGCAGCAGCAGCAGCAGCAACAGCAGCAACAGCAACAGCATGTACAAGTCACACCATCGCACAATCGCACAGTCGATCCCACACAGCAGTCAGTCAGTCAGTCTCCACCTGAAACGCGTCGATCAGCTTGCCCCTGACGTCTTTGCCTGGGACTTGGTTGATATAGTGGAACGGCTCCATCAGGTCCTGGTGATGCAGGTGGGTGGCGCGTGTTGTCAAGGGGTGGGGGTACGGCGGTGGTATGGCAAAGAACGAAGAACAATCGAGCGGCGCAATACCCACGAAAAACGAAAAACCACAACAGAGCAGCGCAACAGCAAAACAGACAGATATCTTCCAGTAGGCATGGGGTGCGAGTAGAGAAAGAGATTCCGGTGCTGAATAGAGATACGGGCACGAGTCGCGCTTTCTCATGCTGGCGCTCGTTGGCAAGACGAAGGTCTCAGCGACAAGGAGGTGTGTGGCTTGGGTGACGATGTACATGGGCAACCCCTGTTCACTATTCACACAATTCAAACCGCGTGCTGGTGTGATACATACCTCGTCCACCTCGTGCTGAGGGGAAGTTTGGTCCGTGTCCTCTGCGGTGGTGGCATTCTCCATTCTAACACTTGAAAGGAGGGTGCGTGCGAGAAGGGTGGGGTAGCTGGGGTGCGCTAGTCTTCGTTTGGGGTGAGGTTTATCCTTCTCAACGCTGTTGTTCCGCCTGCTCACTGCCGGGTGCCATCGTGGAAAAAAAAAGAGTTCGAAAAATCATCATGTATCCCGAACCTACACCCCTTCTAGGACTTTAAAACCCTCGCTGATGTTCCTTAGCCCGTGCCCCTGTTACACAGCGCTTTTGGAACCAAAGCAAACCCATGCAGTTCAAATACTTTGCAAAATCGCACCGATGATTCCCAGCGTGTACGCAGCCACAAGCTGTTGTGTCGATGTTCTCAGTGCATGTGGGGGTGTAGTAAGGTCTGGTGCAGCGGAAGGCGGCAGGAAAAGATAGCAATCCTCGCCGCGCGTTGATCCTCACTCTCTGTATCTCTGGTAAATCTCCGTGGATCAACAATTCCGTGAATTCAGTCAGTGTGCCTTCGCTCGTAGATACTTGCTGCTTGTCGTACGAGGTCGCCCACCTGTGTGGTAGATAGAGCTGTTTGAATTAGTGGAGCTCCACACGACATGCTTTGACCTTGGGTAGACAACTCGCCTTCTACCGTCCGTATCGCCGCACACAAGCAGTAGTGATCCATTGGGAGACAACTGGGGTGGAAACATACGTAACGGAGAAGCTACGTACGGTCGCTTTTAGTTCAAGCAGAAGAGAGTGCTCTCATCAGCAGTCGAGTGGAGCCAAGCCAAAGAGGGGCGAAAAGAAGCCGTCGTGAGGGTACCAGTCCAGAGCTTGGAGGGGTGATGCTTCGAAGGGCGGCCATTAATACTTCCAACCGCCGGATCAAGGGTGCTGCCGCCGCCGCTTCTCACCGCCCCAAAATCAGCGTCAGTATCCTTCGACGGCAACGGGGTCGTCCAGCTCCCGCGTCCCAATGCCGCCTAGAACCGTGTCACGCCTACTTCGACCGCACCGCTACCGCTTCTCGAAGCCGCAGCAGCTCATCAAGTGCTGCTGCTACAGGCGCCACTGCAGCTGCTGCTGATAGTGGTGGGGGTGGCGCTGGAGAATCACGGTGGTCGGTCCTTCACGGTGGTCGATCCTTCGGGAGAAGCCAGGGACCAGGGATTAGTCACGGCAGCAGCAGCATCGTCGACTCTAATGCGAGGATGACCAAAGCTCCCGCTTCCACAGCAGCAGCAGCAGCAGCGAGAGCAGCAGCAGCAACAACAACGGCAGCAGCAAGAACAACAGCAGCAGCAGCAGCAGCAGCAGCAGCGGCGGCCGCGTCTTCGCCGGTGCTCGGGGTGGCGGAGGTTACCGTGGGCGGTAACGGCGACGACGATAGCGACCGGCGATACCGCGCGCCCGATGCAAACTTGCGCGGCAAGTTTGTCTTGGAGCCCCGACCCCCACCAACCTTCGAGGTAAGAAACTTACACACCAGGTACGAAACAGTACGGTACGTGCTGATAGTGCCCCGGACACGGGACGAAGGAAAGGCGAGCGGAGCGAGCGGTGCTCGAACGAGTCAGACCGGACCCGCGATGAGCCGTTTCGGACCGATCGCCGATAAATGCTTGTTGTATACCTGGTACCTGGTACGGAAGAAAGGACGGAAGGAAGGAAGAGGCGTTCTTCGGTGGGAGGCTCGGGAAACGGTGGCTTTTGACTGTCTAGAGTGTCGTCGGTGCAGGTTTGTAGAGAGAAGGGTGGATGTGCGTCTGGGGCTGCTTTGGCCCCCCAGAAGACCAGGTGGGGCTAATGTCGAAGAAGGAAAAGAGGGGAGCCCCTGATGGACACCTTGACCCTCCTGTTGATGTTGGTGTTGATGTTGACATCAATGTTGGTGCTATTGTCCATGCCGACCTTAGACTTTAGTGCTGATGCCGATTGCTACGTTGATCCCAGGCCTATTTTTTTTGCCGGTGATATTGTTGTCGATGTTGAAGTTGATGTTGGAGTCGAAGCTGATGATGCTGATGCTTGCAACTCAACAAGCGCGCTTTCGATGTCGGAACGATGAACCATCATGCGGACGGACGCCCACTAAATACTGCTGTACTTCGGTATTGAACCATGCTGTATGTTCTATCCTCTTAGCAAGAGGTTGGTACGTGGGCGCTATCGCATGGAGCGTCGCCTCCGAGTAGATAGCTGGCGACATCCATGACGTATAGAAAAAGAGCGTTCTGCCGGGTTCACGTGCGGTTTCTGTACAGCCGCGCGGTCGCAAGGTCGTGGGTAGTCGGCCGCAGGCCGTGGGTATATACTCGACGAATACTTCCTGCTTCGCCCACAGTATAGCGGGCACCGGATAGGACACAAACAAGTGGCCCTCACCGCGAAAAAGAAGCCCGCTCTAATCTTTGGAGCTATTCCTACTATACGTACTGCGTGCACTTCGTTGTGGACGATGCTGTAACTCCTCTCTGAAATGTTGTGATTCCTCGGTTGCGAACGGTGTCCTACGATCGGACCGTCGGAATCTGCGAGAGGCTCTCATTACTCGTGCCGGCACGCGGCGCTGGTTCTCCGCCCGCGGTTTCTCTAGTTTGTGATCGTTTCACACTTGGTGGGTTATTCTAGCTGGGCTATGTGCGTACAGACAGCATTCGAAGTTCAGCAGTAAAACGTTCAACATCGCTGCCTGTTTGTTTCTGACCAATCGGTCAATCAATGTCACAGCTGACGTATATGTGCGTTCCCCCGAGTATGCCAATGATGATTTGTCAAGTGCCCACAGGTTGATTGACAGCTCCTCGAACCCGTTTCTCTTCCGGCCTTCGAACCCCCTCCCCGCAACAGGTGAAGGCCTGGCGGAGAGCAGAGGCTCTGCTGGCTGTGGTGCTGCCCAGCGGCTTCCCGGCGACGGTGCGCTTCCCGTACGGAGAGTACGCGGCCTGGCAGTTCGTGGGCATGACGGCCTCGGCGGCCGCTGGGGTGATGTCCACGCAGTCTCTGGTGAGCAATACAAAAAAGGCTGTCTGACCAAAGCAATACCGGTACAATCGCATGCGCGCTTTTTTCTCGTCGCGGAAAGCAGCGGACCAGAGAGAGAGAGAGAGTGAGCTAGCGAAAACCCGACGAAAATCGACGGGCAGTGGGAATGCTGGACCCTGCTTCTGCGCGATAAAAACAAAGGCAAGCAAGTGCAGGGGGGGAGGGGGGGGGGGCGTACTCATTTGTTGCTTGCCTTAGTCTTTTGACCATTGGCCACGCATCCCTTTCGAGACGGAGCAAGTACAGGGGGGGGTGTACTCGATAGGAGAGATGTACTCGATCTCATGCATGGGCGTAGTCGTATGACCATAGACCCTCGCATCCCTACAATGCCGGGACGGATCATGTCGGGTTTTCACCGACCAGGCGAACATTGCTTGCACCAAGCGCGAAGCGCCGTGAGGTGTCTGGCGAGTCGCATGAAGGGTGAGCTGCATCCTACTAAGAACCGCTTGTCAGGCAGACTTGCATATGGATGACCGCTTCAATGAGTTAATTTAATTTCCGGTGTAGGCATTTCCAGAGACAGCAATGGGAGTACTATGTAACTGCCTCTTGGGTGCCTTACCTTGAACACTACGCGATACGATCAATTCCCTTGTGCGGAGTAAAGGTTCTTTAGGGGGGGGGGGGGGGGAAGAAGGGAATACCCCTGTGACCACCGCTGCGTGTGTGCAGAGGGCTGGACAGTAAAACTGATGGGGCAAAAATGAAAACAGAAAGAAAAAAACGTGAAAAAAATACTACCGTATATTTAAATCGGAGACCGACCTTTTTGGAGTTTTGGAAATTCTGGCTTGTTAGTAAGGCTAGTGTAGGGTAGGGGCGGTCAATCGAGGGGTCAAACCGGGGTCTCCCTCGCAGAATCGTTGCCGGTAACGGCAAGGGTGTCCTTGCTCAAGAAGGCGTCAACGTCTCTTTTTTTTTCGAGTGGACTCTTGATGCTCGTGTTGTAGGCGAGACATACCATCTGCAAACAGGCGGTGGCAGGAACAGCAGCAGTGGTAGGGGGGGGGGGGTTCGTGCGCGTCAAGGCGTCTTTGTTTTGTACTTTATAGGCCTGAACTTTAATTACTACAGTACTGTTGTATGCCAGGCATCAGGTGCTTATCTTGGAGGTGCGTATCCGCATACATAGTAGGTGTATTCGTCCCGAGTTGAAGGTGAGCAGCGTGTCCAGAACCCCCCCCCCCCCCCTCACCCCTCTGTATATCTGCTGCACGCTAGCTTTATGCCATGGGGCTGGGCGCGGGATCTATTCCGCTGGCGGCGACGCTCAACTGGGTCATCAAGGATGGACTGGGCCAGTTGGGCGGAGTGGCGTTTTCGAGCCTGGTCAACACCCGGTTCGATTCCAACCCCAAGCTGTGGTGAGAGAAGCCTGGCGACGTTGGACCCTTTCTGTCGAAGTGCCGTCGGCAAGCAGAAGGCTTCAGAATGCCCACGCGCCCCCCCGCGAGAGAACCACCCCCAGATGCTGGATGCTGGGGGGCACGTGGGTTCCCCCTCTACGAATTGCTTGTGCCTGGTATGGCGTGCGAAGCTCGTCTGACTAGCTGTGCGTTGAGCTGTCGTGTCCCTCAAATCTGCAGCATGCAGTAGACGCGTGTTTCGCTTTCGACGCGTTTTGATTTCGGGGGTTTTCCTGTCGCATTTTTATGTCCCGTATTTCCCGCCAGGTGGCGCATGGCTTCTTACCCAGGCCTTAATGGAGCGGCGAGTCGTATTTAAATACGACTACGTACGAATTCCGCCGCAAAAAAAACGGTTTCAAAAGCCAATTTAATACACAGTAAATACAAGTATGTTTTCGTACGAACTGATCATTTGGATAAATGGCGCCCAGTCACCTCCAATCACCTGGCCACGTGGAGCTGCATATTCACGATGATATGCCGATTACAGCGGTGTCTTTTGTTCAGTCTAATTCGCAGTGGTTCACAAGATACGACCTCACAACAAAAAATCCGTTTTATAGCTGGCCCAGCTCGTATGGGAAAAAAATATAAGGAATACTTGGGCATTAATATGAAGAAGAAACAGTCCTTAAGTTTCTGTCCAAAATAGTGCCTGATATTAATATTAAGAGGAGATAGTCATCTAGTCAAACCCACCCGACTATGCGCTACTCTTGTAAAAAACCGGTTGCGAACGAATACTTCCATCACCCCTTCCCCCCTCTCCCCCCCCCCCCGAAACTGATTGGTTCGTTTTTTTTGTTTTTGCTCCTGCATTTTTTTTTACCAGGAGGATCTTGGCGGCAGTGTCTCTCGATGCCTCCATGGTGTTGGAACTGTTTGCCCCGCTGGCTCCGGGTTACTTCTTAGCCATCGCTTCTGTCGCCAATATAGGTGCGCGCGCGATATATGTTCATGCCGGGTATATATACGAAGTATATTATATATTATATATTATATATTATATATATATAATATATATATTTAAGGTTGCGCGTGTGTGACGGCTGCCGCCAGCACAAAGGCTCCGGGACGGGATGAAGGGTTCAAGGGTTCAACAGTTTCACGTGGTAGATATATAATTATTGCGATAAATTGGCATCGTGGGTGTTCGGGGACAAAATACGCTGCCCAAGTGTTGGAGAGAGAATCGGCGCCGCACACACATGCTCCCGAACCAAACACGAAAGGACGAGCTAAAAAACAGTTCCGGCAGCACGGTGGTACTATCAGGCACGAGCTGGTATTGCAGCGGACACTCCTCCCCTCTGCCTCTGTCGCTGTACGCATTTGATGCGATACAGCAGCAGCATCTGCGGCAGAGGAAAGGATGCCGGTGGTAAATAAATATTTACCCGTGTCGTTGGGCAGTTTTTCTGACTTTTTTTTTGTGTTTTTTTTTTTTACTTCCATATCGCTAAAGTTTAAATTACATTCATTCCTGGTGTTTCCAGACCCGGCGTTTTACCCTCACGAACCGATTCGCGCAACAACATGCCCCCACCTCCATTCCCCGCTGGCGGCGCTCGCGCAGCCAGCCAGCCAGCCAGCCAGCCGTGACTTTTTACATGTCAATAAGCTCGAGTAAAACGCGGGTTTTATTCCGCTTGGTATTGCGCGACAGGCAAGAACGTGTCCTTCCTCGCGGCGTCGGCTTCTCGCGTGGCCATCCATAACGTGCTGTCCGCCAAGGGAAATCTCGCCGACATCACCGCGAAGTCGGGCGCCCAGACGATCCTAGCTTGCACGGTCGGTGAGTTCTCCGGTATACATACCCGTGTGTATGTGTGTGTGTGTTTTTTTTTTCGGTAGTTAGTGGCTTTTCGCTTGGGCTTGCAGCATGCGTCGCGCGGCGGCTTAGCTCTGGAGACCATCGCCGTCCTTGCCGCACCCCGAGGAAAACTTCTTTTTCTCGTCGATTTTGTCGATTTTGAGGTTATTGGTACGCTCTCGAGCCCCTGCCCCCGCCCCTCCCTGCCCCTTCCCTTCCCTTCCCTTCCCTTTCCCTTCCCTCCCCGCCCCTCTCCACCCCCCCCCCCCCCCGCTCCCCCCTCCCCCCTCCCACACTCCAATAACCCCCCCTGCCCCCGCCCGGGCCTGCGCCTCCTCCGCTGCTTCTCTTGCACGCGGCCGGTGCTCGCTTCCCCGTTTGCTTTGGGATCGTTAGGCACTGGGGTGGGTATCGCGTTTTCGGCCTTGTTGGGATCGGAGTGGCAAGCGTTGTTTCCTGCGTGCCTGTGCCTTTCCGCGGTCCACCTCAGCGCCAACTACCTCTCGGTGCTACGGGTCGGCATACCCACCTTCGACCCCCAGGTACGAAACCAGGAGAGGACGGGGGAGAAATCGGGGAAAGGGGGGGGGAGGCGTAGAGAACGGGGGGGGGGGGGGGGGGGGCGTACTCATGTTATGCATGGCCGTGAGCGTACGGCCATAGACCCTCGCATCCCTACGATGCCGGGGGGGGGAGGGGGGGGGGGCGTACTCATTTGTTGCTTGCCTTAGTCATTTGACCAATGACCACGCATCCCTTTCGAGACGGAGCACCGTTCCTACTCCTAATAGAGACACCTCCAACAATTGGGCGCTCATTACGTTGTTTCCATACATTACATAGAAACTTTTTGCTAAGCTTATCCCCTTCCTGTTTGGCCGCCTGTGGCCACCATCTATCTCCTAGGAGGGGGGCTTGTAGTCTTGGAGGGTTTCCTGTGAGTCTGCCTGCGTGTCTGCCTGCGTGTCTGCCTGCCTGCCTGCCTGCCTGCCTGCCTGCCTGCCCGGTGTTGATTCGCGTACGATTGACCATCCAACAGTGTTCGCCAACGTTTTTTTTTTTTACATTCGGCGTGTTTACCCCCCCCTAATTTATACCTGGTGGGTATCAATCGTGTCCACCGCCGGCTTTATTTTGTATGAATAGTTTTTACCTGCAGGACTAACATAGTCACATTTGGTAGACACACAGGTTCATAAACCATGGTTGCTATATATAGGGCGCGCACTTCAATACGACATGGATTCCGAGCTTAGCTGCCCTAACCTCAGGTCTCCTGACGCCACAAAAGACCCATCCCCCTAAAAGTCTTCTTTCCCCCCCCCCTCCAACATTCGGCACGATCGATGAAGATGTCGCACCCGTCAACCATGCGCTTGTTTCGGATGAGTCATGGTTGGGGTTGGGATTGGGGTTGTAGGGTTCGGGTTTTTGCTTCTTTTTTTTTTCGGTGAGTAGGGTTTCGGCCGAAGCATCAAATGAAAAACAAAGTCAACTTCGAGCATTTTCTCCGACCGAAGCCGAGTGCTGCACGACCCTCTCTGTCCACAGCGGTCTGCGCGTCGGTCTGCTCGCCTGCCTCTGCTGTTTTTGCAAGCTACTTCTGATTTGCGCGGGGGGGGGAGGGGGATGGGGGGGGGGGGGGGGGGGGGGGGGGGGGGGGCTGATGCCCCTCTCTCCTTGGGGCTGCGCGTCCCCTAACCATTTATCTTGTTCCGAGCAATGTATGTATGGTGTTTCCCAAAGCATGGTGGCAGCTCTAAAGAAGGCTATAGTAAATGCACCTACGCACTGTGCTATTGTTGCTGCCGTACGACCCCACCGTATTTTTCCAGCGACTGGAACTAGTGATGGAAGCGGTCCATGCAGACCAGACGGTGCTCACTCCTTGGGACATTCCTGGTGAGAAACCTGCTGTGGCCTGGTACCGGGGCGGTGGCCAGGGTAGGGGCTTTTATGTCGTGGACGGGTGCGGGTAGCTCTTCCCCCTCACTCCCCTCCCTCCCTCCCCCCCCCCCCCTCGCCCCCTCCCTCCCTCCCCCCCCTCGCCCCCTCCCTCCCCGCCTCCCTCCCTCCACCCCCCCGTTCCTATTCGTTCCCCGCTCCCTCCGCCCATCCCTCATTTTTCATTCCCTTTCTACAAACTCCTCGATTATGCTGCTGCACTTCTCTCGAGCGTCCAATGGCTGCTGCCTTTTTGCGTTTCGCCTGGGTTATAGCTGTCGCCCTGCCCCCCCCCCCCCCCCCCCCCCTCCCCCCTTCCTCCGTTTTGCTTACAGCATCTTAAAGGGTGTGTTTATTGGGGTATGGTATATACTCTCGAGTACCCGGGTACTGAACGTATTGTGTCAGTCATGCGCGGGTACGTCATCGGGTACTCCCAATATACTAGGTAGACCCCCAAGTACTCCCATAGAATATACTCGTGTAGGTATCCCAGTACTCCCAGAATATGTACTCGGGTAGGTTCCTGGGTACCCGCAATACGCCCGGTAGATACCCGGATCTCCCCAGATAATATACTCGGGTAGGTACCCGGGTCTCCAAAGTATATGCTCGCGTAGGTACCTGAGTACCCCCATATTCTCGATAGATACCCGGATACCCCCAGATGGTATACTCGGGTAGGTACCCGGGTATCCCCATCAGATAAAATACTTGGGTAGGTATCCGGCTCCAGAATACGTCCGGTAGATACCCGGATCCCCCCAGATAATATACTCGGGAGGTACCCGGGTCTCCAGAGTATACGCTCGGGTAGGTACCTGAGTACCCCCACATTCTCGATAGATATCTGGATACCCCCAGATAGTATACTCGGGTAGGTACCCGGGTATCCCCATCAGATAAAATACTCGGGTAGGTATCCGGCTCCAGAGTATATGTTCGGGTAGATACCCGGGTACCCCCATGATTATATCCTTGGGTAGGTACCTGGGTACCCCCGATATACTCGGTAGATGCCCGGGTATCCCCAGAGTATACACTCGGGTAGGTACCCGGGTACTCCCAATATTTTACGGTAGGTACCCTAGTATAGCCTACAGTACCCTTGATATCCCTTGCTTCCCCCCCCACGTGTGTTTTACCTGGTACGATACCTGTACAGCGCAAGAGCACACACTGATGCATGCGTTCCGTGGGCAGCTGGGCTTGGACCGTGCCCCGGCGGTGACCGTGGGGTCTCGCTTGGAAGAGGCGGTGCGGGACTGGGGAGAGCTGGAGGGGTTGTGCCGGGCTTGCCACGGCCTGCCTTTTCTGCTGGCGGTTAGGGTGCGTGGGTGCTTGGTTGTTTGCTCGGCTGTTCCCGTAGTTGGTTAGTTGACCGGTGGTCGTTAGGCTGTTCGGTTGGTTGATTGTTTGTCTGTTTGTTTTTTGGGCTGGCTGATTGCCTGCTTGATTGCTTGATTGCTTGATTGCTTGCTTGGTCTGGAACGTACGAATTCAGACACCATCAGCGACCTCCCTCACCGTTTTCCTTCATGTGCATGTCCGCCTCACAAGCGGTTCTTAGTAGGATGCAGTTCGCCCTTCATCCCACTCGCCAAACACCTCACGGCGCTTCGCGCTTGGTGCAAGCAATGCCTGCGGTGAAAACCCGACGTGCTCCGTCCCGGCATTGTAGGGATACGAGGGTCTATGGTCATACGACTACGGCCATGGATGGCATCGAGTACACCCCCCCCCTCCCACCCACCCCCCCCCCCCGCGCCCCTGCCTCCGGCTACAAAACCCCAGCCTCCATACCCCGCCCCCCTCACGCTGTGCATGCTAATTTTTTATCCTCACTACTGCTGCTGCTGCTGCTGCTGCTGCTACTGCGTCATCTTCTATTCACGATACACAACGACGTAAAAAAAAAACAGTTCGGGTCGCGCGTTGTGTTGGCATTGTGCTGCAGTCGCCACCAGCTCGTTCAATCCCATCACACGGGTGGGATGATACTGACCGCCGCGAACGAATGCCGATAGCAACATCTACGTACTCGAATTTCACACGGGTGGCATGGTACTGACCGCCTTCAACACTGGAAGTGGGTGACATCAAACAGTTGCAGTTGGGGTCCTACTGCTGTAGTAGTGCTGACGCTAGCGTCGATAAGGCGTTGTCATGAGCAACCACGGGCCTTAAAAAACGGCCAGGAAACTGCACGAGGCATATCCGTAGGAATATATATACCAGGTATATCTATATATTTTATATATACGATATTATTTATATATATAGAAGATATTATGTATGTACTTGGTAAATAATTAGTTTTGAAGACAAACCGGTTCCAGGTCAACGTGCCCAACTGGGCTAAATTGACACACGACACGAACGTGGAAGTGTGGTGAGCTTAAGCTTTATTTTTACCAATCCGCCGGAGGATAAAAAAAAAAAAAAAAAGGTACGTGTTCCAAAGCATGTATGGCATGTATGGCATCCCAAAAATGCAAAAATAAACGAATCTGTTCGCAAAAAATGAAAATAAGATATATCCAAGAAGATTTTGGTAGCGCGTGTGTCAAATTTCAGGGTATATCCCCAAAAACCCGCGTGCACGTCGGAGGTGGACGGAGGTGGACCTAACTTTTGGGGCGGTAGGCCTGAGCCAGCCTGTGCTGAACATGCATGCATGTGTGTACCACGACAAGCCATACATAGGCTGATGTTGCCTACGGGTACGCGTTGTGTATTGCGTTGGTGTCGTCTACTATTAATAGTACGGGGGGACCATAGTTAATAGGACCTATGGTATACATAAAAACCTACCAGGTATATATTTGACCGTTTTCACTAGCAATATTTGATCCTCTTTACTATGGTCCCCCGTAATACTACTGCTGTAGGTTGTGTTCGGGTGTTGAGTGGTGGCGTTGTAGTGCAGTCGGTACACACGCTACTAAACACGTGTCAACCACGACAGACCCAAAGTTGTCCGACTAAAAAGTGTGAAGCGAGGCCAAAAGTGCGCTGTCAAGGATGTAGGGCCGAGTGCTAAACATTGAAGCCTACCAGTTTTGATGTCAATCAAGGCGTGTCAAGGCGAAGTTTCTGTCAGTCAACGAGGGGGGGGGGGGGGGGGAATGCTGTCTCCAGACGTCTTTTGCGACAGACGACAACATCGTATATAGGCTGATGTTGACCACCGTATGTTGTGTCTGCTGCAGTCGCTACCTTACTCAACGTGTATCTACCGCGACATACCATGCGTGTAGGCTCATGCTGTTGCTGATGCTGATACCTCTTCACGAGATGGTAACAACAACCACAACAAAACGAAATCCAAGCAGGGAGACATCGCGTCGGGGTCCGGTGAAGCACACGTTTTGCTCCTGGAGGGCTGCGCCGCTCGAGACGTCCTCGCCGCTAGCTATGTGGCGCACCTCGCCAAGCGCCTGCTGCTCGACCAGGGACTAAGGAGGCCTCGCCGAGGTGGACCTCTGTCGGGTCTCGGAGGCAAGACACCAGGTACGGTGCCTGGTAAAAAAAACGCCGGTTGACGGTCTAGTGTTGACCCGTCGAGGCTCATTTAGACGCAGCAGTTATACGTATACACCAGGCACAAGCACGACGAAAAAAACGTCGGGCGTGTGCTCTCAGCTATCGAAAAGTTTTCTTCTTCTTTTTTTCTTTTTTTTTCTCTCTCTTAGGACCAGGTATTCGAGCATTTTTTTCGACGAAGTTTCCCTCGCGATGATGATGATGATGATGAGCTGTTGTAGGTCCGCCTCTCGATCCGCTGGCCCGCTCGCTGTTTTTTTCTCGTCGTGCCTGGTCGTGCTCGGCCTCTTCCGACTGTGACGCTCTGCCTGTGGGGGCCTCGGCCGTGCGCGCGTCGTGGCCCGGTAGGAGTTTGTAACTTATTTAAGTATAGTATATATACCTGTTATGTTTATATACGTTAAAACTGTTTGAGCCGTGTGGGCTTTTCTTAGAGGCGAGGGGGGACATTCTGCGATATATATTATGCGGATATCGGCAGACGTGTTTTCCCGCATACATCACCGCCGCATGGACCAGGCAAACCACAACCTATTGATGGCTGTTGGGGGGGTGGGGCGTCCTGGTCTCGCCGTGCTATCGTACTGCTGTACTGGCATATGGCATACCGCTCTGTCCCGCAATGTAGTGACCGTATTTTACAAGGAGGCGCGCGAGCGCGAAGCGCGAGCCTTTTGTTCTTGGCTCCAAGGAAGAAAAGAAGACGTTCAGTCTGAGAGCCAGGGGTGCCGTCTGTGCCGGTGCCGACTGGTCTCTCTCCACGCTCGCAACCAACTTCAACCGCGACTTCACAAAAAAAAGACAAGCAAACTGAGAACAGCGCTCGAATGCATTTCATCGAGGGCAACAACACACATTGTATTATATACCTGGTATAGTTACCGTAGATAAAGCGTTGAGCTCGCAGAGAGGTGTGGTCTTTTTTCAGCGCGGGTATTTTTTCTCGGCTACGATTCGAATTCTAGGTACTTTGTCCCCAAACGGACCGCTGTTTTAAACGGATTGCAAAAAAAAAAAAAAAAACTAAAAAATTGTAATTTTTCGGTTCTAAACGGGCTGAAAAAAAAAAAAAAAAAAGTTGTAATTTTTCAGAAGGCTCTCTCTCTCTCAAGCGATCAGATTTCTTCAAAAAAAAACACCTTAATGTTGGTTGTTCGGTAACAATGGCAACCTTATCCTTCCCGTTTCTGGAACAAAAAAAAAAAAACCCTCGCCGAAGATCGATCTATACCCCAGTAGCTACAGCAGTTGCCTTTCTTAATACCTGGTGTGACATTTCCGTAGAGAGTTGGTTGGGGTTTGGGGTAGGGCTTTGGGGTTGGTTGTTCGGTTGGGGATTACTCTACATTGTTAGCGCGGGGGGGGGGGGGTTCACGTGATTGTTGGCCCTTCTCATAGTGCGTGAACCACACACACGGGGGGGGGGGGGGGGGGGAGGCACACCATCCCACGAGCTCCTTACCAAAAATCTACCTGGTACCACTTCGTATATGCCAGGTGTGTGTTACGAGAGTTCACCTACTAAAACTCTGAGGCTACTCGCTTGATGGCAGTATAGGAGCTGTCCTCGATTGCTTGCAGTATAGAGTTCTCAATTGATTCTACTACGGGGGGGCATATTAAATAGGACCTGCAGTACAAGCAAAACCCTATATATTCCGCTATTTTACTAATACTATTTGGTCCTATTTACTATGGCCCCCCGTAATAGTCGTCGGAGCTCTCCTCACTTGACTATAGTGTAGGAGCTCTCCCTACTTGATTATGATTGATTATAGTATAGTAGCTCTCCTCACTTGATTATATTGATTATAGTGTAGGAGCTCTCCTACTTGATTATATTGATTATAGTATAGGAGCTCTCCTCACTCGATTATCTTGATCACAGAGGAAGAACTCTCTTCACTCGATTATCTTGATTATAGTATAGTAGCTCTCCTCACTTGATTGTATTGATTATAGTATAGTAGCTCTCCTCACTTGATTATCTTGATTATAGTATAGTAGCTCTCCTCACTTGACTATAGTGTAGGAGCTCTCCTCACTTGATTATATTGATTATAGTATAGTAGCTCTCCTCACTCGATTATCTTGATTATAGTATAGTAGCTCTCCTCACTTGATTGTATTGATTATAGTATTGTAGCTCTCCTCACTTGATTGTATTGATTATAGTATAGCAGCTCTCCTCACTTGATTATATTGATTATAGTATAGTAGCTCTCCTCACTTGATTATCTTGACTATAGTATAGGAGCTCTCTTCACTTGATTGTCCTTGATCACAGTGTAAGAACTCTCCTCGCTTGATTATATTGATTATAGTATAGGGGCTCTATACCCCACCCAAAACTTGACCTTGAGAACACATGAAGGTAAAACGCGATGGACAACGCGACTGCTGTCTATCATGTCTCTATTTACGGGGGACCGTAGTAAATAGGACCAGATAGTGTTCGTAGAAAAAGCGAAATATATACTCGTACTAGTAGGTTTTTGTGTGTACCGTAGGTCCTAAGTAATACGGTACCCCGCAATAGTAGCTATATAACACTACGTACCGATAAATATAAGAACCGTTTAACACTAACATGAAGATCAAGCGGTCCTTCCATTTACGCCCGTAGTGGTATCGCAAAGGACAACACCAGCAACACCAGCAGCACCAGCAGCAGTAATCGTCAAAATATCGGGCGGTGACCCTGGCAGGTTATCTCTTGCGTGG